>JAYKKI010000035.1:13787500-14325000 GCA_039881145.1 Druceiella hillmani
GTAAGCCTCTTCACTTTGCAACAGTTAGTAAGCCTCTTTCTTCACTTTGCAACAGTTAGTAAGCCTCTTCACTTTGCAACAGTTAATAAGCCTCTTCACTTTGCAACAGTTAGTAAGCCTCTTTCTTCACTTTGCAACAGTTAGTAAGCCTCTTCACTTTGCAACAGTTAGTAAGCGTCCTCACTTTTCTACAGGGGATATTTGACACAAAACTTGAGTCTAATGATTTAAATAAACTGAGCGCTAGAGAATTATTTAATTTTTCCCCGTTGCATCTATTTCAATTAAAAGATCAAACAAACTAATTTTATACCTTAATTATATCAAAATTATGCCTTTTGAATCTCAATAATACAGTTTAACAGTTTCAAAAAAACAATAGTGTGTTCATTAATAAAGAATAAATTATAGTCATCAAAATTCTTTCATTGATATATGGATATTTCTCAAAATGTTGTAATGGAAAAATATGTTCAAACCATAAGCTACACATGGGGATTTGATAGCGATGGCGCCCTAGACCTGTGCTGATATGCCACCTTTCTTGTAATGTCTAATTATATATTTAGATATATATATATATATATATATATATATATATATATATATATATGGGGTATAAGTGTTAAATAAACAAATTACAAAGTCTACTTTATAAATGTAACACAGATGCACAAAAGTGAATCTAAATATGAAGTCGAAAACTTTAGACCGATCTGCAATTTTAACCAATCTTGTACATCATAATATAATTACTAAATTTCATGCAGCTAAGCTTGTACATTAGTACATAATACCTATAACTCTTGTATTTATTGTCATTACGCAACATAAATTTACTTCCAAACATTTAATTAATACTAATTGCAACACTAATCTTTTGCTTATATCCTCTATACACATATTTGTTTTCCTTTAATTAAAATACTTGATTTACATAAGCTACAAAATTTGAATAGGTATATCACAAAGAGGTATATCTCAAATCACACTAATATTACAAAGAGGAAAGTTTTGATTTCCGACTTGTTTTTCAAGATTAGGCAAAATATAGCAAAAATTAGGCAAAATAAGCATATCTTATTAGTATGAAAATTTTACCACTGTAAAATATACAATAGTCACATGAGCATGAGGTATTTGATGATATCTTTCTAGAATGAGTCGAAGTGTGCCGGGTGCATATTGGAGCTGAACTTATAAACTGTTGTAGCTAAATTAAAATAATGTAAGAAGATATGGAAGACGTGAAAACATGCAAAAAATTCCTGGATAGATATGACTAATTATTGTAGATTATTGTAAGCTTTTTTATGTTACCTTGTTAGACCATACAATTCGATATACGACTAAATCAGTGATTTGATTTAAAATAACAGAATAATTAAAATGTTGAGAATACCATAAACAAGTTAACCATAACAAGTAACTTTTTTGCACAAAAAAACCAAGATTGGCTGTTTGTTAAAAATATAAAGGGTATTAAGAATAATCCGCTAGCAATCTATCCCTATTGTTTTTGTCATGTAACCATCGCATTTCGATTGTAGATTTTCCGTATGGGAATTTTTAATATATCATTTACATTTAACATGTTTCCTATATGATGTTTTAAATATATTCTTAAAAAAACACAAACTCAAAAACCGTACCGGTCGCGATTATTTAAAAAAAAAAATTTTCAAACTTAAAAGCAGTTTCAAAATTTATTTTTTTATATAGGGAAATGGTTATCATTTGCTTGTCAAACATCAAATTTATAACCTCTCTTTACACGATCCTTTTTAGCTATTTAAATTTTTGGATTTTATTAATGTCAATTCGTGTTTGTATTTGCATATTCAGTGTTAAGTATTGCTAAGAATAGAATTAAGTAGAAACAATTTCAATAAACAACTAGGTGCTTGAAAGAACTTACTTTGTATAGGAACTATTTTTCAAAACAATCTTTTGAATAAAATATCGCAACCGGAAATTACTTTTGTTAAATACATCGTTTTAATGTATATTCTTTCATTAAATAACCAATAAACAGTGAAACTTTTCATTGGTGTTAATGTGTATTTGTATCACGCATTTAATATGGCTAATTCTTTATTTAAAGAATACAATTTTGCATGTATTGTCAAATATTTCGAAAAACCGACTTTTTGCAACACCTACCCTTTTTGCCGCGCTATGACGGGTTACGTCATTTTAATAAAGTAGGATTTGACTTTCAACTGTCAAGTGGACAATACATTTGAAAGATCATAGTTCTCATATTATACATGTAACTATAATGGCGATTCACAATTGTTTTGATATATTTTTAACCAAAATATCTTCGACAAAAGCAATACAAAATGGCTCTACAATATATAAAATTTTAAGTTCCCATTTACTACTTCACTTGCCAATCTTTTTAATAGACAGATGTAATTATAAATTAACAGAATATTTGAATTTTTAAATTGTTCAATACTGGGAATTAAGATTTATTTTATATGTCGGACGCGTCCATTAATTGTTTAATAAATGTTTATATTCGAATATATTTACATTTTCTCAAAATCGAACAGAAAGTAGGGTTATTTATAGAATACAATTTATTTATATAATAAATATTAGGTATTTTACGTGACGCACATCTTATAACCTCTCATTGTCTCACAACCATCGTCTCTATCGATCCAATTACTTAACATTTCATAATATTTATATTGTACTATTATTTTCATAACACTAGAAGTAAGTGCACATGCTTTTAAAAAGAATACTTCAAATATTATTATTGTCATAATATTTAATATTTTTTTGAAACAAAATTTTAAAGAAAAACAATTAGATGTAAATGCTCATCAATTTAATTTTTAATCATTTTTTAATTTTATTAATACCATTTGCTCTGATGACATCACTGTTTGATGCCATCTTTGATCGCGAATTAAAAATATTTGTAAGTTAAAAAAGTTCATCCCAAAATATAAGTAATAGTTATTAAAAATATCAGGTTTGTCTAATTTGAAGTTTCGCAAAATAGAAAATAAGATGAAAAACTTATGATTTAAAAAAATATGAATTAAAAGTCTCAAATAGAAAAAAAAATAAGTTTTAAAAGTATATTGTTTTGATGGAACACATTGACAATGTTTAACTTCCATAACATTTTAATCAATTTGATTTTATTAAAACATTAGTTTGTCTGAAATTAAATGTTAATAACCGAAAGACTAATTGAACTAAATTTTCTGAATGATAGAAGTCTTCTAAAACAAAGTAAAAAATTAACTACTTGTTTGCTATTACGAATAACTATTTCTCTATGAAACGTCCATTTCATAACAAAATTACTTTATTTGGATGTTAAATCAATATTGCTTAAATACGCATCCCATTTACCTAAAGTGTCTATAAATATCTCCCTTCCAACATTATAAGATATAGTAGCCATCTTTGCAATTGAATACTTGTTTAAATCGCCTATCAGAATCAATTCCTAATGTCTATTGCATAAAAATATACTAATAAATGAACAACAGACTACATAATAAACTCGACGACATTTCATACGAGATATATTATGTTGAATAATACGCATATAAATAAACAGCATCTTCACACAGATGACAAGGCTACGTTACGCCGTGCATGTATTGGTCAATACCGATCTATTTTGGGAACTGACTGAGCTCCTGCCACAGGGAACAACCCTACCTAATGTTATTAACGTCATCAGCTATCTACCGCTGTTATCTCGGCGCACATAACACTATAGCCTCTATCACTTTTTCAAAATGAAAATATTTTGTTACAAATACGATTTTTAAACGACTAAATAGATAATATGTTTGCATTACTTGTAATGGATTTATACGGATATTTTGAAAATTATTAATGACGTTTAGATTTGACACATTATTAATATACAACAATAGAAATGATTTTGTCAGGTATCTATGCAATGCAGACATTTAGATACATAGGGTTGGCACATATACGTCGTTATAGCTATCTTGAACCGTTCTACAGGTCAGCGCGTCGCGATGAGTGGTACATACAATCCAATTAACTTCAGGCATAGTTTCTTGATGCACGGTTCGGGGCTTCGGTCGTGGCGCGAGACGGAGCACGAGCACACAATAAAGCACAGTACAAAGGTATAGTAGAGAGGTATAGAGGGGCGCACCTCATAATCTCGTTCTCGCGTTGCTCCTCTTGCTTCTGGCGCATCATGACAGACTCGATGATGGCACGCTCCTCGGGCGTGAGATGCGAGAGGTCCGGCATGTCCGCCATGGTGGGGCTCGGGGCCCCGCACTCGGCACTGCGCGCGGTCACTCGCGGGCGGGCATCGCGCGGCGCCGCAGCTCGGGCTTCATAAATAATGCGGGGCGCGCCGGTGCCGCGTGACGTCACTGTAAGCCTTATTGATCGTCGCTACGCGCATGCGCGCAGTCATCCACGAAGAGCGGGAAATGCCGCTGCGGACTGGGTTCGTTCTTTTGCCGGAGGGGTGAAACCAAGAGTAGCCTAACGAGTGTTCCCCTTTTGGGAAAGCTTTTTCCTTCTTCGTTCTTGTTGTTAAGCTTTTTCCTCTCTTTGTTTTAAAAAAGGCATACTTTTAATTGCTTTTTCCGCGACTTGCATCGTTTGCTTGGCCTTTTTCGTATTATTGAGATTTTCAGAGGTAAAAATGTGATCACCCAATAATTGTAACACGTCTTTTGTCTCCACCATTGCGTGGACAGGTCGCGCCACCCTTTGAATTGATAATGTCGCGAAAATATTTTTTTCTAACTATGCTGATCAAATTTAGGCATGTTTGTTTAAAAACTACTAAATTAATTAAACAACTTGGTTAGGTTAAATTACATAAAGGTCCAAGGATTTTTCTTTTGAAAAGCTTATTTTTACTTCAAACTTGGGATAGTTAAAGAGAACAATACAACATCACAAACTCATATACATGCTATCGTCTATTTTTCCACAATTACAATGAAAATTTAAAAAGGATACCAATTTTGATGGTGATTTTTTGAAAATGCATATTTCTGTTTTTACTGCGTTAATTTTGCTTTCTTTTGGAGACGTTTCAGTTTTCAAGGCCTGTTTACAAATCTAACATTAATGACTTCATTTCCGTCGAGCTGATGGTAAACAGCCCGTTATGTTTAGATGTATTTTCGGTCGGACAATAGGATTGAAGGAAGTATTGTACACATGAAAAAAATTTTAAAAAATTAATTCTAAAGCACAAACAGAGTATTAAGATTTCGAAAATAAAAAGTTTCTGTGTGTGCGTATGTCTCTGTTCTATGATCTAACTCCCAAGTTACCTAAGTAAAAGGGTAGGTAACTTATTTTTATATCTATATACCATAATTTCAAGATATGAATATTTTAAGTTACCAGGTTTTATATTCAACATTTAGACAAGAACAGCAATACTGATTTGTGAATTGATTTGCAGTAATATTAATCATGTTCTACGAAAGTGAATGAGACAGAGATATCCCCACTCTATCCCTACCATTAAATTTAGAAGCTCTTAACTCGTTTGTTATTTAAACAATTTGTATAGTTTGGTGACTACTGGTTCTTAATTAACTTATATTTTCACAATATGTTATTAAAAATAGCAATGAGTAGTCAACTACGCTATTTATTTATTAATTTTCCATAAGAATAAAAAGTAAAAGAACAGTGATGTTAAAGAAATTAAACAAAGGAATCTCATGATTCACCCTTTTTATTATCTGCAAGTCACAATGTCACACACAAAACTGCTAATACAATTCAAAAAGTATAAAACTTAACTAAACAAAATTCGACTTAACTAATTTTCTAACTAGTAGATGGCAATATAATAGATACTAAAAAAATATAATAATTATGTATAGAAAATATAATATCACTTTTGTTTTTACATATTGCGATGAGTTACAGGCTAGTCTGGTCTGCCAATGACAGTGAAACAATTTGAGCTAAAATTAAAAATAGCTGACATTTTTAAGGTTTATATATAAAAATTTAAAAACACATTTTTTCGGGTGTGCTGTGTATAACTTTTTGACCATTTACTTACCAATAGATATGTAAAAAAAATTTGAAAAAAATAGAAAACAAACAAAAAAATTTTTAGGAAAGAAATGAAAAAGGGAAATTAGGTGGAAAAATACTTTTCTATTCACGGTGATGGGATATTGAACGAAATATAATGAATTGGATATTGTATAATTATTTATTTATAAATTATCTATTTTAACGAACAGCTGGGAATCGTAGTCGGGTTCCTGCGGTGTGCCGCATCGTCAAATGCCGTATGCCTTGTGCCCAACACACCACGGCGACGACAATAAATATTATGTATATGTTATATAATAATTATGAATATGTTAAAATAATAATTATGTATATGTTATATATGTAGATACATTTGTTTGAGATACAATCCATAAATGAATTTGTTAACACATTCACTTTTTTCCAAAAAATATTTGAGTAAAAAAAAAACTACTTTAGTTTGTGAGAAAATATTACAATACAATTAGAAGTGACATATATATATGAAATATTTTTATATACACACATACACACACACACACACACACACACACACACACACACATATATATATATATATATATATATATGTATGTATATATGTCAAACATTTAGAATGCCAATAAAAAACTAATTTCTTCTTTACGTAAGTGATAATAAACAACAGACCATATCTCAATTGGGTATTTGACAAAAATTTTTTTATTTCATTAATCATAATTTCAAGGTACAAGCTGATGAATTGTGAAAACATTTTTAAATAATCTTAAAAATTGATCAAGTTATAAAAGTTTAAATTTAACTTTGAGACAAGGACGACAATACTGTATTGTGAGGTCATTTTTAATATTGCACATTATTCATTCCACAAGAGGAAAAGAGACAAGGATATGCCCAACTCTGTCCGTATCTTCAAATTTAGAAGCCTATAACTGGCTTATTTTTCAATAAATTCTTGAATTTTTTTCAAGACTGGTTTTTAATTAACTTATATTTTACAATATTGCATGAAAAATATCAAAATTTAGAATGAGTCAACGATTGAATGGAATTCATTCAATATTTTTCAATAAGTAGATGTTTTTATAACGAAGGATTGGCATGCTAAACTCAATTAGCTAATAAAACTTGCACTTGATTGATTCCAATATAATGAAACAATATATTGATATATCGATATTGAAACGTATTATAAATCAACCCACTAAGGGACTACCAATTAATCGTACTACTATAGTGGTATGTAGAACACATGTCTGTCTATTCCTTAATGCTATTCTTCATCGAAATTGACAAAGCAATGGTAATAAAATATCATATTCCACACACCTGACATAAATCATGTGTTCCAATTCTAATAGAGGGTTTAGTCACCCTAGGGATGTTTGTAGAGTGCAAAGTATTAACTTACGACAAAGACTATCCATTTACATAAAGAATAAAAAATAAAGTAGCTAAATACTTTTGCGTAAATTTCATATTGTAGATTCAAATATCCTTATATAAAAATGTAAAAGTATTTATGTGTAAAAATATTATTCGTAATAAATACGAAAGTTTCTATATTTAACAAATGGTGACATTTTCCGCACTTAAAGTTTTGAAAGAATATAGTCTGTTTTTAGACAAAATTATGTAACTTCTCCAAATTTCAGATTTAAAAGAATGTAGTCAATTTTGCAACAAAATTATGTAACTTCTCCATAATTTCAGATTTAAAAGAATGTAGTTAGTTTTGCAACAAAATTATGTAACTTCTCCATAATTTCAGATTTAAAAGAATGTAGTCAGTTTTGCAACAAAATTATGTAACTTCTCCATAATTTCAGATTTAAAAGAATGTAGTCAGTTTTGCAACAAAATTATGTAACTTCTCCATAATTTCAGATTTAAAAGAATGTAGTCAGTTTTCGACAAAATTACATAATTTCTCCATAACTTTAGGTTTATAAGAATGTAGTCAGTTTTTCGACAAAAAACGAATTTCTCCATGAATGTATCTTTAACAGAATGTAGTCAGTTATAGGATGTAATTTCGCCAAAATCTGTATAAACGTATGCAACAATACTAGTGAACAGATTAGCTTATTTACTCCAAGGTAAAGAGGGGAAGACAACAATAGAATGCATTCAGATAGCGATAAATTTTCCCCAACAACTAGACTAACAATTTTTATTTTTTGCATCACCGCACAGATGTTAGTTAGCAGTTCTATTGCAGTTCGGATGTGCAATATTCCAATTGTCCCACATGTCTCACTTCTACAACAATTAGACCCCAGTTGTATATTTCAGTTACTTTTAAATCTTCCACTTATCATTTCAATATTACTTCCTTTTGTAATTGTAATTATGTACCACTGGAAATACCTCTATCTTAATCTGTGCTCAGTTACGTATGCTCACCAGGCTATATACAATTCAAACATTCTCCTCGGCCATATTTTTTTTTTCGTTGGAGTCTAGTTGTACATGCTTCGACCATAATTCATCATTCAAATAAGTGAAAAAGATATTGATAGATTGATTGAACTATTCTGAATCGTTGCAAACAATCACTTTCACTCGTTTGAGGTTACTGCTGAAAATAATTTGTTAATTGCAAGATAAACTATAATGAATGTTGTCGGTAAAGAAAAGATCGCCTATTTGGGAATATTTTGATATAACAGTTGAAGTATAACAGTCACAATAATAAGTTTGCAGTTTATTTGCTGTGCCAATTTAAAATTAATGATTTAAAATTCACGAGTGCTTATTATGGCTGGCATCCAGGTTAAATTACACGTGTTTGAGATACATGGATGTTTCGGTGAAACATAGTTATTAAAACTTTTAAACCAATAGAAAAACCTAACCTACCTTTTAACCTACTTCAGCCATGAAAAATCATTTGAAAATGAAACATCCAGTTAAATTCCAAGCAATTAATAAAGGTACAGCCGCTGCCAGGCCTACACTGCCTACAACCAGCCCTGGAATAGGTCGCCTACAACATCAACAGAAAAGCAATTGATTCTGCCAGAATCATTTGCAAAGAAATTGGTTTGGGATGTAGAAGATACAAAAGCCAAAATATATCATTATTTAATAGAAGAATCAAGCCAATATCTATCGCAGAAAGGACTAGATTTACAAAACTCTTAGAACAAGCTTTAGCCCATTATAAAATGCAAAGCAGTACATACATTTCCAAAAAAATTGTATCTGATGTCTACGACAGAATTTATGAAAAATCAAAAGAAACATCTCAAGTGCTCTTGTGATTTCTGGAACCTGTTTGCAAGCTAGCTTCTGCACTGCTAGCTTCTTTCTTAGCTGCAATGCTAGCTTCTTCAGCTATGCAGTTCATTGGTTGTCTACTGAATTCAAGTTGAAATATGTAGTTATTGCTATGAAGCCTTTCCCACGTTCTTACAATGGGGAAAATATACCAATGAAGCTTAATACTATCGCAGATCATAGGGATACTGATCAAAGCAAAATACATTTACTCATTCATGATTAAGGTGCTAACATGGTGAAAGGTGTTCGAGTGGTTGATTATGATTCTATTGATGTCTCATCCATTTTCTTCGGAGAGTTGTAACCAAGTCACTGAAGAAGTCAAGGAAGGCCACAGAAGTGATCACTACCAGCAGACACCTCGTAACGCACTTCAATCATTTGGGCTTAGCTCAAGAAAAACTGTTAGCTGTTGAAAAGGAGCTAAATTTACCAAAGCATCAATTGGTGCAAGATATCAGCACGAGGTGGAATTCTACCTTTTGTATTTTAGAGCGTCTGTTGGAACAAAAACAGGTTATGTCGCTGTATATGTATATGCTGATCATGATATATTCACTAATATGACGCCTCAACAGTGGTATTTGATGGAACAATGCGTTAAACTTTTGAAGCCTTTTGAAGAGATAACGAAATGAACAAGTTTTGGACTTTCCATCATATTCAAAGTAATACCACATGTTGCCGTATTTAGATAAAGATAAAACAGCACAAAGAATGTGTGATAAAGAAAGTTGTTTCAGCTCCTTAGGTCAAGATCCAAATTACTTGAATACAACCTTCCTAGACCCCAGATTCAAGAAAAATTATTGTCGGGGTTATTAAAGCTGAAGAAGCTCGACGGAAGATCCTATTGGAATTTATAAAAATGTCTTGTGTTGTGTATTGTGGTATGAGACCACGTAAAAAACATACAAGGGTGCGTTCTTAAGTTCGCAGAATTGGAAATTAGGTCATTAGTAGGACACTTTAATGAACTGAACGAGTTCAGGGACTCAACGTTATATAAAAAGCAAGTTTTATCTTACTCGGCCATTAGTCTTTGAACTATAGTTGATTAAGCAATTCGATTGGGAAGAAAGTGAAAAACATGGAGAAAATCGAGTACTGCACTGTTACAAAGTTCCTGATCAAGCAAGGAAAGTCAGTTCAAACTATATTGGAAGAGATGGCATCCATTTACGGGGACTCTTGACCGGGTAAAACCATGATATATAAGTGACACAGTATCTTTAAATAAGACAGTGACTCATTTGAAAATAACCCACAACCCGGACGGCCTTTCGAAGTGACTACTCCAGAAATGAATTGAAACTCAAAAAATTTATATTGGATGATGCTAGACTAAAGAAAACAGCTCGGAGAAATTATTGGAGAGTCGCATACAACCATTTTTAAAATTCTTCACAATCATCTTGGGATGAATAAGACCAGCACAAGGTGGGTGCCGAGAATGCTTACTCTGCCTCAAAAACAACACTGCATAGAATGTTCTTGCGTGTTTCTGGCCCTCTGTATTGAAGACAAGGATGGACTATTGAGTTGAATTGTTACTGGGGCAAAACTTCGTTTCACCATTGTGAACCTGAGTCCAAACAGCACTCTATGCAGTGGTAGAAGAAAGGCACACCACCCTGCAAGAAGTTTAAATTGACTGAAAAGATCATGGCGAGTCTTTTGGTACTCTGAAGGGATTCTGTTGATTATACAGAAAAAGATGTCTCCATAACCGGAGAACAATATGCTTCAATCCTAGAGCAGTTGAAAGAATCCATCAAAGAAAAAAGAAGGGAAAATTAATCTGAGGTGTCCTTCTGCACGACCACGTGCCTGTTCAAAAGAGTCGTGTTGCGTTGCCTGCCTTGCACAAGGTGGGATTCGATATTTTGGATCACTCATCCTGTAGTTCTAACCTAACTCTCAGCAATTATTATCTATTCCCAAAGACAAAAAAGGACTTCCTAGGAAGAAATTTTGAAGCAATGAAAAAGTGTAAAACGATGAAATAACCCTGTTTCAGCTTACTTTCTGGATGAAGATTAAAACATTTTTTTATGAAGGTATATATAAGCTAATTGAAAGATTGGAAAAATGTATTAAGGTAGCAGGGGAATATATTTTTTAGAAAAATAAATTTATATTTTTATATTAACTGGAAAATGCTCACTCATAGAAGTCGCTAAAAACATTCGCGGCACCATAAGTGATAAAAATAAGAGCTTTTAGTAACTTGGTTATCAATATTGGGGCAGAATTTTTATTTTAGGGCACGCATAATATAGAGTTTTGAGTCATATATCAAATAAATATAAAAAAGTATGAGTCAAATGAAAAAATTACTTAAAGCCAACCACATAAATAATCTTTAATTCTTGTATGTTTTCTGTACATGAAAACATACAAGAATTAAAGGTTATCTTTGAATCTTTAAAACACATTTTTAAACTTAAGCAATACTAAGTTTCTTAAAGACTCAAAATTGAACAATCATGTTATTCAAGATGACACCACCTTACTGCAATCTAAGAAATTATATAATACATGAATAGATAAAAACATAAGTGTATATCTGGTAAATTGGAGAAAGTAGAGTATGTTAGGGATGCGATCATAAAAGTTCATGTGTTGGTTGATTATTCTGATGATTGAGTTCACAATTTGCACTCAACTACATAACGGGTGATTGAAAGAGAATTTAAAAGTCTTGCAAGATGAAGTATTATAGAAAATACGTATTAGGTGACACGTTTGCTTCATAAGATAAACTTCTGGCACGAGTTTCAGTATTTTTACAGCTCGAACACACCAGGCAATGATGACTTATTTGACTTTATTTGTATGTTTAGTAAGGTGCAAAATTATTTAATAATTTTTTTACCAACTTCAAAATCATTGAATTTGTGAGATATCAAAAAAAAGATTAAAAAATTGTGTGCCATCTTAGGACGTCTATCAGATTTGAAACATCTAAATTTTTTTTTATTGTAATATTGAAATAGTTTTATTTGAAAACGAATAAACAAATATTCAGATAGTTGTTAACAATAAAATATTAATTAGATTTTATTATTTTATTTCTATGACATAACTTATCACAGAAATGTTTCTTAATAATCTATTGAAAATATATTTTTAATTATATAATACTGGTAATCGACAAGAGGTGAAGCTGGCTTAATTAAATCAGGGAAAGCAGACAAGACTAGAAGCTGACTAAATTAAGTCAGAAAGACCTAACAAGATGTGAAGCTAACTGAAAGGCACTTTGCGACATACCATTAGAATATTTTCATCCCATCCAAACATGCTATTAGATGTTTCATATCAGTTATAAATCATCATATCTAATGGTATGTCTTCTTTACGTGCTTTCAAAAAGAAAAACAATATCTTTTGTCAATATCATTCAACTGCAGGCAGGCGGTTTGAAAGAATGTCAAGTTAGGTAGAACAACATAAAAAGCCTTTTGTATAAGATCTCCTGGATGTAGTTGAAACACAGATAGCATCCGCATTTAAATTTTAGTTTAGTTAAAAAGTAATCAAATGTAATAATAATATATGAAAGCATTTAATCCTAGAGACTGCGTACTATGAGTATATTGCTGCTCGGGATGGTGAGTGAGCATAGAAAAATCTACGAAAATGAGGAAGAAGTGACATCAAATCAGTGGAGGAGCATTGATTTACCTATACGCTCTTAGGCTGTGTGTATAAACATATTGATACAGAAGGTGCGCGTTGATATTAACAGCGTCCTATCAGTGTTCTCTCTCTACATCTTAACCGAAAAGACGTGCCCTCTCCTTCTATATTATAAGAGCTATAAGTAAAAAAGGGCCTTCGTTCTTACTGCATATGCACGTATAATAAATATATGCTTAATATTTAACATTTGATTTGAAGGTTAATATTATCATGTTAATTAAATCTAAACCGTATAGTAAAAGTGATGCTTTTAGTACAAATCTAATAAGTACAAATCTAAAAATCTAGTAAATTATCACTTTTTATTTCTCTATTTTAGTCATATATTATAAATAAATAGTTATATAATTTTTTAACATTTTGTTTCTTTTGTATAAAGAGAATAGGCTATGTCACAATATTGAAAGTATACCACAATTCGCGGTCATCCTATTAAACGCCCTCTACACTACTTGCGAAGTTACTTCGATGAAATGCTCGTCAAAGTTAATCACAGTCTGACGTACGTTTGAAGTACGGTCTGAAGTACGCGAGCAGTGTAGTGCAGGTATTAGATAAAACGTATTTCTCTTCATTTTCAAAAAAGAGGTTTATATTTTGTAAAAAAAAGGAATCACAATATTTTTTGGAATTGAATCAGTGTTGCAAATACCCTGTTATCAGTAACCTGTTATCGGTAACACGCAAATAAACAGACTGATTGTCAATCGCAAATTTGGTTTTGTTTCTGGTGTTATCTAAAATGTGGATTTTTTAGTTATATATTTTTTAAAGTTTCCCAATCTTTTTTCATATATCTTGTTTTTCTAATTTACATATTTTCAAAATGGCGAGGAATTTCGTGCAAGCTGATAAAAGCAACGACTTAAAATAGACACAGCCACTGTTGCACCTTTCTTTAAAAACAATGCTGAGGAACTAAGCAATCTTTGCTGTGGAACTCAAAAATATAAAAACAGCAGTGTAAATAGCTTTTATAAATTATTTATTTACAGTATTCAGAAAATATATATAAAATGTCATTTTAGGTATTGTGTAGGTATGAAAAATGTTAAATTACACATTTAACATTTTTCATCTGCAATTTAACATTTTTACAATTGTTAACAGGCGAGTAATATGATGTTAACCACATAAGTATTCTAATCCATTAATAGGCACAATCACACAGAAATAGTTGTTACATTAGAGGTTAGATATAAAATTTCATGTTCTTGTCCTTTTGGTATTTGTTTATTTTACTTGCGTGTAACATCACGTGCCACGTAACCATCCCGCCATTATAGAAACTGCACTTTTGGTGCGAGTTTGGTAATTAAGTTATTTCATATGAAAAATACGGCAAATATCCTGGAAATATAAACGTAGTGTGCTTTAATACAAAATAGAATAATTTAAAACAGTTTTGCAATATAAGTCAAATGGCCTATTGAGAGAAAGGGTGAGACAGAGGGATTCTACCATTGTATGTATGTTTATATAGATAGCATAAGAAGTTTCACTTCTGTTGTGCGTCCACTCATTTTTTTTAATTAAATAAATTCTCATACAGCTTGTTTTAAGTCATGTTTAAGTACCTTCTCCCTCAGTCGACAACAGTAACTTACAATATGTGGTTCTGGGAGGGTGTTTTGTGATAGTTGTTATCCACTGCGATGATTTGTTCACCGTATATAAATCTACTTAAGTACTTTTTGATATAACCTTGTTTGGATTTTCCAAAGGATAATAATATGGCTCGTTATGGACTGAACGGGAGACAAATTGCTACTTAGCTAGAAGTAGAATTGATACGGTGTCCACATAGATGCAGTTGAGATCTGACATAGTGAATCAACTCAATAATCCGGTGAATAAGGTTGAAATAGTTTGATCAAGGCACACCTTATCCAGCGCACAAAACAGTGTTTCCTTATACAAGTAAATGTCACGCTATAAAATGATTAGCACATTCCCAATTTACATTTGCCCAGAATGAAACTTGCCACTAGTGCTAGAATTTCCTTGTAATATAACCTGTGACAAATTGGATCTAGAATTATTAGCACAAGAAATTTAAACATTTCTTGAGCCTATAAGTAACTCTTGTATATAAGGGCGAATAGATAAGTGCATCATGTGTCCTTCGAATAAGAAGAGAGGTACAAAAAAAATGCCAAAACATTGTACACAACCTATTTATGCAAATAAACCTATTTATATGAATAAACCTATTTATGTGAATAAACCTATTTATATTAATATAGTTTAATTGAGCATGCAGTAAAGATGATGATGAGGGTAGTATATTTTTTCAAACAATATAAAACTGAGTTTTTGCATAAAAATTTTGTGTTATTTTCTAATGCCTCTTATAAGAAGAAGTCAGACTGTAACTTTTATCTAAAGAATTTTTTCCTACCTATGAAATTAATCATAAGCAAAAATTAATAAAACGCTACTTTGTATATGCTTGATAAGCTTATCTTTTCATTCGTTTTACAGAAGAATAATACACAATTAAATGAAACTACGTGATGTAGTATTATTTCTATTTTATTTAATCGTTAGAGTGCCGAAGAGTGCCATCGTGCTCATGCGCGTACTAACTAAATTTGTCACAAGCCAATCAGTTGCTGTTTAGCGCACGGTAGGGGAGGTCGCTCGCACGCATCTCTAATTTTTTATCTTTCTACGTGTTACATAAAGTTGAAATTATAATATTATTAGTAATTACAATATAAAAAGGATCCAGGAAAGAAACATTTTTAACCCATAATGTTGGAATACGAAAATAATTCGAGTGAAAATGATCGTTTTTCAAGTTGTGAAGAAAGTGATAGTGGGAGTGACATTGTGGTGCTCACAATTTGGTGTAATGCAAATTTTGAGTGATAATGATAATAGTGACGATAACAATTATTTTGCTGATACGGAGGATGTACCGGACTGATTCAGTTTTTGATTTCAGTTTTTGTTACAATTTTTGTTCACAATATTTATTTCCATAATTATCTTTGTATTTTATTATCCTTGTACAAGTTTTTATAAAGAAAACACCGAAAAAATTATTAAAATTGGATAATTTTTGGAAGAGATACAATTTTTTTTCGAGTCAAGGGTAAATGACATCAAAAACAAAAGATTTCTTTGGCATTTTTAAGTATATATGAGTAAAAAACCATCGCACTAAAACGGTTAACTTCTTTACCATAACCTAAGTTTTGTTGTATTACAACATCTTCAGTTGGGCAAATAGCAAAGATGGCAACGTACAACAAAACCTAGGTCGTGGTAAAGAACTTAAATAAAGTAGAAATAAAACTACATCACAGTTTCATTTAAATGTGAATAATGTCTACAAAATTAACGCTAAATATATACAATATTTGAGGACAGTAATAGTTTTGATATGAATTTACAAAATTTAAAATAAAAATTATAAAATCATACTGGCAATTCACATTTTCCAAAAAGTGAATTGTCACTATGATGAAATTTTTACAAAAAGGCGCACCGACTCTAAAGTTAAGAAAACATTACAGCGTCAATTTAATAGATGATTTTTTGTTATACAAATGAAACAAATGCACATCTTCCGCCACTTTCCACATATTACAACTTTATCTATGCCTAATTTGTATTGAAGAAATTTTTTGTATAATTTATTTTACTGGATGTATTAATACTGGTTGTCTAATTGTTCGTGTAATGTTATATGTAGACACGCAAAAAAAACTGCTAATTAATAAGCACTTGATTGCGCTGTATTAATTTACCAATTTAAAAGTGAGTTTTTGTATAAATTAAATGCAAAATATTTCTTCCCCATACACTGTTTCTCAATATTATTTATTTCTTCACAAAACAAACACTGTGAGTTGCACTAAAATCTAGGAAATTCAATATCAAATAAAATTTCTTATCATCTGACCACTCTACTTTTACAAAAAGGGGTGCCGATTCTCAGTCTAATAAAAGTTTTGACTGAATCTCACTAAGCATAATGTCATTATCAGGAGATGGCCTATGGAAAGGTAGTTTATAAGCATTGTGAGGACCTATCGCGATGAGAGCATCAGCAAACAAAACTAGCCAGACTTCAGGATTGTTGAATAATTCTTAGGCCTAATTTTTCAATCATCAAATAAAACGGCTAATAACTATTGTACAAACAACTTAACTGAGTTCTTTATATGTAGTAACCGTTTTGCATTTTTCAATGGCACACTAGGTAAAGAATAGTTAACTGTGGTTTAGTCCAACTAACTTCACACTAAACATGTGCAAGCGGGATGGACATATGTAGAAAAAACATGTTACACAGTGAAAGGAACAAAGCTTTAGTTTAACATTTGATGTTCAATGCAACATGCATAAAAGTAACCTATAATTTATTTATTTGCTTCATTCTAATTGTTAAAGTTGAGTTGTAAAAAATTCAAAGATAGAGGAAATGTGAACCTTCATCTAATTTTGAAAAATCTGAGGTCTGCTTATTGACTGAATTAGTCACCAGTTATTGTAAAATACTAACAAAAAAAAAGGAACAGAACGCAGCCTCAAAAAGAGAAAAAGATGCCACCTTGATGACCATTGCAACCAAATTTAATGCCGCGACAAGTAGAAGTACCGTATGCACAGCAAAAACTTTAAAATTAAAATACAAAAGTATTATAAAACACAAAGCAAAGTTACGATGATGTATTTAATGAAAGCTACGATGAGTTGCCAAACATAACCTAAAATGTTATTTTAACTGGCCAATAAATACTAAGCCGGGTCTTGAAGTAACAGATAATTACATTCCTCCATTAGGTTAACTTCTATCTGACCATTGTAAAATGCAAAATTATGCTATCTGTCAAATAACTTCTATCTGGTTGTTTATCTGAGGATTGAAGAATCGGCTACTGAAGTCTTCGCCATTCATGCTTTTAGCAAGTTCTCATATCTTTTCAACCCTTCTATAATAACCCTTGTATAATTATATTAACCTTTGATATTATATATAATTCTTATCTATAAGCGTTATAATCACAATTTGATACTTTCATTAATACATACAACTTCTTTGGTTTAATATAAACAAACGTTTGAACTGATTCATTGCTAATATCCCACCTGAAGATGTAGTAATACAACGAAACCTAGGTCGTGGTAAAGAACTTAAAGAAAGTAGAAATAATACTACATCACGTAGTTTCATTTAATTGTGAATAATGAATTTCTACAAAATTAACGCCAAATATATTCAATATTAGAAAATTTAATGACAAAGCAACTCACTTTTGAAATAAATTCATGCTATGATGTTTCTGAACATACTCTGGCAAATATAAAAGTTTATACATATTTACTGTCATAGTATTACTTCTATTTACAAATATTAATTATCATTTCCAAACATCTAATTTAATTAATTCAAATATATTTTTCACAGCCATGAAAAAAAAAAATTAAATAAGATAATTCCTCCTTAATGATTTAAAACGTTAAAATGAATCTTATTTAACATCATCGAATTCAATATAGATTAACTATGCGGATATTTTTATTCCACATAATTTAAAAACAAGGCGAGGCACGCTCAATTTTCACATATTTTCAGGGGTGCATAAATACAAATTACAACTTATAAACAATTGAAAAAATATTTACTAACTTCACGCAAAACACTCCATGCACCAACATTTATTTTTTTAACGCACTTACATGTACATGGATCCCAAAATAATTAATTCGGCCCTAGCTTGGAATATCATTTTACATAATCTGTACAAATTTCCGCTTCTATCATTTACAATTTAGAATCTAGATGATGACAGACGGACAAATGAGGGTTCTGTTTGAACCTTTTAGATACAGAACCTTAAAAAATAAAGTTATTAAAAAAACATATGGCTATACTATAAACTGTGTTAAACCATACTCGTAAAACTGTATTATCACTTTTAATCTATTTATTTTGAACAAAATATTAGATGACTAATGTTTTAATAGACTTACTTAATTTTTAAAATTGAAACTGTTATTCAAAAGATGACTTTTCATATAAACTGTGTTGAACTGTCTATACTCATAAAACTGGGTTATCACTTTTAATCTGTTTATTTTGAACAAAGTATTAGACAACTGATGTTTCAATAGACTTATTTAACTTCTAAAATTGAAACTGTTATTCAAAAGATGACTTTCATGTAAACTGTGTTAAACTGTTTATTTTGAACATAATATTAGACAACTGATGTTTCAATAGACTTATTTAATTTTTTAAATTGAAACTGTTATTCAAAAGACGACTTTTCATATAAACTGTGTTAAACTGTATATACTCATAAAACTGTGTTATCACTTTTAATCTGTTTATTTTGAACAAAATATTAGACAACTGATGTTTCAATAGGCTTATTTAATTTTTAAAATTTAAACTGTAATTCAAAAGATGACTTTTCATATAAACTGTGTTAAACTGTCTATACTCATAAAACTGGGTTATCACTTTTAATCTGTTTATTTTAAACAAAGTATTAGACAACTGATGGTTCAATAGACTTATTTCATTTTTAAAATTGAATCTGTTATTCAAAAGACGACTTTTCATATAAACTGTTTTAAACTGTCTATACTCATAAAACTGTATTATCGCTTTTAATCTGTTTATTTTGAACAAAATATTAGACAACTGATGTTTCAATAGACTTATTTCATTTTTAAAATTGAAACTGTTATTCAAAAGACGACTTTTCATATAAACTGTGTTAAACTGTCTATACTCATAAAACTGTGTTATCGCTTTTAATCTGTTTAATTTGAACAAAATATTAGACAACTGATGTTTCAATAGACTTATTTAACTTTTAAATTTGAAACTGTTATTCAAAAAATGACTTTCATATAAACTGTGTTAAACCGTTTATTTTGAACATAATATTAGACAACTGATGTTTCAATAGACTTATTTAATTTTTAAAATTGAAACTGTTATTCAAAAGACGACTTTTCATATAAACTGTCCATACTCATAAAACTGTGTTATCACTTTTAATCTGTTTATTTTGAACAAAATATTAGACAACTGATATTTCAATAGACTTATTTAACTTTTAAAATTGAAACTGTTATTCAAAAAATGACTTTCATATAAACTGTGTTAAACCGTTTATTTTGAACATAATATTAGACAACTGATGTTTCAATAGACTTATTTAATTTTTAAAATTGAAACTGTTATTCAAAAGACGACTTTTCATATAAACTGTCCATACTCATAAAACTGTGTTATCACTTTTAATCTGTTTATTTTGAACAAAATATTAGACAACTGATATTTCAATAGACTTATTTAACTTTTAAAATTGAAACTGTTATTCAAAAAATGACTTTCATATAAACTGTGTTAAACCGTTTATTTTGAACATAATATTAGACAACTGATGGTTCAATAGACTTATTTAATTTTTAAAATTGAAACTGTTATTCAAAAGACGACTTTTCATATAAACTGTGTTAAACTGTCGATACTCATAAAACTGTGTTATCACTTTTAATCTGTTTATTTTGAACAAAATGTTAGATGACTAATGTTTTAATAGACTTAATTAATTTTTAAAATTTAAACTGTTATTCAAAAGATGACTTTTTAATCAACTTGCTTAATTAATTCAACTTTAACTATGTCGTTACATGGTATGTTAAGAATGTTTCAAAGAATTGATAATATGAAATTGACAATATAAAATGATTTCTAAATTATCACAGAGAAAGAGAAAAAGTTAATTGTAAGACTTTTTCAAACTACACCACGTCCCTTAATTTGTCAGAAGTGAATTGGTCATCTGCATTTAAGCAAATTAATGATATTATTTCTCACAGAGGTCTCTATTGTTTAATTTTGACAACAATAATTTTGAAGAATATTATAACAAGTCAAAATTAGTCATCTCCAACCAGAGAGGTATGAGCATCTCACCAGTGAATAACAGGCTCACTGAAGACGCCATTGGCAGTAATATATATAGGTACCATGAGGGCAACTTAGGGAGGTGAGGGGTCAAGTTAGGGGACTGGAATAGATAATTGTCTGTTTAGCTCTCATAGTTCTATTTGTACATGAATAAGAGAAAAATTGACACATGAATTTCTAATTGTTTGTATTTCGTGTTGAGAAATTATAAAAAAAAATTGCGAGGAGGTTTCGTAGCTCGATTTCTCTAACCAACTCAGATTTAATTCCAATAAAGCCATAAGCCATTTGCTATGTGAATTAGATTTGCATCGAGACATATAATTTTGAGCCAACAACGTAATTCAATTTGAGTTTTTAAATGTTTTGTCAAATATCTGCATTATTATTTTATTCACATTTTGTTTCAAATATTGAAATGTTTAATTTCAATAATTATCTATAATAATCAAAAAATGTTTAAAAACATTTGTTTAAAGAAAAAAATGTTTGATTTTTAGCATCAAAAATATTCTACGAGAAGAAATCCATCATAATATTAATAAGTTTCCATTTTTTCAACTTTACTTTCGCCTATAAAATTATTCGCTGTAAAATCTTGAATTTTTGTCATTTATATTTCAGTTTTGCTTTCAAAGCGTTGTTAATATTTGAAAAATGTAAAATTTTCTTTCAGCTGCATTTTCACATAGAAAAATATGAAAAACCTGTTTTGAAATATGCCTTTTTTAGGTGGAATTCTACAAAAATTAATATGCAGAATGTGTCTAAAGGAAAATGTCACCGATTTTACTATCACATAACTACCAGCGCCATCTTTTGATAAACATATGAGTTAAGTAAGTAACTTAGAGTGTATCTTCTGCAAAACTTACAAGGCAACTGATGGTTCAATAGACTTATTTAATTTTTTAAATTGAAACCGTTATTCAAAAGATGACTTTTCATATAACTTACATCATTAATTAATTTCTAATGGATTAATATGCGGAGAAAACTTTTTAATGTTAGTTGGAAAAAGGCATCAAGCAACATTAAATCACTGTACGTCTAGGATACACAATGGACAGTTCGAACTGATGACATTTTACATCCAAGTTCGTCGAGAAGCTCACTGGTATTATTAAATCTATAAATTTGGACGAGCAGGAGCGAGTGTAAACGTCGCTTTGTATTGCACCTACTAAGAACCAAAAATATTGGTAGAATTTGCTCCATGCTCTTCAAAGACATGAAGCGTGCATTCAAATTTCATACCCAGTTTACTTGGTGATTTAAATATGGTGCATGAAATATCCTTCTTTCAATATGAACTACTTATAAATTATCAACGTTCAGAACAGAAGAGTCCAGAAGTTATAAAACCGAAAAAAAGTGCACGTGTGGAAGAACCAGATAAAGACTACACCTTTTTCTTGATTTAATATGAATTATCTATAAGGAATTCTCACCAGAAGATTAAATGACGAAATTGGGTTTGACGGGAATAGTGTTGTATTTTTTGGTCAAAAAAGTATCAGGTTTTTTTTTTGCCGCCATTATTCATCTAATTAAGCAATGAAATGAAAACACTTCAATATGATTTTAGATATCCAAAGGAAAGATTTGGCCACCTTTTCATAGGTATTACTGAAAAATTAATTTCAGGATCGTTTCAAAAATATTATTGTCGCTGCCGACATTGTATCACTAATAAGAAGCTTATTTGGAATATGAAATGATAAAAATAAAAATAATTGATGTATTTTGTTTTGCGTCAGTTTCTTTTTTCGTTAGACACGCTCTGCAAATATTAAATTGATTATATTAAATACATTTTTGAAGCAAAAAATTTCAACACAATTTAATTATGCACAGGCCAATGGAAGATGTATTAACTATACATTAAGTACTGTGTACTGTGAGACTGTTTTTAAACTAAATTTTAATCTCTCACGTATTTTTTAACTTATAATTTATACATGAATGATTATTTAAAATTTGTCCATCACTAAACAATTCGTCAATACAATCCGCCTAGATAAAACCAAATTAAATCATTTTAACGATAATTATCATAGTAATTAACAAAAATTAATTTCACACTCGCACTCCATTTATAATTACAAACCATTATCAAAAATAAATTTCCATTTTCAATGAAACAAATATAAATATAAAAGAAAATTGTTTATTATTTTTGGTAAATAAATAAAAACCTGTTATATTCGAACATATATGGTAATTGAAACAGTCAAACTACATTGAATGTCAGGTCATTAAAAATACCACCAATTGTTAAATGCTAAAAGGTTCAAATTTATTTTTAAAAAAATTACCCTTACTCTAAATCCTGACATTTGCTCTCTGTACTACTACGCAAAAGCCGTGACATGAATTCATCTACAAAGTCAACAAGTTCAATTTTCCATACAAATATTTCAACTAAAGGAATAACAGCTGGCGGCCATCTTGAATATAGTTTCTGTCATTTTCGGGAATCTATATTTAAAATTCCCTTTTTATTTCTGATATAAAAATGTTTTTATATATTTTATAAAAATGATTTTTATATATATATAAAAATGTTTTTATATATAAGTATTGTGCAATATAACAATTAAACAATTCATATTCATATAAAGTTAACAATAATAACAATTGAGGTAGATATTAGTTTTTTATTGTCTTGTTTTGAAATTCCCTTCAGTCCATTTGAATATAACCATGTCGATAGTAGTTTATATTACATTCAAGATGACTGCCGGTGTACGGTACCCTTAACAATATTCTTACAATAAGTAATTCTTATCAAAATACATTAAATTTCTTTATAATTAACAATCTCATTTTCAATTTTAATTTCACTTTAAATCCATTATTAATAATGATACAAATGGGACATTTTGAAAGCATAAAAATTAATGTCAATATTTAATTCACAAATGATTCAATAATTTTTTTTTTAATCCTACACTCGTCCCATGTTTGGGAAACTCGTCACATATTCGCATCTAGTTCACAATTAAAATGCAAAAGTTGTTATATTTTATTATTATTAAGATCTTTTAAGATTATTCTCTTCATTGATGCCAACACAACTACAGAATACCAAGTAAATGAGCAGTGTGGACAGTGAATGCATAACTGGCCATATCGCCTGGTCTTAACCCAATAAACTATCATACAAAAATAATATAAGAAAGAGAAAAAAAAGATAAGAAGCAAGAATTTTGCAAGAACAGGCATAATTCTGTAATGAATCAAGAGATAAGTAGCTTTACTAAACGATTATGTAAGTACGGGAAGGTTTGGTTTTTCTATGGTTGAACCGAAAGACATTTTTCACACAGAATCTCATAGTCAAATCTAGCATAGACAATTTTAATCTGGGAAATGTCAAAATCTGACAGCTCACAATGACAGTTCAAAATGGCTTTCCGTTTTAAATGACAAAAATGTTTGCTTAATATTTCTAACGAGAATGTTATCATTCTGCCGATTCGGTTAATTCTCACATATCTAGTGTTTCTAATTAATGCATTAGAATGAAAGCTACGATAAGTAGATCTCTGACATACATTTATTTTTTTTAAAGAAATTCTCATTGTCATTTTTTCATCAAGTTCACCCTCTTGTTTTGTCAAAATACAATTGCTTACATACTTAATGTACATAATGACACACAGCTCGAACGTGTCCTCAATGCAGAGACAGTTAGTCTGATTCCATTTTTTTTTTATTTTTCAGTTCTTCTGTATGTTTATCTCTGTCTTTTAGTTTTCTTCGGGGCCCGCGGCCGATGGCTGTCTATGGTGCCGTTTGGTAGGAGGGCGGTAGAAGAAGATGAGCTGGCTTGAGCATGCTGGTGGATGGGTGCTTGCTGGTAAATTGCAGGTAAAATCTGCGAAAGTAATATAACCATAAACAATAGAAGAATTGTTTAATTACAGCTATGCGATTAAACTTAGTTTATATTAATACTTAATTAACCATTACAGATGACAGTAACGTCTTTTTGCTGTATGAAATTTCACGAGTAGCTTACGAATTAACTTGTATTAATGTTTACTGATGAACTAACGGATACATGCTCATCATGATTGAATTAAAATATTACCTTAAGAAACATTTCTATACAGGACCTGATAAAATCATTAATTTAGGCATTAAATTTAATACGCAAGTCAATTTTGTTAAGTAAAAAACAAACAAACAAAAATGTTTCCAAATTCGGTATAGATACATTACTTGGTAGTAAAGGTGTTAAGTAAAAAACACACAAAACAAAAATGTTTCCAAATTCACTATAGATACATTACTTGGTAGTAAAGTTGTTAAGTAAAAAACAAACAAACAAAAATGTTTCCAAATTCGGTATAGATACATTACTTGGTAGTAAAGTTTTTAAGTAAAAAGCAAATAAACAAAAATGTTTCCAAATTCGGTATAGATACATTACTTGGCAGTAAAGTTGTTAAGTAAAAAACAAACAAACAAAAATGTTTCCAAATTCAGTATAGATACATTCCTTGGCAGAAAAGGTGTTAAGTAAAAAACAAACAAACAAAAATGTTTCCAAATTCACTATAGATACATTACTTGGTAGTAAAGGTGTTAAGTAAAAAACAAACAAACAAAAATGTTTCCAAATTCGTTATCGATACATTGCTTGGTAGTAAAGGTGTTAAGTAAAAAGCAAATAAACAAAAATGTTTCCAAATTCACTATAGATACATTACTTGGTAGTAAAGTTGTTAAATAAAAAAGAAACAAACAAAAATGTTTTTACTTTTGCAGTAGTTATTATTGTTGTGATATCATCCGCAAATAAAGGAAAAAGTTTCCCGATACTTTTAAAGAAATAAATTTATTGGAAAGAGAAAAATATCACAATACTGAAGTGACTGTTGGATCAATTGTCACATGATTTAAAAATCAAATTAGAATAGAGCTCGATCTACAATATTAGATGGTATTTGGGAGAATGTGTCAAAGTGACAAACCTGTGATTACAGCGTACAGTATTCTTAATTCATAGACAATGCATAGTATACGTCTTATCACTTCATTCATCGAGTTACCATTTAGAAATGTCAAAATATAAAATAATTAGTGGCGGTATTTTAGTGAACACATAGCATTGAAAACATGTCAATATCCGAAAGCAAAAAAGAATTTAACAGAGAATTTGGATCACGAAACTCGATGGTTATTTCTGTGAGTCATAAAAGACAATCCTCTAGAAATTTATCATGATGTCAAGTTCAGAAAACGAAATTGAATTTTTAAATTACTACTACAAATAGTCTATGATCAACTGGTAACGGATGATTATCATCGAGGTATACTGATAGCAAGAAGCTTCTCTGTACATTAACAAATATTTATACAAATGGTTTTCCATTATATAGATATGATCCATAATAAAATATAAAATTATATATTAAAATGGAAATAAAATTAAAAATTTAGTAACAGACATGTTTCTGCATGGAACGAACTCGGTGCATTTGCTAACAAAGTGTCGTTCATGAATAGCATTTTTATGACTGATCCTTAGCAAAGCTTCTACGGGCCATTTCGCACTGCAAGAAGTGACGCCATGCATTATTGCAATTTATGAATACGGCCATTAGAACGACAGGTAATGTTACTAAAATTAACAATAATTTTTAATTATTATTAAACCATAAAATATGAACACTCGTTTCTGGTAATGGGAGAGAAGGCTTACACTAATTCATAAAAAAGCTATTTTAAGCTTCTATTCAAGTACATGTGATTTCTTTGAGTGGACAATTAAAAATAAGCTATAACTCCAATTAAAAATACACTATGGCTGACCACCACACAATTTGTCTCGCGCAATTATCTATAAAGACAAAGTGACATTTAAATGCTGTATGCTCACCGTTGACGATGAGCTGTTTGGTACATCAACACCTACAGCTGATGCCAATCTCTTCTTCAGTCTCCGCCGCGCACTCTTCGATAGCCTAGCAGGAGGAGCTTGCTGAGGCACTTCTTCCCGCTGGTTTTGGGGCTCTTCTTCTACAGGACTCTGTTCTAAGGGGTGCTCGTCGAGACGTTCAATGGAGAGTGAGCGGAAAGCGCGAGAGAATGCATTTTCTAGGAGCTCCCCTGCATTACGGGTGGTAGGTTGTGGAGCTGGAATATCCGCAGGTGCTGGTTCTGGATCCAATTGCTGTAGCAATACGAGTAAAGAACATATTTTATCCATTATGTTACTGATTTGGCCATTAGTTTACTAATTTAAGGAAAACGGCAAAAGCTGGTATAGTGTTGGAGCCCAGTGCCGGTCCCAAAATGCCACATAAAACTCAGGGATTGGAAAAAAAAATTGATTCTGACAACCTAGAACCAATGTGTAAACATTTGTGCTGTCAGTTAACACTTTCTGTTTAATTATTGGATATTGATTATGTTTTGTAATTGTGTCTAAAAAGTTATTGCGTACTTTATTAGATTTTTATTGACATTTTTCTTTCTTATTAACAATTCTAGATTTATTAAAAATATAAATGAAGAAAATTTTTTTGTGTTGTATTATGGTGGCAAAATTTTATTTAATTTTTTGTTCTCTCCTGAAAGTCAGTCGCTGAATTGCTTTCATATTCTAAAAATAGCAGTTTTAATAATTGGGTATTTGACTAAATTTTTTTCATTTCATTAATCATAATTTCAAGGTACAAGCTGATGAAGAGTGAAAATTTTTTTTAATAATCTTAAAAATGGACCGAGTTATAAAGGTTTAAATTTAACCTTTAGAGAAGGACGGCAATACTGTGTTGTGAGGTCATTTTTAATATTGCACATTATATTCTACGAGAGGAAAAGAGACAGGGATATACACAACTCTATCCATATCTTCAAATTTAGAAGCCTACAACTGGCTTATTTTTCAATAAATTTTTGAATTTTTTTCAAGACTGGTTTTTAATTAACTTATTTTTCACAATATTGTATGAAAAATATATTATATTATATTTTATCTATGTATTTTCCTTTTTTTTCACAGTCCCAGTTGGTTAAAGCAGACGTATCCATCATTACCTTCAGGTTTGTCACTGCTACTGAGAATGTGAGGCAAAAATGCATTTGGATCAATAGATATGCCAATGTCCTGGTGGATGTTTCGAAAAGTGTTGTTTGTATACAAGATTCTGCAAAGCCCAATAATGACAATAGAGTTTTCCTGATCTAAATGTCTTGTACAAAAATTTATACCAATTACAATCAGTAGTGATGATAAGAAAAATTGAGATCTTGCAGCAGAAATGACAAGTGATAACTTTCACAAATTCTATCCAATTTACCAAATGAGCCACTCTTTTTCTTCAAAATTGTTTCATCTAAGAAAACTTGTAAGGAACTCTGGAATTATTGAATTGACAGTATTTAAAAAAACAGTCGGATGTCAAAATATTTCAACATGTCGTAATCCTGTGAATGTACATCCACCAAAATAATAGCAGCTGCTTTTTAAACAATTCTAAATCAATCTGATTTGTTGTTTTTGTCACGTTTCGCTTGTTCGAAAGATGCTTGTATCCCGTAGCCCGAGAACAAGTAACAGGTGACGGATTATTTTTCTCTATGGTGAGTATATCATCTTTATACTTGTTCATAAGTCGAGATTTTATGGTCCTTGCATCAGCACGGTGATCTCCTTCTATTTTGTGCATAAGCTCGTCAAGAGAGAATTGACATTATTCAGAACTTTTTGTAAGGTATGAAAAAATATACTTCATAGCTTCGTCAATGTTCATCGCAGGCTAATATACTCTTCTTTATCCCGAAGGTAGTTTATTACACATCCTCTTTTGGCATGTCAGATGTTGTCTCTCCTCCACAGCGACCAGGTCTACTACAGGTTGAATACACTCTATTATCTGTTGTTCCCACACATGATGGCATTCTGTGGCTTCTTTCAAAATGGTATTTTTTACTTCTAATTTCTCTATGTCATAAACAATACCTCGGGGTTTAAGTCTTTTTTCTTCTATTTATTCAATTAAAACAATTTGTTTTGAAATAAAAATAGAAGTAGAGATAGACGTGACATCTACTATACAGCAGATGTCACGTCTATCTCTATTATATCTATTATAAAGATCCAAAGTGATAATTTTCAAGCCAAAATTTTTCAGGTTTGATAAAATTTAATTACTTTTCGGCTCAATCTCCTTTATCCCATATACCTCAATCCTTCCTATGAAAAATCTGTAAAATGCAAAACTTGGAAATTGACCGAATCTTGTTACCAAGAAGACGCCTCATGTTGATGTTTTCAAGGATAATCTGAAAAAGTCTTACCTCTCCTATGAAATAAAATTTGGAGAAGACATAGAACTTTTTTAGTCCTATATAAATCCTTATGCTATGTAAGTCATCCTCTTACCCTTAACGCCTACCCCTAATTAATCCAATTTACATCTATTCTTTACCACGTCAATATTTCTAAAGGGGTACGGCCAAATTTAGCTCCACCGCAAAGTAGAATAAGTATAAGGTCAAAAAGCAGTACATTTATTAAAAAGTTTCTTCAAGACATTGACTTGTACATAGAACTTGCCCGAAATGAAAATAAAACATTTTAATTGATTTCTCACTTCGTTTACATGTTTTCTTTAAAGTGTGCTATACACTTGTCCAAAAAAATATCGAGTGCTAATCACAGGTCTGCAAATTTTAACTTTTATTTTCCCCTTTTGGATTTGATAGCTGATCTTAGGGTATTTTGGCACACTGATTACGAATATGTACTTAGATTTTCCCTATCAACCTCAGTTTTTTCGGAAAAATCCTATGTATGAAATCACAAAAAAAGCCAACTTGACTAAGTAAAAAACTCATATTACAATAAAAACAATTTCATAATTTTAAAATATTATAAATACATTTATATGATGTTAATAAATAAATTTGAAATATTAAATACTTTTGTGATATCTTGCTTTTTTTTCACCGTAGCTCTGATTGTGAGATTTTTCTCTTAAAAGTCCGACTTGGATCATCTCACTTTAGCAACCGACATTAGTCTGCAGTCATCTTTTTATTCCACCTTCCCTGATGGCAACATTCTATCTCTTTCAAATTCTGATGAAATCTTTCGCCTTGCTCTTCACTTAGAGCTCCCAAGTTATCAAGAAAGTAGTCCAAGTGGAATTAAGAAGTGATGTTTACGAGTTAATGCATCGAACATCCAATTTTGTCGAAATTTTCAATCATTTTCTTCATAATTTCCTCATAATTTGGACTTTTATTATTTCCTAGGAACTTGTTCCCTACTTCCTTAAAAGATTTCCAGACTTCTAATTCAGTTTCACTTAATTTTTCATTGAAACTTGTGTCTTTCATCAATTTTCTTATAATAAAACAAAAATACCTTCTTTCACTTTAGCTTCAGATAGAGATGGAAAAATTTGGTGTAGATATTTAAAACTTTCTCCGTCTTTATTCAGTACCCTCACAAATTGTTTCATTATTCCCAGTTTTATGTGTAAAGAGGGTACCAAAACTTTTTCCCGGGGATTAAATTTTCTCTCACAACATTTTTGGTTCCAGGAACTAGTTCAGTTCTCGGTAGTCATTCTTTCTTCGTCCAATGTTATCTTCTGTCTCGACTATCTCACTCGCAGAGAAAGTAAGGGTATTTTGTGTAGCCACCTTGTTGACTGAACAGCATACTTATAACTTTCAGATCTCCACAGACCATCCAAGAGTGTTGTACATACTTTATTTTATCAAACACATTTTTCACATTGTCGTAGCATTCTTTGAAATGTACAGAATGGGCGACTGGCAGTGTAGCGTACTTATTGCCATTATTCAAAGAAACTGCCTTCAAACTTCGCTTTGATGAGTCTGTGAATAATCTCCATTTATTCGAGTCATATTCAGTGTTAAACATTTTCACCAAGTCAAGAATGTATTTGCAATACACTAGATCACGACCTTCAGCAAAATGTGGTACAAAGTCTTTTTCTCTGTTGCGATACCAAGAAACTGAGGTGCCAGGAACAACCATATTCTTTTCCGATAGTCTTGATCCGAAGAATTCAGCTACATCTTCAATTAAGTCATTCAGTTCTGACAGTGAATATAACTGCTTTCCGCTTGCATTTAGCTCAAACTGAGCTTAAGGTTGAGATACCACTTCGACATCACTGCTCGTGTCTTCAGCTTGCAGTGATACCAAATATGGAGGTGATGGCGGTGCAACATTCGGGTCGCAATGAACTGTGTGCGTTACCGATTGCACGGTTGGATATACCGAATCCTGTTTTGTTTTAGAATTGTAGCCTGTAGTGCACAGCAAATAAACAGTCTTCCGGTGGTTTTCTATGATTCTCCTCCATAACATAGGCGATTGATTTAAATCAAAGGTATTATTCTGCCCTTTTGGTTACTTTCGAAGTTCACGACATGTATGTCGCACAAACTTCATGTGGACCCACTGTTTGTCTTGGATAGCGATTGCTAGGCCAAAATACATGTTATAAATGTTACTTATGAATTCGGTGTAAGTATGCTGCTGTTCTGTCAGTATAAACTGCCCACAAATATAACAAAAATTTGATGAGTTTAACATTTTCACGATGACATCTAGTGAGCGTTACGAAATGCACGTAAGTACGGATTTTGTAAAAACAATTATATTGTTATTTATATAAATATCTATTATCTACCCTCATTAACTCTATTGTAATGATTTAATTTTATTACAGATAAATTAAGTTTTTTAATTGACTTTTAATTACATTATATTCCACTACCTACTTATGAGAACTTATTCAATGGTTGAAGTACAACCATTCAGTGTGTTTTTTGTTGAATAAGAAACAATTAAAATAAAATATCAGTTCTTAACTGCCTATCCGGTACTAGTACTTTTGGCAAAAAAACTATGCTAAATAACTAAAAATTCTCACGTGATGGAATTTTTTAGCATTTTTCCCGTAATCAGCGCCCCAAAAACATTGTAAACCTGTGTTATTTAATCCATTCAATCGGTAAAATATTATCTATCAGAAAAGCATATTTCATTCAATGTTATTTTTCAAATAATTGGTTATATTGTTGTTATGTGAAGATAGTTTAAAAAATATTACTTTTTTCTAAAACCTGTATTCACCAAATATATTGGTAAATAAAGGTTTTTAGCACTAAAATATCAATATAACGTTTTTTATAGCAATACTAGAATTAAATGATACATGAAAACGTCAACATGAAATAACTGCTTATTCGCTTTGCAATTGCTTCCGAGCTTACTTTTTAAAAGGAAAACATAAACTTCTAGCAGTACATATTATCAACAGACTACTGCATCGGTTAGAATAGTATGAAATGGTCCATATCATCATGCTGGTGCTGGTGACATTATTGACCTTGTTCAGTTGTCCGTATAAAGTATTGTCAAAACACTCTATCCGTGATTTATTCTTATGTTAGTCTGCCTATTCCTATTAATAAATACATATATATATATATATATATATACACACACACATATATATATATATATACTGATGAAAAACATGCTAAATTCTGAGTTTAAGGCATTATCTTTAATTATTGTATACCATGACCCAAAAGCGGACACAATCGAAATGGTATACAATAATTATTTTATTAAGTATAGGACACCTTTTGATTGTGAGCCAGAGCTCCAATATGAAATGGCCATTTTCCAATTACTTTTAAGTATATTGCACAGATAACTAACCACATTAACGTGCTCCCCAGCACCCTGGTTGCAACACGCACGAGCGAGTGTGGAGCACGTGCAGCCTGCTCTGCAGCTGCGCGGCGCAGTACGAGCCGTGCGCACAATGCCCCGCCAGCTACAAGAGCGCGTGCGTCACCAGCGCGGCCGCTATGCACCGCCCGCGCTTCTTTAGAGAACCTTCGCATGAGCGCACGGAGCATATCTACAAAATTAAAAAAGACGCATATCAATGGGGATTGAACACTATTGTGACATTTGGTGTATGAGCATGAAGGCTGATTAAAATAATAGCAATTTATTTACAATTAATTAAAATAAACTGGAAAACGTGAATCGGATCTTTGGTCAGGTTGCTGTACGTATTACTTTAAAATCATTGTAACGAATAGTATAAGATGCACTATATTTTCATTTGTTCAATATCTTAGTTTGATCCAGATCGTAACTATATATGATAAAAATACAGTAGGTAAATAAGGAAAAATATAACAGTATTTCTACCGAACATTTAACTGCTTTCTCTGTTGTTAAATACTGTTGATTATTTCTGAAAAAGTTTTTGGCAATTGCTTTTTGTAACCAATAACAAATTAATAAAATTCCAATCTTTAAATTATAAGCTTTTCAAAAATAATACTCTTTATAAATGAATAATCTGACAATCAAATATCAAAACGTATTTAAATCTATCCACCTTTGTTTTTTAAAAATAATAGTCTTGACAAACAACCAACATCTAATTCAATAATCTGATATCAAAACATATTTAAATCCATCGCCTTCAAACTTCAAAACATAATTACCCTTCCTCTACAATTCTAAGTTACTCCATAAATCCTTTTTATTATAAAAAAAAAATTATATACAAAATAGTCTACAAGGGTCTGTTACCAATCACTAAACATATCAAATACTTTGTTATAAACAAATTTGACAATTTAAGTCCACTGCCTGTGATTTGATTATATTATTGATACGATTGATTCAAATTAGATGATTCAATTTGAAATTAGTATGTTTGTACCGATCCTTATTTGTATCGATCTAAAACACCGAAGTATGTAGTATCTAAACTTGAAAGTGTCGGATCACATTGTGAATCTCTAGTGCTTGTGTAGTACTTATACACTGATTCACTAGTACATTAATACTCCATTACCGTTATAATTATAATCTAACGGTAACACAAAAACTTTGGTTACCTATGGTGTGTCATAATACACGTAACTTTTAAACCAGATTCTACTTTTTTCGTTAATTTTGAAAATAAGAAATTTAAATTAGTACCTTACTTGCAAATTTATAAATAAATGTTTATACATTTAAAACACTGTTAAGCACAAATGCAAAACTTAACAAGTTATTTAAAAGAAATAATCTGCTTAGCAAAAAATAACCTGTTAAGTACAAAGAAAGTAACCTGTTAAGTAAAGAAAATAACCTGTTAAGCACGAAGAAATAACCTGTTAAGCGCAAAAAAATAACCTGTTAAGCAAAAGAAATATTGTTTTAAGAAAAAAAAAACCTGTTAAGCACAAATGGAACTTGCACTACAAGGGTTCCGTACACATTTAGGCATTTATAAATATTTACAGATGAATAGTATTTCTATTAAACTATTTACAAATATTAATATTATTTTTAACATGCAAATATTTTACAGATTATATGTTTTACGGAAAAAAAATATCACGAATTTCTTAAAAATTATATGACTTAAGAGTTTTTGTTCATATTTCTGCTTGAACAGTTACCTAGATCTGCCATCTCTGATACAAGACAGCACATGTGCTTTTAGGTTTACATTCAATAATATCTCCAAAACTATCCTACATAAAATTCTGAAAAATTTTTTTGGAGTCCTTACAACACGCCCTTAAAATTGATACACCACAAGAAAAAAAAAATTTTAAAAAATTCCAGGAACTTTATTTGACTCCCATGATATATCCACATCAATATTTTGGAGATCTCTTGAGATGTTTTATATTAATTTCAAGCCTATCTACTTCAAATAATTTGAAATTAACAATTGTGACAGATAGACATATAGATGTGAATGATTTCATAAGGTTTCCGCATTTTTTATCTTTTGAGGTACAAACTTCAGAAAAAAAATAAAGAAATATTTACTTATGTATAAGAATATAGAAATATTTATAAAAAATAAAGAAATATTTACTTGTTATAAGAATATATTTCATGAAGAAAATTGAAATCCTAAAAAAATTTTTATGGGAAAAGAAAACGTACTAACTTATTTATAAAAATATCTTACTATGAGAATACTAATAAAAAATTAAGCTGTTACTTTAAATTTTGTTCTGGATCATAACTGAAATAACTTTCTGTAGTAACGAGGTTTATAATGAATGCGAATGTGAACACAGCAACATTTTTCTACTGGGTGATGAAACTGATATTTGAAATCACCTATATTGCACCCGACTATGTTTGACAATTTCCTAATGTTGCTAAGGAGACCAGCTAAAATGGAACTTGCGTTACAGAAATAGAATATAATTTTTTAAAAGGGAAAGTGAAGATATTTATTATGGAACAAAAAATTATAATTTATAATCCTAATAAAATACAAAAAAGCTATCTTTACAAATGGGCACGCATTGTATTTTTAATATATCAAGAATTTTTAACAAGGAATAAAAATAATAATAAAAATGTAATACATAATCGTTTTTTAGAAATGATTACAAAAAAATAATAGACTTTTTAAAGTGTAGCCATTGCCTAAATTAATTAAAAATAAACTGTTAACCAATATTGACAATTTTGTTCTACTGTTGTCAAAATGAATGTCTTTTTTATTTTCGGCATAATTCTCAGGTAAGTACGTTTAAAATTATATAATATTAATGTTTTAAATTTTTAATAGAAAATAGATCTGGTTTAGTAGTGCAATTGAAAAATATTGACTGACAGCGAATTTAACTATTGGCAATTTGTTTTTACAAGAGATGTCTCACGAAGACATTTTTAATGTGTCTTATTTACTTGATATCATACTAATGCCTTTACCTAATCATACATTTTTCTTTATTTAGGATGTAAATTTACTTAAAATGTCGAGCATCTGTCAATAATAGAAAAAATGGCGCCGCTTACTATTGTTTCGTTTGGACACCACACAAATGAACGAAAGAAGCAAACTCAAGAAACTAATGAAATAGTTTAATGTTATTTTTTTTACGTCACGCAACAAGTCTAAAACTTGACATCCAGGGTTTTACAGGGAATGAGCTTATATAGTTTAATCATCATTGTGACTATAGATGGTACCCTCCCATAATTTCGACCCGCTAACCGCCACTGTATTCCACAACACATAGATACCTTTTTAAATTATTTATGAGGGCAAATTAAATTACTAAAACTGTATTCAGTCCATATAGAAATAAAACTTACACAGTCAGAGAAGATGGCCTCCCGGTCTCCTCCAGATATGGTGACCGTGTAGGAGAACCCTTGGGCTACCCACGTGGTGGCAGCCATGGTTACCCACCCATAGATGCAGTCGTCTGCTACAAGTATATCATGTTATTTAGTAATAGTTTTTATTAATAAATTGAAGTTCATCAATACAGTCATTTTTTTTTAATGTTTTTGTTTTTTGTTTCAGATTTCCATCAAAATTAACATTAGTATTAAGTATGCTTTGCTAAATGATCTCATAAACATACGCAATTGCAAATAGTATAGAAATTGTTTAAATTTAGTAGAAAAGTATTGATAGTTTTATCAAATCCTGTGACCAAGAAGCTTTTAAGTTATGTTAAATCACTGGTTTATTCAAACAATTCACAAACCCCAAATCATTTGAAAACCTACATTATTTGTATCATTGGTGAAATTAGCATTGATTTATGTGAAAATGTGGTTAAAAATATCTGTTTCAGAATTGACTCTTAAAAAGACTCTGAGGCAATTGTTTACATAGAAGCATTTTTAGATCATATGCCATATTCAAAATAAAAAAAATTTATTGATTTGTAACATGGTTTTGTTTTTAATTCAATTTATAAAAAAATTCCTATTTGATGACAATTTATTATATGACTGTTAGTACAAAGGATCACGGTATATAAAAAAACAGCTAAGAGAATTAGATATGTATTTGTCTCAAGGGTTCTTTCTTATAGATTTGTGAAAAAATATATGTGGATTACTAGGAAGATATTATGACACCTCTCGATAAATAATGTTACATATAACACATAGACGTAGATAAATAATGTTACATATAACACATAGACGTAGATAAATAATGTTACATATAACACATAGACGTAGATAAATAATGTTACATATAACACAACACAAGAGACATATCTCGCAGTGTACACCAAAAAGAAATAAGTTTTAAGCTTTTAAGTTACATGACCAATAAATTTAATGTAAACATTACACTATGCATTAACATGTTTTGATATGAACATTTTTATCATTAATTAAAAACCACCGAGTTTTATACTACTTATGATAATTGCATGTAACATTAAACTATCGCTATATGGATATAACATTAGTTTGATTATAAAAAAAAATTAACTGACGTGTTACTTCAATGGTGAAGAAAAATATGCCCATATCACTGACGCGCACGGCCAGAACCACGCGTCCTGGTATAGGGCTCACCTGCCACACCTGCACGTATGAGCCTTCTTCCGATTTACCCTGCAATACAAAAATGTAATGTAATTTCAAACTTTTTAAGTATGCCAAATTTCCCCCACAAGGGTTCTGTACATACTTATTTAAACGTTTAAGCATACATAGTGTTTCTATTAAACTGTTTATAAATATTCACTATGTAAATATGTTTCGTAGATAAAACAAAGTTATTTGTCTTAAGCCTATGAGCGAATATATCACAAAAGTATAATACCTTACAAACCAATTAACGACCTTCTGGTAAGAAAATACAATATGTCCAATTATTAATTTTCAATTCTTTTTACATTATTTTAATTTACCGGTTCAATTATATTCAACAGTTAATAACGATTTTATATCCATACATATAATAAAATTGTAAAAGAATAAATTCTGTATATGGAAAATATTTTAAAGAGTGATTGATTTAGCCTATGGCATGATAAGAAAAGCTGGAGAACCATTTTAAAATTTTTCCATTTGTATGTATGCTATTTTATGCGCAATCACGCAACATCTATTGGACGGATTTTGATGAAATTTGGTATAGTAATAGTTTATTAACCAAAAGCAACATAAGAGAGAAAAAAATGTTTTTTTCTTATTCCGAATTTCACACAAGTGAAACGGTGGCGCAGAGCTAGTATCATATATTTTTGTTTCTTTTCTCTCTTAATAATTCTTGCATTACAATCAGTATGTGACTATCTTCACTAAAAGTCCCTCATCATATTATCTTCCACCGAAATAAATAACAAAGATTATTAATAAGCCAAGTACCTCCAGAAGGTCCGGCGCGTGGTAATACCGCAGATGGTTGAGCAGTCGTCCGTGGGGCAGCCTCTCCGAGAGCCCATTTTTGCAGCAGAGGCATCGAAAAAGACCCTTACATGCAACAGGCGCCCTGCTGCCTACAACCTTGAATTGTTATAAACAATAAATTCACCTAATATAATTCTTCTATAATTAGCATTGAACAACTAAATAAGAAAATCACAGAATGAAAAATAATATAATTAACCCCCTCAAGCGCACACGCTGCTTATACACATTCCCACAACATCATTGAAATGTATATTTTGGTTATAATAAGATAAACGTTTAGATTTATATATCATACTATGTATCAGAACGAAATAATGAAACAAATGGCTGCACATTTGTCTATGGCATACAGTAATTTTCGCACCATTCAAAATGGCTATAATTAAGTTTTTTGCTCACCAAAATTTATTACGGTTTATCCTATAAACAGATGTATGCATTCCACTCTCTGTGCTAAAAATGGTTAATTATAGTTGCGAAATGGTAATTATAGTGAACATTCAAAAAGGATATACATAACCAGAAATAAAAAAAACAAACAAAAAAGATGTATATAACCAGAGTTAATAAAAAATAAAGTATAAGCCATCATCACTTTAAAAACACAATCCTTATGAAAAATAAGATGTTATTTGTGTCTTTTTTTAATTTAGCTAATGTTAAAATTTGTGGCAAATTATGTCACACTTTTGATATTAAGAATTTGAAAAAAATAACAAACTCTGTCTAATAAAATTATCATTAATTCATTTAAGTAGCCTGAGTTATTAATCACTAGACAGTTTAAAAATAAATGTTCAGTCGTGTAAAATTTTACCTGTCAAAGTTGGATAGTTCGTATTTTTAAAGTTGTTAGACATAAACACACGTCTGTCTTTATGTGTTGATTAGATAAATATTTGTTGATCAGTAATATTTGTTGTTCACAGACAGATATTTGTTGATATTGTGTTGACCAGATAAATATTTCTTTAAATATATACACCAAATTAATATATCCCGTAAACAAAAACCTGTTTTTATTATTCCTATTGTAGGAAAGAGCAAAACTATAAACTTGTGTATTGAATGAAATTGTGTATTTATAAATTTATTTACAGCAACGCTAAATTAATAGAAGGTAATTTATTCTCATGCACATTCTAACAATTGTTTTGTGTTCGTCAACACAAACAAAAAACTTTGCATCACTTTCAACAGCTGTGTAAATATCTATCCAAACAAATTTTGAGGCGATCGTAGTACATTGCCAATTATGTGACGTCAAGTCGTTGAACTCTATAAGATATGGTCCTTTACAAGACGTCTTAGGGCACCTTATAATTTTGCAAGCCTTAATAAATTACTAGTCACTATGTAATAGCATATAGCTTTACAGGGCCTCTTTTCATTTTTTAGAGCATTGTTTATTGTGCCAATTGATGTCGTACTAGATGATGTACAACTTTACAATTACTAATACACAGTTGTGTGACGTCAAACATCTGTTAAATCACATATGGGTTGTTGGACAGTGAACAGATTAGCAAAATTCCAATGTGCAATAAAAATTGATAGCAAACTTTGATTAAGATTTTCTCAATTATTTTACATGTTCGAACGAACAATATGTCATATTGAAATGGAAGAATGTAAAAATAAAATGTAATAAAAGTGGCATCGTGTTGACCTCAGACACGATGATAAGATGGCAAAAAAAATTTGTAACATTTTCATATTTACTCATTCCAATTTTGCTATTCACGTGGTGAAATTTGCAAAATTTTTTGTAACTTCTCCAAAATGTCATAATATCTCTGTTAAAAGAAGATTAGAAACTGCAAAAAATGCAAATAGTGTAAAAAATTGCTGATTTTATATCTAACAAGCCCAAAACCATGTCTATTCAGTGAATAAAGAAATTATGGGGTTCTCAAAAAATTGCAGACGAGCGCCACAAGTGAACCAGGACCTGGCACTAAAGTGATAGATTTGAAGAGATATTTAAACTTAAGGCAATTTCCAATAATGACCCTTTAAGTTTTCAAATGTTTGGGTTCATCATATATTATGTTTAAAAATTACAATGAATATTCGGCAACTATTCTATATTTGACCACATTTCGAGTATTCAGCCGAATATGAAACATATACAATTTTATTGAAAATTTATTTGAAATATAAATTATTCTGCATTACTTCTTTATTCCTTGTCAGGTGCCAGTTTCAGAAAACAGTTTTTTGTACGTACACTGTCTCCAGACATCGATAAATGTGTTGCAGCAAATTTCACCAAACATTTTGAAAATTGTAATCTATTTATTACCCGTTAAGCAAATGAATTTTCATTTCTTTTTATGTATGTCGAGTAAGAACCAAGTTCAGTCGCAATGGTGTTCTCTACGAGTTTTCTGAGTTAATCAGTCATATTCTAATTGATCCAAACAGGGGACAAGCTTGCACTTTTGTCACTGCTTTTGTATGGCATATAAAATAAATTGGAGATTTTTTGTACAAAGAATCTAAAAATGTTGCCTTTATTTTACCGAGTCTTAATAAAGCCTAACCTAGTTGGGTGGCAGCACTGAGATCGTAGATACGGAACGATCGTAGATACGGAACGATCGTAGATACGGGACTTTTGAAAGTCGCCTCTTTTGTATGAGGTGGGTCGTTACGGGTCCCAGAACGGGCCCCAAGACAACCCTGATGGATCGGGAATAGTGTAACTCTTGCACGTTAGAACTACAAGCTTTAATTTGCATGTAACATATGAAATATGCCAAATTTTCAGTATTGCTTTATAGCGACTGCATGTGAAGGCACCAAATCTGGCCAAATATTTTTATCAAATATGCGGCTATACAGTCAAAACAAATATTCGTTATTCGACTTAAGGACAATATATTTTTCGTTGCAACTCTAATTTCATTGTTAAGTATTATAATATATGATAAATTCAAAACATCCAGAGGACAAAAATAACTTTGGCTAAGCTGGTTCCGGTATTTGATTTAATTGCTTCTTTCTTGGGAAACGATTAAGAAAATAATCGGCTTTGTGGTCTTTTCATTATCTAATGCCAAATCATAAAACTGCAAAATAAACGGAATGTAATATATAATTGGACATTGCATAATAAGCCTACTAAGGCAATAACTTTCAATGCACACCCGAGCCATTTGATTATTTACTCTGTCTTACTTTACAGTGTAAATAATTATAATACATAATTCTATGTAAATATTGACAAACTTACGACACAATACCTAAAATGTAATTTAGAGTATTTACCCAATTTTGTTGTAAATAAAAAAGTCTGTCAAACACGAGTAGAACTCACACTACATGGGTTCCGTATACATTCAGGCATTCATAGACACTTAAGGATACATTATATTTCTATTAACCTATTTTGAAAATATTATTTTCTGACAATGTAAATATATTTGCATAGTATATCTTTCACAGGTGTCAAAACATGGCGCATGTTTAAAAAATTATAAGATCTAGAATAATTGCTAAAGTTTTCCAGTATGCTTTGCGTAGACTTTTAAAAACCTTACTTTTTTATTTTTTTGAGTATATCTCTGAAGATAAACTACCTGCAACTATAAAAAAATATTTTTAAGGATCTTATTATTAACCTTTTCAAGTTCACCCTTTCAACTCGATACCCTTATAAGCGCTTACAACCCTATACCCTACACTATATGTGAAGAAAAAAAAATTTTTCTCCTGTACTTCATTTGCCCCTGCCTCTTAAAATTTTCCAATAAATATTTTTAAGTGTCAGCTATAGAGACATGTGGATTAATATATTTTATTACCATCCAAATTTCTAATTTCTACACCAAGAGGCTCCGAGAAACACGGCTGTGAAAAACTGACAGATAAACACGTGCGAGTGATCATAAAAGGGTTCCGTTTTTCCATTTGAAATATGAAACTCTAGAAATTAAACCACACAGTGAGTGAAACCTTCATTTTTTCATGTCTTTAAAAACCACCAATACTTTATTTAAAATCCTTTATGTAAAAATAAAGATGTGTATACACTTTATTTTTTTGTCAAAAAGTATGTTGGTAGTGTGACTTTGAGTTTCAGTGTAATTATATTTCTGTTAACTGACAAGCCACTTTGTACTGTAAGTAGTCTTTATCTTATTCTTAGTAGTTCTTAGTATCTTTTTAAAAAAAAAAACAAACCAAGATATTACTCATAGATACCTATGCCTAATTTTTTAATACAATACTCAATACTTCCATGGTTTCCAAATTAATTATGGCTTTCTGCCCCTCACCCTATTTGCAATTTGGGGACCTCTCTCTTTCACACAATTTACCTATAGAATGAATGTCACAAACGGAGCCAATAAAATAAGCATCTTACTTTCTTGCAAAGTATCAATTCAACTGTACCGAGGATTATTCGAAAAACATGTCTTTTCAAATACATTGTAATTATCGTCCATAGAAGTGAAAATTGTCTAAATAAAAAAATTACATTTCAGCATTTAACGGTGATGATTAAATTATACATTTCTTTTTCAAATCCATTTCTTATAATACAATTAGCAATGAGAGTGCCAGAACAGGCGTACTAAACTAGGATTTCATAGTTCTCTATATCAAATTGCTACAAAACTATTAAAAATTATTTTAATTGAAAGTTTTAATCAAATGCTAGAATATAAATTTTTTTTCATATTATTGAAAAACCCACAGCCAAAATTAGTCAGAGTTCACATTGCGCATCGTGTCGATGCTTAACACACAGTGACCAAACATACACAATTGCCGCCCATTTTTTCCATCAAATATTTTTAAATCACTATGCAAATAGTTAAAAATAGGTCCCGTATGTCTACTTGTCACTGCACTATGCCTACCCTTGACTATTAACTAAAATGTAAAACATCTCTCATGAACGAACCCTCACTGTATCAAATGAATTGCGGAATATTTTATCATCTGTCTGTTACGTGTTAATATTTTGCAAACAAGGCTTAAAAATAAGTGATAATAACTGAAAACGCAGTTTTATTTTAAAAATTAAATGTTCAATGATACACGGGAAAAGAAATTCACCTCGCTTTATACTAAACATTAATGTTAATACTATATACGTATTGAATAAGATCTCCTTATGAAGTATGTATTTGTAAAATTTTATACACGTAGCTATAAAAATGGAGAAACTATGAGGTTATAATGGAAAAATTAGCAGATGGACATGGTAAAAGTATAGAGCTTTCTTGTTTCACTATGGAACCCTAAAGACATTTCCATAGAAAGACTTAATAAAAGGTTATGGACCAAAATTGACAAAATTAAGTTGAGGTCAAAAAACAATATATAGAAAAGGAAAGTTTTTACAAAACATTCCTTTTGATATAAAACTTCCTTTGATTTTGAAATTGACATAAAATAAAAAGTTTTTAATCAATTTCTCACCTTATTTACATAATTTCTTTTAAATATTGCTACATGCTAGCACGTAAAAAATACTGAGTACTAATTATTGAATCATTCTATAATAGGAAAAAAAAATTTATGAGGAAATGTCTATTTCAATGTTATTATATAAATAATATGGTATAATCATTGTTTATATAAATAAATGGCTATAATAGTAGTTATGTGATAATATAGTTTTAAATAAATATCTTTTTTTGTAAAAATCTAAATTTACTACAAATAAATTGACACTAAAATTTCAAGTTAAATTTTTTTATGGCAACACTGAAATTACCAAATATGTCAAAATGTCAACATGAAATGACTGCTTATTAGATTTTACTTTTGTGCTTTTTTTTTCAAAGGAACACACATTCTAGAGTAAATATTTTCAATGAACTATCGTGTCGGTATCAAAATCGGTTAGGTTAGTGTGAATTGACCTACGTCGTGTCGACACCAAGTTAGAATCAGTGTCATGTTAGATAATATTGACATTGTGTCAAATATTGTGTAAACGCCCTATCCAGGATTGATTGTGAGGTCGGTCTTCTATTCTAATTAATTATTGTTGATATATAATTCTGGTGAAGTAATTTATGAAAAGTATTGCTAGATTCTGAGTTTAAGGAACCATCTTAAATGACCGTATAACATTTGGTTCGTGACCACTTTGAGGCCAAAGTTCCTTTATAAAGTAGCCATTCCCTTCCATAATCAACAAGCTATCCTTAAGCAGAAACACCAATTTCTTATGTAGATGTGATGTTTCTATAAACTGCTATGAACTTGTCATATTTATACCAAGTAATTAGGATTTTATATAAATGTGATGAACTCCTGGAGGGATGGAATCCTAATAAAAGCATTAAATTACACTCACTCTTTCAAACTGATTGAGGGGATCCTCTTCCTCTATGCTCGGCCCCAAATTACCGCTTGTCATTGAATTTTCAGCCGATGCAGTGCTCTCAGAGCCGTTGGACGACGGCGCCACTGTCAGCTTACCACCTAATTTCTATAAAATAAATCGTCAATACATTATAATGTTTTTTTATTTATATATAAATCATTATTATATAAATTTAAAAAATTTTATTGCTAATAATCATAATTACAAAAATTTGTTGGATCATTGCAACTTTTACACAAAAAATATACTTACAAATGCCTCCAACTTTTTAATGTTGGCTATCAACTCTTCCATAGCATAATTGCGGGTGCCAAAGAACAGGGAACGGCAGACAGGACAAAGATCCAGTCGAGCCTTGCACCGTCCGCAAACATGGTGCCCCTCATTGCACTGGAAGATTTGCCCTGAAGGGATCTCATAGCAAACGGGGCATTGCAGCAAATCATCCAGGTCGGGTAGGCTTGCGCCCTGAAAGATAAATTATACTATTTTAAAAAAATGTTATTTAATATTGTTGCCTACGTATGAAATATAATATTAGTCTCAACAGTCTAATCACAATATGAGAACTGCATAACTAATCGGGATACACTTTTTAATATTCATTTGAATGATAATACCCAGATGGGATCTCGTAGTAAACAAACAAACAAAAAATATAATTGTAATTTATAATGTAATTTTTTTATAAAACCACACAAATTTACACATTTACTTGTATAATAAAGTATACTGAAACTTAGAAAGCTAAGTAAACAGATGGTGGACTTATTGTTACAAGAGCAATCTCTTACAAGGGCAGAATAGACAGTAACGGTTCTTACAAGGAAAAATAGATGAAAATTTATAAAAGGTAAACAAAAATAAAACTCGTTAAGATGACGTAGAATACGCATTAGAATGGTTTTGTACACTTTCAGGCATCTTGAAAAATTTTCATAACATTCACTAAATGTTCATAATATGCGCCAGATATAACGGGTTTTCTAAAACATGGAAGTTTTCCAGAAATTGTTTATCAATTATAAGAGAATTAAATGAGGGAGAAAAATATATTTCTATGAAATTCAAATGAAATTGTTATTTAAGGGAAACTAATAAAATCATAAGAATTATATATTAATTACTATTGGTTTAATTTTAGCACTACGAGCTTTTAAGATTTAGGCTTAATAAGGATAACAATAGTATCTGTCCAATAAATATCATTTAATAAATGTGCTATTCTATTTGCAAAAAAAATGTTAAAGGAATATTTTTAAGCGATATCATGAATATATATTGAATTACTAGAAATGTATTATCCATTAACAGATATTTAACAAATGGGATGTTTTAAACATTGGTATTGTTTTTCTTCCGAAAAAAGTATTTCCTACTGATAGAAAGCATATTCTTGTTATAAATATTATACAAATTTAAAATCACACAATCATTTGCACGGTGTTGGTAAATTTCTACTGACAGAAAGCATATTCTTCTTATAAAAAATTATAAAAATCGAGAATCACACAACAATCATTTGCACGGTGTTGGTAAATTTCTACTGACAGAAAGCATATTCTTCTTATAAAAAATTATAAAAATCGAGAATCACACAACAATCAATTGCACGGTGTTGGTAAATTTTTCTATCATTACGTTTCTCACCCATCGCACTTTTTTCAAAAATACTGAACAGCAATGTTTTGATTGGCGCAGACTTGACAAATATTAAAATAAAAACTGGCTTTTCAAATTTTGAGAAATCGAGAAGAAAGTTCACCATGCAGTATTTGTTCAAATTTACCTTCTTAATCTTATTTTCATACTGATATACAATGTGGATTTGACCGTTCAACATTAAATGAATCCTCATATACAATATGGTGTTTCTCAATTGTACACCAAAAATCATTTAACGAAATTCAGTAGTTTAGTTACAGGAATAATTTTTGGTGGTTGGTAATTTCAAACACGATATATGTAATTTCAAACACGCCGCACTGCTTTGGTACCGTTGCCAACAAAAATAACAACCGCGCGCCGTTGCCAATGTCACGTAACATAAACATTGCAAATGGTGTTTGTGTGAATTTTTTTTTATTCTCGGTGTAATTGTTTATTTCACTATTTTATAGTATTCATAACAACTAGTACTGACTGGATTTTCATTTAAAGTCGAACAGTCGCCCATCCCATAACCGATTAATTTAACAAACAAAAATTCTACATTCTAATGAGACGACAAATAATTTAAAATTTATAAAAATAAAAATATATGAAATAAATAATATATATGTTAAGAATAAAAAAAAAGAAAATATTTCAGATATTGAGAAATCTAAGGTAAGTAAACAAAATAAGCAAGATGAAATTACGTTGTTACGTACGTATACCTTTACGTTATTACGTACGTTTACCTTTTGTATTCATGGTCTGATATACGTATTTACGTATGTCAGACCATGAGTAAAAAAGGTAAAAGTTATAGCAAGTTATAGCAAGAAATTTATTTTGTCCTATTTATTAATTATGAATTATTCCTAAGTACTGCCATGTTTGCTATGTTAAATTTTTCAAGTTTAACTCTAATTTTGAATTATTGCATTTTGATAACTGAATATTTAGACGTGTTCTTACCTACAACTTATACAATTAAAATTTTATATCTACTGTATTTTCATTCAATGCTGTGAGACTTGGGTATATCTTATAAAGAACTGTTAACAATTTTTGGACTGTTAATGATGTTCAGAGTTTTACGTTTGTCCCATTTAAATTGTCTCCACATATATGTACCTTTGCTTAGATAAAATTGTTTATCGATAATCTTGACTTATTCAAAGTAAATTAGGTCCACTTCTCTATAATTTTATAGATATAACACTATCAACAAACAATTACCAGCATTCCAAGAAACATTTTCAGGTTTGATTTGTGTGCCTAGTAAGCCAAATAAGTACAGAACAAACATTATGCAATGATTGACGTAAAAACTGCTAGATATTCAGAAGTTTAAGGTTTATGTACACGGAACATAGCCAGACAGGTCTTTTAAAGGTCCTAATGATGACTACTTTGGTATATCTCATTTACAAACAATAATTTAGGGAAGGAGCTATTGGAAAACAAATTGATTTTAATGGGTAATCTTTGGAAAAATAAGAGAGGTTCCACTACAATTCCTACCTCAAAGAACTACCACTAAGTAATATCTATAATTATCGAATTTTACGAACTTAATTTGTGATCTTATGTTCCGAGAAGGCCGTAAGTTGTTGTTTTATTGCCAATTATGCACCACAATAACACAATTAGCAAATGAGTACAGAATAAATATGATATGATTTTATTTTATAAGACAATGGCCAGTGTTGACGCCATTGTTTGCCACGTGCAACACGACTAAACAAACAGATATAAAAGCTTCTAGGTTATAAAATCCACTCTTTACCTTGAGACTGAAAAACATCTCGTTTTTAACACTGAAATTGCAATGCTTTCTTCATAAGGTGGAAACAACTAAGCCTTGAAACAAAGTCGATATCATTTACGCCTAAAGGTCAATGACAGATAAACCACAACTAAGTGCCACAAATGTGTCATATTCATATATGGTAACAATATAAAGAAAATTTGTGAATTTATTAAAAATTATTTGTTCTACCGATACAAAGATTTTTAATTAGGAATAAGTTTATTTTTATATTCTGATAATAAAAACATATTTTTCATTAGTTCATCCCATATTTTAAATCTATCTATAAGAGGCAATGACAGATAAACCACCACAAAGTGTCACAAATGTGCCATATTGTTATATGGTAACGATACAAAGAAAATTCGTAAATTTATTTAACCGTTTTAGTGCCATGGTTATTTACTCATATATACTTAAAAATGCCAAAGAAATCTTTTGTTTTTGATGTCATTTACCGTTTTTTCTCGAAAGAAAACTGTATTCCTTCCAAAAATTACCTAATTTTAATAATTTTATCTTAATAAAAACTTGTACAAGGATAATAAAATACAAAGAAAATTATGGAAATATATATTGTGAACAAAAAATTAAAACAAAAACTGAAATCAAGGTCACTTCGTATTTTCGCAGTCCGGTACATCCTCCGTATCAGCAAAATAATTGTTATCGTCACTATTATCACTACCACTCAAAATTTGCATTACGCCAAATTGTGAGCGCCCCACAATGTCACTCCCACTATCACTTTCTTCACAACTTGAAAAATTATAATTTTCACTGGAATTATTTTCGTATTCCGACATTATGGGTTAAAAATTTTCTTTTCCTGGATCCTTTTTATATTGTAATTACTAATAATATTATAATTGGAACTCTACGTAACACGTAGAAAGATAAAAAATTAGAGATGCGTGTGAGCGACCTCCCCTACCGCGTGCTAAACAGCAACGGATTTCGCGAGTGCCATCGCGCTCGTGGCAAATTTTGTTAGTACGCGCACGAGCGCGATGGCGCTCGTCGGCACTCAGATGGTTAAATTATTTGTTCCTCCAATACAAAGGTTTTTAATTAAAAAAAGCATAATTAATAAAAGCATATTTTTCATTATTTTATGCTATATTTTAAATCTACCATCAAGAGGAAACTAGTTATGGATATTTACACTTTACAAAATCTTAATTTTCTAAAGCAAAAGCGACGTATAACCCTCAGTAATAATTTCAATACAAAGAAAATATTGGTAAAAACATTTATAGAGCACATAACAAATAAATACATTTGACGGACATACTTCTGCATTAGCTATATTTTTCAGTCGACCAAAGACCTATAAAGAAAAAATAATGTGTTTTGTGGTAGATTACAATAAGCTATAAAATGTAGAAAAACTGGCTAAGTGTATAGTGGACACGCAATAACTAAGCGTTTCGTAGCCATGTTTGTAGATAATTATATTATTATTGGACGAAGTGAGTAAATTGACTGAATAATTCCTGACAAAGCTACCTTCTTAATCACTAGAAACTCTAAATCTGCAGCTATAAAATCTAAGGAGTTTATTATGGGCAATAACCTATTATAAGTCCACTTCTATTTCGCATTGGCACTCACGCCATGTCTATAAAATAAAGTATAACTGTGAAAGTATAGATTATTATTATTATTTAGAAATATTTTTATGTAGATCAAGGAGAAATATAGTTACAACATTTGTACTCTTTGTATATAGTTATGAGTGTAAAAAAAAATAAACAATAAGATGAATAAAACTACCCGTTTCCGTTTGAAATGAAATCTTTGTTATTGCCATAAAAAATTATAAACAAAATTTCGACAGAAACGTAAAAAAAAAATACTTTTCCTAAAAATTCATGTTATCGTTAAGTTTTTGATAACCCATCTCAGTTCTGCTATCGTTAAGTTTTTGGTGAGCCATCTCAGTTCTGTCCACATCACACAAAGTAGACTATATAATTTTACATTGTAATACTTAATGCTGTTATCCAAACTTTTTTCATATTATTGACACAAGTACTTAAAAATGTAAGGGGGTGACGCACTGCATTCCGTTTTGGAAAGTTATCTCACAAATAAGACATTATATTAGAAAATATAATTAGAAATTTTTTATTGCATTTCAAAAGACCTCTTCAATGACGGGCTTCTCAACGGGTTCCACGGGAAAAAATATCACTTCTAGTTCCATACAACAAGGATTTTAGTTTAATACAACAAGAACTAGGAATTTAAAAAAATTAATCTGTACTCGTCGTATGTCACCTCTTACGTAACATTGCAAGTTTGCACTGTCAGTTGTATGTCACCTTGACACGACACTGCAACTTTGCTGTATTAGCCATTTGTCACATTGGACGTAACCAGACTTAACAAATGAAAAAAATTGCCGATTGTAAAATGTACATAGAATTACAATTGGGTATTTGACCAAATTTTTTTTATTTCATTAATCATAATTTCAAGGTACAAGCTGATGAAGAGTGAAACATTTTTTTAATAATCTTAAAAATTGATTGAGTTATGAAAGTTTAAATTTAACCTTTAGATAAGGACAGCAATACTGTGTTGTGAGGTCATTTTTAATATTCCACATTATATTCTACAAGAGGAAAAGAGACAGCGATAAACCCAACTCTATCCGTATCTTCAAATTTAGAAGCCTATAACTGGCTTATTTTTCAATCAATTTTTGAATTTTTTTCAAGACTGGTTTTTAATTAACGTATATTTCACAATATTGTCTGAAAAATATCAAAACTTAGAATGAGTCAACTACCATATTTTTACATAGTAATGATAGTTGAGACATTTAAGTAATAATTTTACACATATTTTAAATTTATAGATACCGATAACAATTAAAATATATGATATTGGTAAAAACTAGATGATTGATGAAACACTAGCTAAGATATATTATATGAGATATTATAATTTGAAACAGAAAACCATTCCTTTATGTTGAGAGTGTTTTAATACATCATCACACATGCAAAACGTATAAACAATCTATTAATGTTGATATACATTATGAATCATTTAAATCAATGCCTTATTACACAACTAATCTTACTGAACACTTTTTGCGTATGCGTATTAATATAGACCTTTGACTTACCGACCAGTTATTCATAATGGTAAAACTTCATTAAAGGTAAAAAAATTATTTTTTAACCTTTTAATTCAACTAAATCTTCCTAAAAAATTGCATCACAATTGATCTTAAACCAAAAGAGTTATAATACTGTGAAATATGGACAGAAAGCTAAGGTTATTGAGCTACAGAATCCTAAAAACCAACAACAATGTAACAATTTTTTAAAACAAAAGATAAATAATGAAAACTTAACACAAAAATGAGAAAAGATTATCATACAAATAAAATTTAAGTCGCTGTCTGTGATTTTTGAATTGTCAGCTTTTAAATACTTTTTCATTTGCATATTCAATTACGAATGGATTCTGTATGAATGGAAAGTGTCTATACTAATGGATTTAACTCAAATTCTAGTCAAACTATTAATATCAGTAGTTACACAGGTTATTAATAGTAACTTAAAGACCAAATACTTTTTTTTTAAGTATGGTGTCATACGGTTCAGAAGTTATGATGACGAAAGGTTAGGCAGAAAATTAAACAAAATCTCTGACATCTAAAATATCTGATGAAAGACACCAGCAGAGAGTAGGAATTGAGCAGTGGTAAAGGGGGAGGGAGTGCAAGTCGGCCAGCGTGGGATTTAAACTAATTATTTATGTCTAACTTAGGAGCACAAAATAAACATATTAAAACACTACACTTGCATTTTGGAATTCCATGTGCACAATGTCGCAAGGTTTGTCTTCAATGTCACTTGTTTAATTACAAACTGACAAAAAGAAAAGATTAGAAAAATAGGACAGGAGAGGCAAAATACAAAGTAAATAAACAATAAACCAACTGAAACTGTTTTCTCTACAAGTTGCTGCTAATTGAAACTTCATTTTCTTAATCAATAATCTTACGAAATCAAATCATCTAATTATCACATGAAGATAAGAACTGTATTCATTAGTGATGATTTCGTATCTTACAAAGACAGTCCTATTGCACAAAAAATATTACATGGTACTTATCTCTTTTACATAATTGTATTTATCTGCTACTAACTCTGAAATCCATTGACGGATTTAATTGAAATTTAATATATAACTTTCTTGTAACATAGAAAATGTATTTTAATTCAATATTCCTGAGGTCAAAAATCAGCTAAAATATTTTAAAGAGTGCTGCCGTATGTAGAAAAATAAGAGGCCCTCAAAATGTAAATACCACAATGCTTTGAAAGAAACATTTCTCATCTAGAAAATGTATACATATATTATCTATTTTTATTTACTTTTAATTCTCAGGTCAGGCAGTTTGGTCTTGATTCAAAAATAACATTACATTTTTTTTAATTAACCAACATTTAAAAGTTTCTTGTTTTTTTTAATCTCACAGCCTCGTTGCTTAACAATGTGTTTTGTTATCAATATGAGTAACGTTGAAATACATAGGTTTATTTCATCAAGCGGTAACAACGTATTTAAATGTATGATATAAGCAATGATGTTATGTCATATGGGCATGACTCTATCCCTATCATCACAATGCACATATGGCATCACTTGGCAGCATATCCGTTTTTTGTTTGTTTTTATGGGTATAAAGTGTTTATTGAGTATAACATCATTAGACATAAGTTTATTAAATGATGGCCTATAAATTATACTTTACAAAATATATAGTTTTTCTCTTTTCCCATTAATTTTTTAATTACAAATTAATAAAACATAAAAATATAGTAAAATTACATGTCATTAAGTTTAAAGAAGTCTATGAACAAGTGAATATCTTTTCAAAACTATCTTTACCTTTAGTACAATTGTATAAGGAAATAATTTATATGTTCTGTTTATTGTCTATCACCAGATGGTATTTATATTTACAGCCTTGATGACTGGCATTGAGTTGTTTGGATAAGGTTGCATTGAATTATAAAATAGTAATGCTTATATTCAACTTAAAAATATCATTGTGTCCTTTTACAATGCTATATTGTATAACAACTAAATGCTATCTAAATTTAAAAGAAAATCAAGAGTCTTACAGTTTAAGAGGGTAGAACTAAAAATGTTATACCAAAAAATTGATTACTTCCACTCTTTATAGGTGAAATCATTTATAAAACTAATTTTTCTGCTTTGGCATTTTATTTATAGTAAAACATATAAAATTTCAAAAAATTCCTTTGTTCATGGGCTTAAATATAGGTGAACAAGGCAAAACCTTATAAATTTATACATGGAAAATTCCATGCATCTGTTTCAAATATTAGAAAAAAAAACAAATTTTTCTAATCTCACATATGTTTCAGATTAAATATTTCATATAGTAAAATAGTAATAGGCACATAATAGGAAAAATTAAACATTATGTTTATAATGCTTGGTGACACTGTGTGATAAAAAAATGTAATAAAAATAAACTAAAAAAACTTACATTCAGGGCAATGCCGTTCATGTTTTCATCAATAAGGTGATAGAATTCTATATTATTTAATATACTAATGACTAGATAAATAAATTAGTACTAACTCGATTGATGGTGTGATTGACAATGACAAATTTATGGGTACAAAACATAACTACCTACATGTCTAAATATTTTTCATTTAATGAATAACTTAGTCTCGTCAATTAAATGGCCTGTTTGATTTGGGCGATATTTTTTTTATCAGGCATAAATAATAGAATGTCACATTCGGATGCACAAACTAGGTCAGGATAAAACAAATATAGCAACAGTACACTTTTTTATGTCCAAATGAGTCTACTTTTCATAAATTGACAGGTTATCAAAATTAAAAACGTAAAAATTATTTCAATGCGAGATCGGATGAGGTAATGGCGTTGATTACAACCGTTAATAAGTGGTTAATAATAATTATCATTGAATTAACAATTTACGTTTTGGTCTCCGAGTGAAAACTTCCATGTAAACATAGATCCGTCAAAAAGTGACAGAATGTTCATAGTAGTCATTCAAAATAAAACTAAGTAATTTAAAACATTTTAACGAGGGTAATATATTTTTGGTATATGATATAATTTTCATTTTTATATAGTAAGAATTGAGTAGGTATTATACTGAGTAAACGACAAGGTCGAACAACAGAAGAGGCGCAACATCAAATAAAAACACGATTTCTAACATGTGGATAATTTCAATGAAAACATAAATTACATTACCTTGAGATCTGCAACCTCCGACATGATTTAGTAATCGCTAAAAAGCGGTCCTAAATCTGTATTTCTTTTTGAACTAAAATATTCACCAACCAATATAGTACATAAAAACAAATTGCAGACAAGTGGACAGCTGTTCTTGGGAAAAATGTCTATGGTGATAGAGATGACCCTGACGGTGGACAAGATGACTCAAAGGTTTTACAGTTGTAAAATTGGAATTTAAATTTTCTGAATTGTCGTAAGCCACCTAATTTTCTTAATTTTATGAGAAACTTAGAAAATTCTAATGATACTTTTGAAACATCGTGCAATTCAATGTTATTATTATTTCAAAAACAACTGGATCTGCTAAAGATATATGATTAAACATAATATATTGTTCTGTAAATACATTTTCTTATTTTTTTTAAATTACCTATTTCATTAGATAATGTAATAAAAACCCAAATTCTTTAATAATTATTAAAGTAATCCAAATAATAGAGTGATATTTTTTAAGAAGCTACATTGATGTTTAAAATAAAAATTAATGGTTTGATTTTGAATTAACCGTTTATTTAATTATTTTTAGAAACGAAGATCCTTCATAACTATAAAAATACATATTTATAAAAATAAATTAAATAATAAAACCTCTCTGTAAATATTTTTCTGTTGAACGGCCATTGCATTGGATAATTGATGAAATAATGAAAAATTAGCCTCTCAAAAATAAAGTTGTGTGTAGTGTAGTTGTTAGTTTGGCTCTTTTTGTAATTAGCATTCTGACAATAAACTTATATGAGTCAAGGAGTCAGGATCTAATATTCCTTTAAATCTTTTATTTTGCTAATAATTTCTTTCTAACATTCATCGATAGATAGGAAAATACGATAAAGGGCCCTGTTTTCACATCATGAAGAATAGGATTTAGTATTAATTTATCATCTTTATGTAAAAATAGGCACAGAACACTTTAACATATATGGCTATTTTAATTTAATGAAAAAGCCAGCCATCTTATTCAATTGTACTGACTGTAGAGCCATTTACTAATTTAAGATTCATTTTAAAATTGTATTACTAGGTAGTTATATTTAACAAAAAATAAAGAAATATCGGAATTTTTAAAACTAATAATATTACATGATTATTATGGATATTAAATAAATACGGTTTGATTCCAACTCTTAAAGAAAAAAATTGTTACTTTATAATTTTTTCAAAAAAACGTTTGCACCATTAATAGCTGTTGTTTGCTGATATTAATAGAGACACCCGTATGCATATTAGTGTTTACTCTGTGTCTATTGACACCAAAAAATAGTTTTCAAGTTCGAAATGACGCCAAAGAAAAAAGAAAACAAGATTTGACAGCAGTCAAACGGTCTGTTCAGTTACCAGTTTGTCAATATAAAAAATATGTCTATCGTGTAGTTGTAGAGTTTTAACAAAATGTTTATTCCCAGAAGATATAATTTTTTTATTAGTATTTGTATATTGTTTTTTATATCACTAAGTGAGTTTAAACCGTAATATATTTTATCTATGTATACAAAGTAATGTAAATTTTAATATTTTAGTGACTCATTTAGGGTAATCACGTATATGTATATCAGTGAATTTAGTGCCAATTTTTACTACTTAAAATTGGAAACATGAATGAATTTATGGTTGAAAATATTCAACTTTGATTTTATCAAACAATGTATTATATTCCCTACATTTTAATTTCAGGTGATGGACAAAGATTGCGGTATCAGATTTACGATATGATAAATGGTGGTTCGATGTGTTTCAGGCGTCTTAATGGGACACATCAGATGGGATGTAGTTGTGAGTTTTGGATTAATAATTTATATAAATTTAGTATATTTTTGATTTTAAAGCCATGTTGCAATAAAGTAGCCATGACAAAACGTCACTTCGGACTTGTTTGAACCTACGCATTTAAGAAGTTTGATGTAATTGAATATGCTACTGCCAAAATATAAGTAATTTACATCATTATACACCGTCCCTCTCAGGAATAACAACTGTAGTTTGATATTTTAGTTGCTTATTCAAACTTATATTTGCATAATTAGACCTAATTTCATGTTATTAAGCCCACTTCTATGGATTCCTGAGAACTAAAAAAAGATTATTAAAATAAATTCCATATTGTATCCCATTTTTTAGATACACTATCTCAAAGTTAATGCATGGACTAAGAGTCCTATATTGTACACATACCGGGTTCTACATGACATTATCAAAAGGGTACAATGCCAAACGGGGAAACCTCCTAATTGGGTTTTTGATATTAAACGATGTGAGAATTATTTCCCAGAAAGAAACATTTATTATACTTGTAATACTGTGTTTTTTCCTGAAGGTTCTGTTCATGTTAATGAAATGTTTTAATGTAATTATGAAAATAAAACAATATTTCCTTATTGAATAATAAAATTACACTTTGTAAAAAAGGCCTGAATCAGAAAATATTATAGATTATTTTCATCTTACATTGCAGGTGTATTTTATTAATTAGTATTCCGGTTACAAGGTCTAAAGTAATGAAGTTTTGTTTGCGATTTTCACGATGAATTCACTTGTGTGACTGATATTCATAATCAATCTCAAAAAATCAATTGAACTTTAACAGAAAATGATTTCTTTCACAAATCTGTCAAAAAATAATGCTGACTATTTCAAGTGTGCTGCAGATCTCGGCTTTTATTTAAGTGAATGAAACTTGGTATAGAATCTCCTCAAATAAATAAATTACATTTTAATATAAAACATTATACGACACAAGAAACTATTTCAAAAGAAGTTAACGAGAGGTGTTGTGGGACACCCGGTTGGAACGAAGTTCCTTTCGCTATATATTATGTATTAAATTTATATTATATACAGGTATAAAAACATCTCAGCATAATAAAACATTCGCTATATCATTTCCTAAATATTAAAAATATATAAATTACAAAAAATTTTCCAAAAAATTTTAAAATTTTATTAAATACTTGAAACTAATAAATTACAATAAATTGTCAGCATATTCGTTTATTTTCATTAATTAATTAAAATTTATTTGGATTGTTTCCATATTCATTTAAATCTTTCAAATATTTAAATTTAAAATACAATAATTGAAATAAAAATAAATAAGTTTTATTTTTTCATGTAACTAAATTTAATTCTAAAAGTAATTTTATATTTGATTTATTTAAAAAAATTAGAATAACTAACTAACCTTAAAAAAATATAAATAATGAAATTTTAATTTTTAAGATAGTTATATATTTTTAAGATAGTAAATATAAACTTAAACTTTAGATTTGTTTCATTTAATAAATAAATTTTAAAATAAGAAAATGAGAAAACATGAGATTTTAGGCTAATAAAATTTAATGTTAAAATTAATTTTAAATTTAATTGATTTTGGAAATAATTAAAATAAAAATAATTAAGTATAAATTTAAAATTGACTTTTCATTTAATTTGATTGATTTAATAAAAAACATTTAAAATAAGAAAAAAATTAATTGGTAGAATAATAAAATTTAATTTTAAAATTAATTTTAACATGAAATTTCATTATTCTAAAAATTTATTTTTTTTATTTCATCAAACAATTTAAATAAAGTTTAATTAAAAATGGATAAATAAATGAATATACTGAAAATTTATTGTATTTTATAAATGAACTTGCTTAAATTTATTGTAATTTATAAATTTTAAGTATTCAATAATAGATAAAGTAATAATTTATAATTGAAATAAATACGTACCCTATTGGAAATGGTCTGGCAGATGATTGGCTTACAAAAGAAAGTCATAGAAAAAAAAAAAATACATTGACATTTGACGACAGATCATATACTAAACATTTGACATCAATATGGATTGCCATAGAAACCGTCAAACAAAGTGGAGAGGTTTTTCGCAACTCTATTATTTCCTTATTTTTTTCGTGATATTTAGTCTTAATCTGTTGCAATAACTTATTTAGAATTGTGTTATTTTTATTTTTATTTAATTGTTTACTTTATCTGTATCCCGTTTATTGTTTTATCCAGTTCTCGGTAAGTTTGTTCTTTTGTTCATTTGTTTTATTATTTATTTTTGTGATTCAGGTTATTTTTTGGGAAAATGGACTTAGTTATTCCCCCGAAACCTCCAGACCCTTCTAAGGCTCCTATATGTTTCAATGAATTTGCTTCTCCTACATCGCCTGCCAGCTTTATTACAGTTTCGGATTCCCAACCGGAACTGAAACGAAAAAATAAAAATTGTAAAAGGCCCAACTGTAAAAAAAATAAGCTTAAGAATAATCCCTCTTTTCATCCTTCTGATTCTTCATGTACAGAAACAGAGGATACAATCCCACGTAAGACCCCTCGCACTCCTCTTTCAGAAGCAAGTTCAAAATCTCTTCCTCCAATCCCGACCTCTTCTCCTCCCTCTCTCCCTCCGAATTCTTTTGAGGGCCGTTTATACGTCCCTGGCGACGTTGGTCCATTTATCGTTCACGTTCAGAGAAAAGAACCCCAGCCTAATTCCGGATTTTCATTCCATGCTGTGAAATTTGGTTCCTCTTTAAAAAATTTTAATGTTGATGGAATTATACGAGATGGAGTGAAACAAATTGGCAGGAACAGGATTTCGGTGGAATTTTCATCTGCTGATTCCGCCAACCGATTCGTTAACCACTCTGCCTTCACAGGTCAAAACAAATTGTTTATCCCCTCCTTCAACGTCAGTCGTATGGGAATTGTTCGCAATGTTCCAGTCGATTGGTCTGACGAGGAGGTTTTACATAATATAGAAGTCCCTGAAGGGTGCGGTAAAGTTACTAAGGTCCGCCGCTTAAATTTTAAAAAGATAATTGATGGCCAGCCTAAATATTTTCCGTCTGAGACGATGGTCATTACCTTTGATGGCCAAGTTCGTCCCCAACGGATATATATGGCTTATTCATCGCTTCCAGTTTCAAAATACGAATTCCCTACAATACAGTGCTTCAAGTGTTGTAGGTTTGGACATGTTGCTGACAAATGCCGATCTTCTGAGCGTTGTTTCCGATGTGGTCAAGGTCACGTTGGGAGAAACTGCCCACTTCCTCTTGACAAAGCAAAATGTATCTTTTGCAGTGGAAATCATGATTCCACTGATAGAAATTGTCCAGAATTCGAAAGACAAAGAAAAATCAAATTCGAAATGTCTGAAAGAGATATTTCCTATGCGGAAGCGTCCAAATTGGTCCCTTCTGCTAAAAAATCATACGCCTCAGTTGCAGCTCACCCCCCTCTAACTCTTCCTTCTCCAATTTCTTCCCAAAGTTTGCTTTCTCCGTCTCGTCCTACCAACTCATCCCACAAAAAAATTATTTCTCTGAAACCCCGATCCCACTCTTCGACTAGTTCCAACCAGGGCTATGACCGCTCTGCTCTAGAACAAGCCTGGGCAGACTTCCGTATTCCTCAACCTGAAAATGGTTGCGGTTTAAATCAACAACCTTCAACTAATTCTTTTACGAGTATTATTCAATTTCTTTTGACCACCTTGGTCAAAATTCTGAGTTCCCCCAATCAAATACCGTCCAACGTTGCCTCATCTATTCTCACTTCCCTTCAATCCCTCCTTTCCAATGGCTTCGCCGATAGTGGCGAGGGTCTTGCAATGGAATAGTCGCAGTATAATTTCCAACAAAGCAGATCTTCGTCACCTCCTTGTCAAGTATTCTCCATCCGTGGCTGCCATCTCGGAGACTTGGCTGAAGCCGGGATTCCCTTTTAAGATCCCAGGCTATGTCTGTCTCCGGGATGATAGAGCGGATGGTAAGGGCGGATCCGCCCTATTACTTGACAAATCTCTTCCCTTCTCCCAGATTTCTCTTGGCTCCCGCAGTTGTCACTTCAATATTGTTGCTGCGAGAGTTAAAGATATCACTATCCTCTCCATATATGTCCCCCTTCCAACATGTTCCGTAGCATTAGAACTACGGGATATTTTATCTTCAATTCCTGGCCCGTATATTATTCTGGGAGATTTTAATGCTCATCACCCGTCTTGGGGTTCCACCCGAAGCAACCCTCTTGGAGTCTCCTTGGTGGAACTCCAGGACGATTTTGGCCTGTGTTTACTGAATGATGGTTCTCCAACACGAGTTCCTGTCCCATTTCAGAACCCGAGCTCAGTAGATATCTCTCTTTGCTCCTCATCCTTGGCATCCTTGGTTTCCTGGAATATTCTTTCTGAGTCTTTTGGAAGCGACCATTTCCCCATTTTGATTTCTTTCCCTCACGTAAATTTACATATTGAAAAAACTCCCCCTCTTCAAAAATACAACCTACATAGGGCAGATTGGGTGGGATTCCGTACCTTTCTCAGTGTCGAAGTGGATTCCCTCCCTCCAGTGGACTTGGATAACATTGACACTTGCTATGACCAATTTGTAAAGGCTATAGACCTATCCGCTCGGAAATTTATCCCACTTAAAAGATCTAACCATCACTTCAGATCGTCTCCCCCCTGGTGGGATGGAGACTGTTCCGCAGCGGTTAAAACCCGTAAAGAGGCTGAAGCGATATATAAATCTAATATGTCGGAAGCAAACTTCCTCTTGTTTCGAAAGACCCAAGCTCAGACTAAACGAATTCTCCTTAAAAAAAAGAGGGAAGGCTGGAAGAAATTCTGTCAATCCCTCTCTCCTTTTACTCCCTCCCGTGTCGTCTGGTCTAATGTAAAACGCTTTCGGTCTATTTTTCAGCCTGATCTTCCCAAATCTGTTCACGGGAATTGGATTGATCAATTTTTAAATAAACTTGCTCCCCCATCCGTCCCAAATTTAGATGAATTACCTTTCAGGTATAACTTTACTAGCGCCAATCATTTTTTAGAAGAAGATTTCTCCATTAACGAATTGGATTTCTCCTTACACCATCTTAAGGATTCTTCCCCTGGTATTGACGGAATGTCATATTCAATGGTGAAAAATACTTTACCATCTACCCGTTGGTATCTTCTATCCCTCATTAACTGTATGTTCAAATCAGGTTCTATTCCAAAGTCTTGGAAAACTCAAATAATAATTCCCATCCCTAAACCTCATAAAGATCCCAATGTAGGTTCATCCTACAGACCCATAGCTCTTTCTCCTGTTCTAGCGAAGATTACGGAACATTTAATTAAGAATCGTTTGGAATGGTTTACTGAACACCATTCTATTTTTCCAAGGAACCAATTTGGCTTCAGAAGAGCTAAAAGTACGTTGGACAATCTCAGCGTCCTAACCACTGACATCAGACTTGCTTTCTCTCGACAAGAATTTCTCGTTGCTGCTTTTTTAGATCTTTCTTCAGCCTATGATAATGTAATCCTTCCAGTCCTCCAAAAAATTCTTCATAATCTTGGGATTCCGATTAAGATTATAAATTTTCTTCTCAATTTTCTTTTAGAAAGATCTATTATTCTTAGATCCCCTGGATCCCCCCCCTTTTCAAGAACTATATGGAAGGGTCTTCCCCAAGGTTCTGTTTTAAGTCCATTACTTTTCAATATTTACTCTTATATGATTCACTCAACAGTTAATCCTTTCTGTCGTGTTTTGCAATACGCTGATGACCTGCTTTTATATTCTTCTGATAAATCAATAATTGTTGCCGAAAATGCTTTGAACTCTGCCCTTGTTAACCTAAATAAATGGGTTACCTCTCATGGTATGGATTTATCCCCTTCCAAAAGCGCTGTCGTGGTCTTCTCGAGAAGGAGAATTACTCCTCCGTTATCTATTTCTTATAATTCCTCTTTGATCCCTGTTCTTTCCAATACCAAATTCTTAGGTATGTTCCTAGACTCAAAATTATCCTGGAACATTCACATCGAATATGTCATCTCCCAATGCCAGACTAATTTGAATATCCTCCGCGCTCTTTCGGGAGTGTGGTGGGGCTCTCACCCTTCCACATTAAAGTTAATATATAACGCTCTAGTCCGTAGTCATCTAGAATATGGTTCATTTCTACTTGATCCTATTTCCAAATCCAATGTCACTAAATTGACCCGCATTCAGTCTCAAGCTCTGAGGATCATAGCAGGTGCTATGAAATCCAGTCCCATAAATGCCCTACAAGTAGAATGTGTTGATCCTCCTTTAAGTCTCCGGCGACAATACCTAGCTGATCGTTATTTACTAAAGACAGCTAGGTTTTCTACTCACCCTATTTTTCCTAAACTCACCCTCCTCTCTAGGTTTATTGAACATACTCCTTTTTGGCGTTCTAAGTCCCGACCTCTTCTTATCGTTAGCTTCCAAAGATTCAAATCCCTTACTAACCCCGTTTATCAAAATTCTTCTCTCCCTCTCTATAGCTTCCCATTTGACTCGGTATTTCACAGGCCAAATATAAATTTGTGTTTTGGAGTTGATAAGGAGTCCAAAAATGCTAATTTGCTGTTCAATTCTATCTTGAATTCGTTTTGGATGGATTGGACGCGAATATATACAGATGCATCAAAAACCGGTAGAGATGGCTATGTCGGAGCGTCATTTTACTCTCCATCCACCGCTCATTCAGCTTACTTTCGCCTTCCTAAGGAATGTTCAGTATTCTCCGGGGAATGCCGTGCTATTGTGGAGGCCTTGAATTATGCTCTACACAAAAAGATTCGCAGGCTCCTTATCTTCTCTGACTCCTTAAGTTGTTTAAAGTCCCTTCTTGCTAATCCATTTTCTTCAAACTGTAGTTTCCTGATTCTTCGGATCAAGCAACTTGCGCTTGATTTGGAGAGATCGGGATCCGATGTCGTTCTTGCATGGATCCCTAGTCATTGTGGCATAGTAGGTAATGAAATAGTCGACGCAAAAGCTCGGTTTGCCGCAGTGAACGGGGATCCATGTTTCACTACTAATTTCATTGAGGATCTTCTTCCCATGACTCGTTTCTGGATGGCGTCTGACTGGCAGAGGGCGTGGGAAAGATCATCCCAGATTACAGGTGCGAGATATTTCCAGATCCAACCTTTTATTCCTTTAAAACCTTGGTTCTCAACATTTACTTTCTCTCGAAAGGAATCCTCTGTGGTATCTCGCATGCGTTTGGGTCACTGTTCTGTTCCTACTCATTTGGCTAGACTGCGGGTCAGAGAGTCTCCAATTTGCGATTGCGGGTTTGGAGAGGGCGATTTAAATCATCTCATTTTTTCATGTCCATTAAATAATAGATTTCCTTCGTTTGTTTCCAAATTATTAAAATATAAAATTCAATTGCCCATCAACATAAGATCACTTTTATTTATTGCCAACAAACCCATTTTAGGATTAATCATTCAGTTCATAAGAAAGAACGACATCAAAATATAGAAATTTTTATACTTATGTTCATGTTTATTTTTTTAAGTTTGTATATACTTATTTTGTACTTTCTGTATATTATAATGTCGTTTTCTTCTTTTAGTTTAATTGTAGCCAACTTCTTATTTAGTTTTTGTTTTATTGTATAGTTTATTCTTTTGTTATCAAGCAACAATGACAAATATCCGAAATTTGATTTAATCAGTGTTGCCATAGCCTTTTTTCCACACTTGACATTGGCAAAGGTTCTCTATGGAGAGAACGAACGCTATATAATCAAAGATAAAGACATCAATATGATCTGTGTTCCACATGAGAGACAAATCTCTATGCAAGATCATTTTTATTGGGCATTTTCACTATAGTAAATATTAATATAAATAAGTTAAAAAAATATTTACACATGTTTAGAATTAAGGTTATACAGCTCACCGCGCACAATGCTTACTGCACGAATGAATACTCGCAACTGATACTCGCACAAACACACACACAACCATATATAATAGAAAGAGACAGAGAGAGAGGTAAAGCTCGCCTGGAGGGGGCATAACGCTTTTTCCTTACATGACGATTCTGCCAATTCGCTCTACTGTAAGCCACGTAAAAGAACTTCGTTCCGATTAGTCTAACCATTTTTAAGATGCATTGTAACATATATATATACATATATATATATATATATATATATTTTTATATATATATATATATAAAATAATTAACGTTTATATACATATTTATTTGTTTGGCAGATGTTACGTATTTCATAGGAAAATTTAGGAAGGGTTATAATTAAATAATTAAATTTATAAAATGAAAAAGTTATTTCAGAAACTATGGCATAGTTTCTGAAATAACTTTTTCGTTGTTTTTTTTGTGCTTATAGAATCTTAGTGTCTATTATTTTTAAAATATTTTTTATTTTGAAATGTGACCATTTTTGTCAGGTGATCGATCGTCTGAAGAAATTTATCATCGCTATATTTCTTAATCTTAAATCGCGGTTGTTTTTTAAAATTGTAGCTTTGTGCAGGTTTTTACTTAATTATATGTAAAAACAAATGTAAAGAACTGTGTTGCCTTCTTTCATATATTTGTCTCTATCAATTTCTTATTGGGACTCAAATAAAGAATCCCAATTCTACATATTTCAATTTCGGACTTTTTGGATTGTGTAGTGTTTTCACAGTGGTTTCATTTTAATTTCATCAAGCAGATATGTGGCTTTGTATGATACAAAGCCACATATCACCTCATCTATATTATAAACACCAAAATATTTTGTAGGACATAACACAGTAACTTCATAATACTCAGAAGTAGTAATTATATTTCATAATACCGAGTGGTTAACGGAAACAAAAATGAAAATCATTTGACTTTATTCTGGTACTTATTAAAAATTTACTGCATTTTCAGCTCCTCGTTCGGGCGCTGTGGGCCCCATCCATGTTGTTGAAGACCATAACGATGCCCTGTGGATAGTGAACAATGGCACGGCTGGTCCTTATATGGCTGTTATGCCCATCAACACGCTTTTCAAGATGTCTCTCGCGGTACTGATTGCGCGACCTGAAAATGTAGCTGGAATCATAGTTTTTAATAATGGAACTGATGGGTAATTAACCTTTTTTGATTATTCAAAACACATGATTAAAATTATGTGAAGCTATCAATGTTGCAGAGAATATATTAATTATCAACTCGTATGCTATCAAAGCAGAATGCAAAGTTTTTAATACATTTAATTTCATCATAATGGGTGTCTTAGTACCGAATTCAAACTTTATATCTCGGCAAGCAATGGAGCTAGCAGAAGGGCATCCGATAGCTCATTGGCGCACATTTTCTAGTCACCATGTCACAGTAGTCTGGTGGTTTTTCTGTTAGTGAGGTACGACGTAAGTTTGGTAATCATTTCGAAATCTGCAATTTTAATGATGGGCTCAGTGTTCAGTTAATCAAGTTGTGGGTAGCGAAGTTTAGAGTGAAAGGATGTACACTAAATCATTCAAATGGACCTCGAAATTGACCTGTGCGATCAATTGAAAATATTAATCGCGTTGTCACTGCGGTTGAAGAGCATCCACAAAGACCAATTATAAAACATGCTGCCTCTTTGAATATCCATCTTTCAAGTCTTCAAAGAATTTTGGCTTTAGACTTAAAATTACATGCCTATAAAATACAGATCGTTCAAATCTGAAGACTAGAAGCGGAAAATTTACTGTCAGAAAATGTTAGAGATTTTCTCAGAGAAAAATGGGAAATGTTTATTTTAGCGATGAATGACACTTTCATCTTGAAGGTTACACAAATCATCAAAATTGTCATTACTGCAGTTATTATGCAATCCAACAAAAGCATCAGAAAGCATTATATAGCCCTAAAGTTGAAAGCATTACATAGCCCTAAAAATGGTGCACAATTTTATTTCGAGACTGCGCTACGGTGGTTATAGTGATGGGTGAGTGGTGTATCGAAATGATTAACAATTTTTTTGTACTGAAGCTATGAGGAGAGGAAACTTTTCAATAAAATTTCCATTAGTTTTCATGAAGGTTGCACTGAAAATTTTCAGAACTGGCCATTCGAAACAATGACGATGAAAAAATAAAGTAATATTTCAAAAATCAAACTCTTTGGTAATCCATTGAGGTACTTTGCTTGATTTTGTCATTTGAGTTTACAGATTGGGGCAATTTGAAAATTTTGTGTATATCACGTCAAGATGAATTCAAAACGAGTAATTTTTGTACAATAATTTTTTATGACTTTTGTTGTGATCTTAATTGACAACAAAGTTATAATTAACTTCGATTGACTTTTCATGATGAAGACCCTTCAGACTACAACACCAATGCTGTGCGGCTCATGATAAATACTGGCAAGAAAGTACCGTGTCAGCAGATTTGGGCAAGTTTAGGCTTACAAAAATTCTATTTAGGCATCAAAAAGCTTTACAAAATTGGTCGCATATCTTGCAAATGCTGCATTCGACATCATCACATGGAAAGATAAAAGCTATATATAAATCGTTACAAATACGCAATTAAGAGACAATCTGCGTAATGTGTTTTTCTTTCTGAATAGCTAACAAAGTGCGCAAGATGAAGAAAGAATGATGTGCCGGAAAAAAGATATTGCCTCACGCTTCAAATGGGTAGGTTATTATGCAACAATTGTTCTGGAAAATAAAAGAATGATCATCGTAAAGTGGTATACCAGTTTGCGGTAATCAATCTTTTATTTTTTTCATTAATTTCAGCAATTGTTTGCCTGTTGTTTTGAAATGTTCCCTTACAATAGAATCCTCTTTTGTCACAACAATGCTTCTGCATGCTAAACCAAAGTCGAGTGTAGAAATGATGGGTCATCTATCCTAAAGTTCCGAACTTGCACCATGACTTTTCTATTAATTCCCAAGAATTAAAGATAAACTGCGAGGAATACAATTCCCAGATGCCGCAGGAGTGGTGAAAGCCTTTGAAAAGAGCATGAAAGAGTCATCCAGGAAAGAGTGGAAATCAAATTAAATGATGCGTAGAGTGCCATTGAAACTAACTTAAAAAACAAGTTAAAAAAACAAAATATAAAGTTAAAACGTTACACTCTTACTACATCTCATCTAAATATTGAGCTAAGAGTGTTGCTCTTTTAAGAGTATCAAATAGTGTAGATAGAACCTGCATATAATCACACTAATTCTAAATAGGTAATATTCAAATACTGTCACAAATAGATAGCTTTTTTCAGAAGATTAAAATATAGCTATCCATTTGTGACAGTATTTGAATATTACCTGTTTAGAATGAGTGTGACTGTATGCAGGTTTTATCTACATTATTCGATACTTATCTTTATGCTTGATCTATCGCAATTGATTTTTATTCGTAATTGATATTTACGTTTCCATCATCACGTAACGTAACTAGTAATCTTTCAATGAATCTACGATAAATCAATTAGTACCATTATAAAATTATTACAAAACCCTATAAAGTGAATTTTTGGAATCAAAATAGTATTTAGTAATTTTGAATTGCAACCAGATTTTGAAATTTGAAATTAGTTTTTACTTTGATGATATTTTGATTTCATATCATCATAATAAGCCATCCTCAGCCATTTTGTTGTAGGCCTCCTTCAATCTGTACCACTCAGTTCTATTTTGGGCTGTCTGCATCCAGTTTGTTCCCGCCACTTTCATTAAATCATCCTTCCATCTCATTTGCGGCCGCCCAACTTGTGTTTTGTACTCTCAGGGTCTCCACTCTAAGAGAATTTTAAACCATGAATCCGACTTTCAAGCAATGTGACCAGACCACTGCCACTTCAGTTTCGCCACTCTCTTGATAATGTCAGAAACTTTGCTTTGTCTCCGAAGCCACTTATTTGTTTTCCGATCCTTTAAGGAGATTCCTACCAACTTGCTTTCTATCGGCCTTTGAGCAACTTTTGCAGGACGGCTTTTGTTGTTACCCAAGTTTCGGCTCCATAAGTAAGAACCGGTACACACTAATTAAATATGCATGCTTTTAAGTGATTATTTATGTTCATTTTAAAGGCCTTATGCGTATTGTAATTTATTTCCCTATTAATAATATTTCTAGATTTTTTTATGCAATTCTGAGGTATATTATAATGGAATGATTATAAAAGAGTAAAATTTTCACCTAAAAGCTTTCTATTCTCATTCTGAAATGTATAATTGGATGAATTTTACCTTTATTTTAGGTCAAACTTTTAAATTTTTTTTTCTATAACAAATAGCGTAAAACCTAAGTGGGACCAAATTAGTTTTCAACCCTTTTTGACAGAGTTTTCTCAAAATTATTAAACATGTTAGTTTATGGTGCATTCTATGTTTAAGTGACACTGTACTTGTAGAGAAATTATTTTCGATGACGTTTTTATTTTTATGTTCAATAACATTTATATTTAACCATGGTACAGTAACGTTAAAGTAATAGTAGTTTTTTTCCAATACTGAATACCTCACGACACTATGGAGTATTAAATGTGGCCATACAATTAGCGTGTATTTTGCTTTATTTATAGCGTACTGCATATTATTTTATTTATTCGCGTTTAATTTGAAAAAAAAGAGATTGTGAAAAGATAAGTTATTTCCAGATTTATTGTGTCTTAAAAAAGTGTGTCTCTTATGCCCCAACCGTTGTAAGAAAATATATATTAACTAATTCTAAGTATGTTATACTATCATGGAAAATGTTCTTAAAAAGTGAGAACTGATCTAAAATGTTGTAGTGGTAGTAAATTAGATAATAAACCCAAACCATCATAGGCCGTCACAATGTCATACACTGTAGTAGCTATTCTTGGCTTCGGGCATTAATACTAGTTGTAGTTATGATATACTTTTATAGACATGGACGGAGAGAAAAAAAACATTGGTGGAGGAAAAGAATAAAATGACACGAAATTAATAAGAGTTATCTGGAAACACTGGACCAAATGCAATAATCAGTGTTATTACAACTTACCCTGGAACGCTGAAAGAACCTGATCAGAAATTCATAAACATGTACCAGAATTTTAGCACCATGTGTATGTTAAGAACCAGCAGCCAAATATTTTCACACAATGAAAAGGGAAACCTCTTCGTGTGAAGTTACTCTTCATGTTGACTTTGTCAAAAGTGTTTCTGTTTTGTCTCAAGATGAGATCCAAAGTACTCATTGGTTACACTCCCAGACCACTATATTCAGAAGGTGCGCTTAAGGAAGTAAAGCGAGGTAAATCCACATTTATAATAATGTCTTATGACAATTATACATTGTTAGTACACATTAATGAATCATAGAATTTGATAAAATCATTATTTCTCCCTTAAAAAGGTTTTCATGTATATAAATGAATGCGCTATGCATTTCACAAATAAATGAAATTTTTCTGCCGCTCTACCACTTTCGGTATTTTGCCATCAGGCGTAGTACAATAGGTGATGTGAGACACAACAAAACAAATGGGGTCAGCTAGTATCACCAGAAATGTATTAAGCTGTAATACCTGAAAGTACCACAATTATTATCTATATGCCTCAAAGGTATACAAATATTTGTCATTGGACTAACAGATATTAGTCTCTCAATATTAGGTACATAACAGTATATCCAGCTTCGAATAGAGAAATCAAATACAGAATTTGAGTGATCTCCGTCAAAGTTTTCCAATATTTCGAGAATATTTGTGCCCGTGATAGCCCTCACTTCTGCAAACGTTTTTTCTACATAGTTTTGATACAGTGTCAATCTACAAAGAAAATATATTATTTACTACATATGTGCCCACTGTCCCTAATTGGGGACATCAATATAAATAATATTTTCACATCGCACAGAACCTTATATTTTATTCTATCTTGTATTTAACATAAAGTAAATATATGTTTATAAAGTTTTTGTAAAAGTAAATATAGTTAGAAGTAAAAGTAAGTATAGTTACCTTTGAAGTAAATATAGTTTAAAAAAACACTTACTTTTCATAGCTACAATGATTTACCAATTTGCTAAACTTCAGCCCCAAAAACTATACAAACAAGCGATTATTTATAATTTGGCTGCAATGACAATACAGATGTACTATTAAACTTTACGATTTAGTATTCAAAACCGGCTAATGATAATAAATAAAAATGTTGAGGCTAGGTTTAAAAGCGTCTCCTTTGAGCAAGGGGGTGCATGTGGGTTAAATTGTGATTGCTGGGGGGCCTTCATCACATACATTCTCATTGAGATTGGTATAAAACTCGTTGTAAACAATGGCACAGGATGCCAATTGAAGTTGATCATAACTTTGTTATCGATTGAGATTACAACTTAAGTCATAAAAATCATCTAACGAAATTTTCTCGTTTTAAATTAATCTTGAGACGATACTAACAATTGATATGGATTATCATAGAGTCCAATTTTCAAAATTTGTAATTACAAAACCGAACATTAAAATAAAACTTTTCGTTTATTTTACAGCCCAAATTCATATAGCCAAGAATCAAGATGCCCAAACGAGTACGCTTCGTCGGGAGGTTACTGCAAATCAAATGATCCAAATGCTTGGAATGCCGACGGAACAGGTCTGATGCAGAAGGACATCCCCTTTCCCATATATTATCTCCCAGAAGTCAGAAGGGAAGAAGTCGATAAGTTATATGATTGTTTCAGAAGGTTATTTAACCATTTTTTTTAAATTATACATTAGAAATTATGCTTTTTCTTTATATAAATGTGTTAATAATTTTATTTTGGACAGTTACTCTGATTGAGCTGTTACTAAAATTTGAACGTGATATATACACCTTCATTATTTTAATATACATAATATTAAAATAGTGAAGGTGAAAATTATTGAAAAAATATATAAACAATGGCGACCTACCCAAACTATATCTGGGTGCGATTAAGTTATTGTTTTTTGATATATACATTTTTCTTTCATAAATGTAGTCTTGCTCTTTATTTTAATTAACAAATTTTAATAATAAATCATATGATGTGCTTGTGGTATTCGCACACCAATGTGCTTGTGGTATTCGCAACCCAATTCCCCCTGCCTCTTCTACATCTTTATACGCGAATACATTTCAAAAAGCATCATCAAAATTGTATTTTTACTCTTGTTTACATTCCCAAAATCTTTTAATTTCTTTTAAACTACTAACCCAAATTGCAAAGTGTGAAGGATTGTTGAGAAGGCTTAAAATGATTATGATATTTATTTTAATGATGATTAATAGACTGTCATAAACTTTGCCACGTTTGTCTCGCATACATTTTTTAACTTAAAACAGTTACAGTGCCTCATCCATAAAAGTTAGGTAAATGCTGTTGCAGATTTGCCCAGTTCCCTCTTCCTTTTCTCCATCTTTATACGCGAATACATTGCAAAAAGCATCATCAAAATTGTATTTTTACTCTTGTTTACATTCCCAAAACCTTTTAATTTCTTTTAAACTACTAACCCAAATTACAAAGAAGGATTGTCGAAAAGGCTTAAAATAATTATTTATTTTAATGGCGATAAATAGAAAACTTCGCCACTTTTATCTCGCATACTTTTTTTTAACTTAAAACAGTTACAGTATCTCATCCATAAAAGCTGTCGCAGATTTTTGTTTAGACCTTTTTAAGACCAAGTGTTTTCCATAGGGACATTTGAAATTTGACAGTTTATAGTGGCCATTTTGGTGAAGCTTTAGTTGTCAAATTTAGAGGTTATATTAATTAATTTTTAGCAAATTAATGGAAAGTTACAGTGTTAAGCAATGCATGTAAATCAATGAGTTTTACTATTGCAACGTGTGCTCATTTCTCGAGCATCGCTCCCTGCGCTGTGCAATTTTTATGGTGTGCACAATAGTCCTGTTGAGTCGACTATTCGTCGTTTGGTGGACAAATTTGAATCAACTGGTTCAGTAAACAATCAAGCAACACGCATATATCGTCCAAATGTGAAGTCAGCACAAAACATTGCTGCAGTCAATAATAATATCCAGGTTAACTTGAGGCAGTCAGTTCCTTGTCTTGCCCCTAGTTCTTTGTCTTGTCTAGCGAAGTGATTGGTCTATACTTCTTCCAAAATGAAGCTTGCAATGCCATAACCATCGCCGGCGGGAGTTACAGATTGATGATAACCAATTTTTTGTGGCTTAAATTGGATGAAATAATTCTCAGTGACATACGGTTTCAATAAAGCAGTGCTACAAGCCACACACCGCATGCAAAATTAGATCTTCTGCACAACAAATTCGACAGCAAGGTTATCAGATGTTTCGGTGATGTCAACTAACCATTGAGATCATGCAATTTACTTCTGGGGCTACATTAAATCACAGGCTTATGCAAATAAGCCACAGGCAATTGATACCTTAAAACTCAACATAACCAATGTCATCAATGGTATTGGGCCCGATTTATGCAAGCAAATTTTAAAAAATTGAAATGCTTGGATACACGCTGTCCAACAAAGACGCGATGGCCATTTTCCCCACTTCATATTGAAATGAAATAAAAAAAAATAAATGATATCCCATAGACAACTAGTTTTATTTAAATATCACCTCGAGCATCCTTAACGGAAAACCCTTTATATTTTAAACCGTTTAGTTGCAGAATTATTGGGGTGTTTTATAATGTGAAATACCGCTTTAAAATGCTAATCATCATAACTGTATTTTATTTGTATATATAAAATGAAAACATGGCAGTTCATATTTTTAAAAGAGTTATTTATTCAAAGTGGTATGTGAATTTTGATGTGAGACTTGAAGTTTATATGTCATGATACATAATAAAAAAAATTATTTACCTTATGTACTTATTAATTTACAGGTTTAATGCACATGACCTTGATACACAAGTAGGACGACCATTGTGCGCTGCCGAGTTGAATTCGTTTATGTTCGCCGCTGTCAACAGCGAGGTGTGCGTCAGAAGGTAGAATTTTGCATATTTCTTATATCTATTGGTTCAAAACTAGTACTTTTATGACTGAGAAAACAAACTTATTTTCCACAGTTTTTTTTATTTTTGACGCTGTATATTTTGGTGTTTAACAATTTAAATAGCGAAGTGTAAAAAGCATAGCGTAAATAAAGAATAAGGATACTTATTTATTCTTTTTTTTTCTTTTTTACCTATACCTTAATTTTTTAACTAAATAAAATAAAATTTTAGTGATTTTATTGAAATTTGATATATAGCATAATATAATACAGGTGTTGTTAAATTGGTATAGAAAGCTTAGGTTTTAAGCTTTTAGGTTTTAAAAAACTATTTCACAATATTAACAAGAGAGTTAAAATGTATTGCACTCTCATTGGGTACTGTGTGGTATCACCAAATATGTGATTCAATGAACGTCTTATTCAGCTTTCTTCTTCAGATTTTATGTGTTAATTGTTGAGGTATGTGTGGGTTAATATGTTTTATTACTATGGCAAATTTGAAGTTTCTGCGTCAAGTATTTTCTGAGAAAAATGGCTATGACCAACGGACGGAATATCAATGATTTTATATAATTTCTGTTTTTCCGTCTATATGGTATAGAACCCTAAAAAAGTCGTATTACATAATTTCAAGGATTTTCGATGTGTTCTCAAATTCAGTTAATTTACACCGATTTCATTCCAGATTTCCGTTGTGTTCTTTCAGTTAATTTACTATGCACATATTTAGCATGATGTAGGTTAAAAGCCAGCTCATGGGAGTCCACACAATATCAGGTACTGCGTAATGATTAAATGACACGAGTAATATTTTTGGCAGAAAAAAATTATTTATATTTTAAGTTTTTTTTCATGGAGATTCTGTTTTCGATACTGAAGTTTAAATGTAATTCTGATTGATAAAATTGATTGGTAATTAATTATTTCTCCATAGTAAAAGGCTCAATTCAAATGTTTTCATATTATATTTCTGAGATATTATTTTCATAAAATCTTTCTATACCAATAAAAAATTATTTTTATGACAATAAGAATGTTATGCTGTAACTGATTCTTCAAGCCTTTTAACAAGCTAAAAATATTTATGTACACAAATGTGACACTTGTAACATTATTTCACTATATTTATGCCCTTTGGTGAAATATATACTATATATAAATAATATATTTAATATAATAAGTACTATATTTAAAAAAATGTACTATATATATATATATATATATATATATATATATATATATATATATATATATACAGGTTGTCCAGTGGCAGATTTGAAAGTTTGAACAAACATAGTTTCTGAACGCAACACATAAGAGGAGCGCGGGGGGCGTCGTTAGAAGCGCAAGCGGTGCGGATGTTTTAGTAGCCATGGAACAGTGGAGTGGAGAGCTTTTGCCGTCGAGGCGTACATTTCGAGTGGATTTTCGCTGTCTGTAGCACGCCGTCGATTTAATAATCGTTACAGTATTCGTCATAATAATCGTTACAGTATTCCGTGATGGACCATCGATCAACCTCATTCAGTCATGGGTAGGAAGGTTCAGAGCTACAGGATCAATATTAAATAGGCCCAGGCCAGAACCTACACCATTGGTAGCCATGGATGAAAATGTCGAGCGTGTTATGGTTTCTGTCGTTGAAAATCCCCGTTTATCACTGCGTACACGTTTATCAATATTGGGAATTCCGAAATCAACTTTACAGGTAATAATGCGAAAAAAGCTCAAGTTCCATCCATATAAAATTCAAATTGTTCAAGATTTACACGATTCTGACTTTGAATTAAGAATAACTTACGCTGAGGTGATGTTGTTGAGATTTCGTACTGCTACCCGGATGGGCAACATATTCTTTAGTAACAAAGCTCACTTTCACATTGGAGAATATGTGAATAAGCAGAACTTTCGTTACTGGGATGTCCACAACCCAAGACAAATGCATCAAGAGCCTTTACATAAGCCTAAAGTAACAGTCTGCCTAAAGTAATCTGCAATCATAGGGCCTTATTTCTTTGAAAATCAACGTGGCCAAACTGTAACTGTGAATTCGGAGAGATATGCCCAGATGTTAAATGACTTTTTCAGAGTAGAATTACAGAATAGTCCATCCTTCAACCAAAACACATGGTTCCAGCAGGACGGGGCCACAGCTCACACTGCTAATGTGTCCATGAATGCAGTGCGGCAGTTATTTCCAGAAAAAAACATATCCCGAAACGGTACCGTACCGTGGCCACCTAGGTCACCCGATTTAAGACCATGTGACTTTTTCTTATGGGGATACTTAAAATCCGTTGTTTACAAAACATATCCGAGCACTGAGACACAACTTAAAGAAAATATTCGAGCCGAAGTCAGTAGGATACCCCAGTCGCTCTGCAAACGCGTTTTATGAAAACACGCATGCTAGACTCGAAGAGTGTGTCAGACTCGATGGCCGCCATTTGGAAAACGTGGTTTTTAAAAAATTAAATCCGCATTTGTTGTTATAAAGGTAAAATAAACCTACTTTGTATTAGAGGTGTAGTTTTTTTTTTACAATTTTTCAAACATTGAAATCTGGACACCTGTATATACATATATATATATATATATATATATATATATATATATATATATATATATATACATATATATATATACATATATATATATATATATATATATATATATATATATATATATATATATATATATATAAATATGTACTATATTTAAATAATATATTTTTTCCAATTTTTGCTACTACTTATCCTATAAATTTTGTTATATATAACAACTAGATTTAATTATTGTATATTATAGTTTGTGCCAATAAAAGGGTCTGCTGCCATAATCTACTTTTTAACCCCTCGAGTGCGCATGTCACTTATTAAGTAATACTTTGACTAGCGCCACTCAAACATAAATAGTATGGTTAAAATGACATAAAGAGATAGATATTATACAGTCGTTTGTAGTGTACATATAATTTTGGCTGCTATGATTTTTTATAAATTGTGAATTGTCTTGAAACTTAACGATGATACAAATTTTTATTAGGGTATGTTATTCTAATAAATATTTTGGGGAAAAATAAAGACTTAGTGTTTTAATAAAGTAGTTATATAAAAAGAAAATAGCTAATAGTGAAATGTCAAAAAATAAGAGATAGTGACAAGTGACGTTTATTTTTTTCTTTTTGGTTTACAAGCCAGTAATAAATCATAGATAATCTAATTATAGAAACGGGGGTTGCTTGCGGTGTCAGGTTACACTTAATATTTTAACAGGGTATATGATTTTTTTTACATTTATATTTAATTATTGTTTATGCTTTTTTGTGGTAGTTACAAAAACTACATTTTATAACGCAAAATTTGGTTGGCTGGTTCCTTTGTAAACCTTTGTTTCTTAGAAATTTTATTTTTCCTTATACCTCATACTCATAACTACATAAATGCTTCAACTACGTTGTGACTTCACTGTCTATTTCTTCAATGTCTACATAAAATATTTCATTATAATAAAATCAACATTTTCGGAGTTAGATATCATTTTGTCAACATGGTGCGAGCACTGATGTTACTTGAAAGAGGTCTGCATGCTTGAAGGGTTAACAGAAGTTATGCAAAAATTATAGTTCAATTTTGTAAATGTATGTATGATACGATGTATTTTCTCCACAGATCAAATACTCTCGGTGATTTTAATCCAACGAGAGTGTGCGATGCTTTGGCTGATAGGAATATATATATGACTCATTATCCACGCGTCAATAAAGTAAGTTTTGCCTAAACATATTTATTTTTTAAGTTCCTAAATCTAAAAAAGTCCAAAAAGTAAATTTTTTTGTTTACCTTTAACCAATTTATAATTGGTTAAAGGCATATACATATTTGGGTTTTTAAAAAGTGTCCTGTGTGTATAAAAGTGTCAAATTAAAACTATACCTCCTCCTTTGTGACTCTTTGTTTTCAAAGCTATTTGATCAAAAAAATCTAAAAATATTTTACAGTGTAAAAGAATACACTAATTATAGAGATTAAATGCAGTATTTTTGAAAATTTTCAGTTTTAGAGTAAAGAAAAAATGTACTTTTACTTATAAAACTTTATGTTCTTAATGGTGATCATTTTGGCAGTCACATTCTATTTGAACCACACCAAGAAAGAATGATGAATTCATGCTACATAATTTCGAGGTTATCCTATTTGTTCTTTCATTTAATTCACATATTAAGCATGAAATAAGTTAAAAACCAGCTCATTAATTTGGATCCCAAACAAGAGTCAGTACAGCCAGATGGTAAACGACGGTATGGTGATCAATCTCTATTTCCTACTGATTTTTCTTGGGTTTGCTAAGTTCCCATTTCTTGCAGTTCAAATGAGATATTTTACATATGAATTTTATTTTTTGATTGTTAAATGAAAATATTTTGTGTCCTATGTTGTTGAGAGGTCTCTTTGTGTTTATACTTCGTAAATGCTTGTTTTCACATATTCAGTCATATTTCACATAAAATCATTCTTTTATCATATCCAAAAGACATTCTTGTAATGTATATTATAGGTGTATAAATATATTCAAGTTATTGTTGTTGGAGCGCCTCCCTCGGTGCAAGATCAACCGTGAGCGTTTGTGGGCTAAGATATCTATTGGCCCCAATAGCGTATATATTTATATAGTGTAAATTCCTCCCTCGATGTCCAGTGAACTTTATGATTTGTTTTTTATGGGAACCACCAATATTTGTGAATGTCTGTTATTCTGAAGTGTTTGTGATTGGTGATTAAAATATGTATTGTTGTTTTTACAAATCGTTATATATGCATGAATATATGTTACCCTGCCACTCATTAGTTTATTGTAATAACGTATGTAATGCAAGTGGAAGAATGCTAGATATGGTACTATTGAGTGATGATGGCATGATCGTGTAGCAATGGTGCCATTTATATACTAGGATTCACAACCATCTACTAATATTGATTCCTGCATAGACTGGAATTTTATAATTTGAGACTATGTCTCCCATTATCATCTCCTTTCTGAGATTGAAGGGATACGTACTCAATTGACGATGTGATTGTCGCTGTTGATTTTTTCTATAGCCCCATGAAAGTTCCTATGCTCCAACGTCGCGCTTGTTAAATTTATCTTCATGAACTTCCATTCACCGTACCTGACATTTTCCTGTGCTCACGCTATTCAACCTCTTTGAGGTAGATCATAGATTAATATCTTTCACAAGTAATAAGTTAGAGAATAGCATTGAATACAGATTAGTGGTATCAAAAATAAAAATATTCATATAGACGTAGCAGCCATTCCTTTTTTAGTACTTTGTCATGGCTTTAATTCGTCATTCATTACTCCGCAGACTGGCAGCACCGAGAAGAACGACAGTGTGATACTCGTAACGGCAAGACTGGATTCCACATCTATGTTTGATGGTGAGGTTCCTTAAATTTTTATTTGAGGGAATTAATAGTTGAATGTATAAAGTATGAAATGTTATATCTTTAGGTTGGGAATTATTCAGGTTCTTTTATATTTTGCTTTGGTTTCAAATATCTCTCTAAATGCAATTGGGAGATTGATTAAAAAAATGTTGCGTTATGAAAATATTTTATAAATACAACATTTTTGATCGTCTTTGTATACTTTTATGTATGTATAAAGTGGTAATAATACAATTTTTTTATGAATTTGGTAAAATTTGAAACAATTTGACATAAAGTAGTATGCTTTAAAAAATACCATCATTCTTCTTATTACAGGATTTTACTGATAAGGTCAAGAAGATTCTCTACAGACCCAAATAATATCTGAATCATTTTTAACCTCTATGAGTATGTCTTTGTATAGGATACGAGAGGCTGTTCAATAAATATGAATGATGTTATTAATGGACATTGGTTTTACTTATTAATGGACATTGGTGGACATTGGTTTTGGTGTGCCGCCAAATGATGCCAGAATAAATTTGACACTAATTCATAGGTTATAGAAAAAGTGTAGTACCGTTCAATGATTCACTATTAGCTTTTGTACTAAAAACACATAAGGAGTTAAAAGCGAAATTGGATTAATTTTATGGGGATACTTTGCCATCTAAGACGACAGTTAGATATTGGTTCATTGAATTTAAATATGGTCAAACATCCGTTTTTGCTGAGAAGTGCCCAGAACGTCCAGCAAATGTGCTTACTAAAGGAATCATTGAAAAACTTCACGACATGATTATCACTGATTGTAGAATGAAAGTGCATGAAGTGCCTAGAGACCATAGGTGTGTCCACAGGAATGCAATTATTATTTTACATGATAAATTGGCAATAAAAAAGTTGTCGGCTCAATGGGTATTCAAATACGTCTTTCAACTTTGAAGCTGTGTTTGGAGCAATTTAAGCATTATGATCTCTGTAAAAACAGATCGCAATCAAGAAAGACGCTGCATCTAATTATCACCGTCTATGAGACCTAGATCCGTCATTATACACCAGAAAGTAAGCAACAGTCGAAACAGTGGGTTGTGCCCTTTCGGCGGGAAAACTAATGGTGATTGTTTTTTGGAATGTGAAGAGCGTCATATTCATGGAATCTTCAGAAAAAGGAGAAATGGTTACTGGACAATGCTGCAGTGATTTATTGGACTAGTTTGACAAGCAAATCAAAGAGACATGGCCCCATTTGGCGAAGAAAAGAGTTTTACGACGATAAACCAGCAGCACATTTACCCAACGTTATTGCCACCATACTGCATTAATTGCTGCCACATGACCTTTATTCACATGTCCTCGCAACCTGCCATTTATTCTTGTTTCCATGCTGTTTCTTCTTGTTCCCAAAAATGAAGAAATACCTCGCAGGAAAAAATTATCTCAAATTAGGAGATCATCATTGAAACAAAGGACTATTTTGGAGAGCTTGACAATTCAAAAAAAATGACAGGGATGTTTGGAGAAGTGTTTATTTCTAAAAAGGGAGATTATACTGAAAATAAGTGAATTGTTTTCGAAAAAAAAATAGTGTTTTCATTCCTAACACGGTTATTTATTAAACCACACTTCATGAGTATATTTGCGGAAGTTATAAAGAAATGTGAAGATATAAAACTTAAATGTGTGTACTTATATATAAGTAAAATAGTTGTATGAAGATACAGTAACATTCTAAATTTTTTAAAATATAGATTCAAACTAGAGTTTGTTAAATCAGAATACACCTGGACAAAGAAAGTCAAAAAAATTTTTCAGATTGAAAACCATTTTGTAAAATAGTATTGCTTACATTCTTCATTGATCTTCAGGTGTTTACCCCGGTGCAGCGAGTACTGTGATTGGTCTAACAACGCTTCTCACTGCTGCCAACATGCTGTCTACAATATTGCCAGCAGATACCATTACAAAATATGGTAAGGGTATTCCTACCTGCTTATCTATGTACCTTTAATACTATCTGTCCAATTTTGAAGATGAAGGGTGGAATGTAATGACAGAAAATTAAAGTTTGGGTTGCTTTTAAAATGTATTTTTATATATACATTTTTCCGTCGCTAAATACCAACCTTGTTCTTTTACCTTTACAAGGGTAGTTTACTTATTACATAATGTTATAAGTAAACTGCTCATGTAAAGGTAAAAGCATATAAGTAAAAAGATGTATAAGTTAACGGCTTATGTAAAGGTAACAACCTTGTTCTTTTACCTTTACATGGGCAGTTTACTTATTACTTAATGTTATAAGTAAACTGCTCATGTAAAAGTGAAAGCATATAAGTAAATAGATGTTTAAGTTAATTGCTCATGTAAAGTTAACAACCTTGTTCTTTTACCTTTACATGGGCAGTTTACTTATTCCTTAATGTTATTAGTAAACTGCTCATGTAAAAGTGAAAGCATATAAGTAAATAGATGTTTAAGTTAACTGCTCATGTAAAGTTAACAACCTTGTTCTTTTACCTTTACATGGGCAGTTTACTTATTACTTAATGTTATAAGTAAACTGCTCATGTAAAAGTGAAAGCATATAAGTAAATAGATGTTTAAGTTAATTGCTCATGTAAAGTTAACAACCTTGTTCTTTTACCTTTACATGGGCAGTTTACTTATTACGTAATGTTATAAGTAAACTGCTCATGTAAAAGTGAAAGCATATAAGTAAATAGATGTTTAAGTTAATTGCTCATGTAAAGTTAACAACCTTGTTCTTTTACCTTTACATGGGCAGTTTACTTATTCCTTAATGTTATAAGTAAACTGCTCATGTAAAAGTGAAAGCATATAAGTAAATAGATGTTTAAGTTAACTGCTCATGTAAAGGTAAAAACCTTGCTTTTTTACCTTTACTTGGGCCGTTTATTTATTACTTAATGTAAACTCTTTTACAAAAAAAACGGGCACTTATAGCAATAAACCATATCAGAGTTATTTTATTATTATTTGATGCCTTTTATATGGCTATATGATGAGAATATTGTCATTTATTATTGAGATATCGTTTTTACCTACTTCAGTCATTAAAAATGCGAATAAATAAAAAAAACGATGTAAAGTCTGTTTAAAAAAACGATGTAAAGTACTTATTACTAAATTTGTGTACAAATTGCAGCCCATGAGTGTAAATATTTTCTAGTTGTAAACTAACTAATTTTTTGGTGTACAACAAGCCTAAAGGCAAAGGTGGGTTGCATAAATTATATTATAACTTAAATGAAAATATATAAATATATATATATGATAAACATTAATATTATTAAAATTTTATTCATTTACCAAGTCTCCTAACCAAACTGGCTGCATATAATGATGTTATCTTATATGCATCTTATTCGAGACAGCATTTGCTAGTGACGGCGTTGATGGTCTTCAACCGCCGACAATATAAAAGATAAAAGAATAGGATTGTAGGAGAAATACTTTAAGATTTTTAAATAATATATTCGCAGGGGAAATTCTTATAGATCTTTTAAATTTTTCACACCATTAGCACAGAGGAAACCATAAACGACTGAAACCTCTCGTGATCTGGGTAAAAACAAATCTTAATCATGTGAGGGAAACAAAATAGTAAAAAAGGCTGTGAATGTGTGAACAAAAACATGAGATTACTACTTATTAAGAATTATGACAAGCACAAATTAGTAAAGGATATCATGTTCACTCCTGACACTTTCACACTGTCACGTATGTAATATCATGTCCATCTCCCAAATGAAGCGAAATTTCATCAATTTTCTATCAAAGACTAGCCTGATGACCATCTATCAAAGACTAGCCCACGTTTAGTCATTACACTTTGACTTTGACACTATCACGTGTGTATTAATTATGTCCAGCTCCCAAATGAGGAGTAATTGCAATAATTTTCTATCAAGACTTGCCTGATGAAGCATGGATATCTCTAATTATAAGTAATTATTAAAGGTGTCACGTTTACTCATGACACTTTGACTTTGACACTATCACGTGTGGTAATATCATGTCCAACTCCTAACTGAGGAGAAATGGATATCTCTAATTATAATTCATTATTAAAGGTGTCACGTTTACTCATGACACTTTGAGTTTGACACTATCACGTGTGGTAATATCATGTCCAACTCCTAACTGAGGAGAAATGGATATCTCTAATTATAAGTAATTATTAAAGGTGTCACGTTTACTCATGACACTTTGACTTTGACACTATCACGTGTGGTAATATCATGTCCAACTCCTAACTGAGGAGAAATTGCATCAATTTCCTATTACAAACTTGCCTGATGAAGCGCGGATATCTCTTAATAAAATCTCTTAATAAATTTGCAAATTATGCAAACATTTTGTTCAAGCTTTGTTTTATATTTGGGTTTGTTTTGTTGCAATAAAAACTTTGTGCCTTTTAGGTCTCGGGGACATTACAAACTTTTATTCTCGTTATCTTTAGTTTCTTGCTTTAAAAATTTTAGCACTAAAGAAATGTGATGAATGGTCTATTTATTTTGTTGATCTCGATTATCAATGGATCTACTAATTCTGGAAGCAAGTTTGATAAAAATTTACTAAATGTGATTCCATGTTGTTTTTCTATATTTCGTAATAAGTTCATATTTTAATATCTTGGCACCGATCTAGACCACAAAACAGGTAGATATGTCCTGGTTAATGATACGAACTTGACTTGCTTTCTGATAAAACCAGGGATATTTTTATTGATATTTATTTTACTACATTTGTATTATTATATATACACATATATATATATATAAATATATATATATATATGTGTGTGTGTGTGTGTATGTATATATGTATATATATTATGTGTTTATTATATAAGCAGTTAAATATGAAACTGAAAGTAAAAGACATTCTAAAGTAAAATATTTCAGTTAGACAAATTTTTTTACTTTGGCTTCCGAATAGTTTATTTAACTATAGTCACAGAAAGTGTTAACGGGTTGCAAATTTCTTTCCGTGATGCGGCTCTTAGCCTCACGGACAACCGCGATATGCGTATCACAACAACACCTGTAATAGTCACACACCGTCAATGCAGCCCCCTATACAAAACTGTACGGAAAGCTGAAAGTATATTTTGTTGAATAAATATTACTTTTATTCTCATCGACTACTTTATAAATTGAAATTGTAATAACTTTTAATTAAGAAGAGGAACTGGGTATTTCACCATTTTCTTTTATATTAAAATTAAAATATAATTTTCAGAAACAGTCTTCTAAACTTACCTTTTTTCGACAATTTTAGGATTTTCAAATTTATTTTGACTATCTGCAATCGGCTGAATAACCATAATCAGATGTTTTCCAATACTTGATGTTTGGATGGCTGATTCTCCATCGAGATTCAAAGCCATTTTTAAATTTACACGTTACACTTTAGTGCCTTTTGTCAAGATTTAATATCTGCCATCTTTTAAGACGTGCAATTTGTTCATCTGTCTTTAACAAATCTTGGCTCAGATTATTTGCGTGGCACCGAAGTCTTTCTTTGTATTTTATGCAACGGTTATTTATTTCTTCCTTGATGGTTGGTATACCTAGATATTCAAGTATCTCAGTATTACGACCATACCATGGAGCACTAGACAGCATTCTTAAGATATTATTTTGAAACCGTTGTAAAATCTCTAGGTTTGAGTTGCTAGCCGAGCCCCACAATTCCAGGCCATAAGTCCAGATGGGTTTTATAATGCATTTGTAAATACGCAGTTTATTAGTTAGTGAGAGCATAGATTGTCGACCTATCAGCCAGTACAGTTTTTGACTGTGTATATTTACTTCTTGTCTCTTTACTTTTATGTGGTTTGCCCATGTTAGTCTCCTATCTAAATGGAAGCCTACATATTTCGGAAGGAATGAATTGCAAAAGCCCATTTTCATTGAAAAAGTGTAAGAAACCAGTAAAATGTAATCAATGTGAAAATATAAATGAAGTTCTGATCCATTTTTTTCATATGAAAATCACCGTACTATTTATTCACAGAGTTAAAAGTAAACTTTGAAATACAGAGGTTTTTCGTCAAATCTGTAAATACACCCGTAATGCAATCACATGAAAAATTATTCTATTAATCAATCCAATATTATCACTATAAAATATGCAAATATTCAACAAATAAGTTCTATAGTACCATTAATTTCTAAATCATGTGCACATGCGACTAATCCAAAATGCACATGAGTATATTTGTCAATTTCCTCCCGGTAGATTAATCCACATTTTGTTTAAAGATACAAGCAACGAACAGCGAAGTTCCTATTAGTTTGTTCATTATACTGAATATTGTACAACTTAACTAGAAGATAAGTTGCATCCTTGTTTCATTATTATCTCAGAAACTAAAGATAGTTGAACTAACGACTAACGAACTAATGACGTTTTTTTTATTTGTTCACTTAATCCACCAGATAAAAATGTCATCTGGGCTATATTCAATGGTGAGTCATACGACTATATTGGCTCACAACGGGTGGCGTACGACATGTCACGGAACATGTGGCCGCCAGCTCCTGCACCTCCACTTAGACCTGAAGCTGTTCGTCTTCACGTGGAGGTGGGGCAGCTAGGTGGAGCTATAGCTCGGGAGGACGGCATGTGGGCGCTGAGTGCATTTGCACCAAAATACGGGGATGATGGTGATGAGGTTTGTAGTGCTCATTCTTCAAATTAAAGTATAAAAATACATTCTACAACTTAGTTTATTGTCTGGTTCTAAAGGTGTCTAAAGGGTTAAAAATCTTATTTTTAAAGAGTTGTTTTTTCTAGACAAATTTTGGAAAAACAAAGAAATATTTTCAATTTTAAATTATGTAAGTTATAGCAATGAGTTGAAATTTAAAAACGTTTCATGAATATACTACAAAGTAAGTAAAATTTTGAAAACAGCCCCATTCCCTCTTTCTCAAAAAAATTATGTGTATACGTGGCCTTAAACTATGTTTTCTAAAAATTTACATTGATGATAGTTGTAAATTATCTGGAAGATACTCTTCATGAATACCCTTTTAGGTATAATTTTATTACAATTTAAAAAATACCATTGTTAATAACTAATCAGAATGTAATTCCATTTTATAAAATTAACAAATTATACATATGTTACTGGTTCGAAAAACACGTTTGTTTAAGTTATTGCATTAAGCTTACATCACTAATCGTAGTAAAGAAAAAAAACAGTTAAACTGGTTTTGGTGAAGCCAGAATTAAAGCATTCTGTTTGAAATTAGCACTTAAGACTATAAAGATACACTATTTTCTTTCTTTCACATCCTGTTTTACTTCATGCCTTTTCCTTTTTCTTGTGAGATGTCAAATGCTTTAAGTATTTTCTTGGATATATTATTATTTTTTAAAATTTTTATTTAACTTATGAAGAAAATTATTTTAATTTATACATAGGTCACTCAGTTAGTTTTTTTGTTTGATGTTATATCAAAAGATGATCAATTGTCTATAAAATGTAAATACGTGGAGAATATGTTTTAGAGATAAGTTGTCAGAAATCGTTAACATTGTCATCGTTAATCGTTAACATATAATTTCACTTCCAAATTCTCAAATTTGTGCAAACATTTTTGACAAGATTTATCTCATCAAGAATTTAATACTTTGATGGAATGTGTATTAGATGAGATTACACCGTCCCTTTGGTCAAACAGTGGTACAAAAAGATCAAAAAGTGTAATTTTCATTTCAAAGACGATCGACGACTAGGTGTAATTGTCATTTCAAAGACGATCAACGACTAGGTCGACTTACCAAAGTGATTACCCCTGAAACAAACGGGCTGTAGAAATTTTTGACGAGCAAAGAGAGATCCGCGTCGTATGGTACAAAAATATGTTCATTGAATTTTGATCAGGACGATGTGCTGAAGTTTTTGAATTACTATGGGGATGAAGGTGTGTTATTTTGAAGCCATTACAAAATTCTCTTGTACTGGCAATGTTTCTTTGAATGAGACGACTATCTGACTATGCTGAAGTAAATGCGTTCGACTAAGAAGACGATAGTTTTTGTTTTCTTTAGCCATCAGAGCATAATTTAAACAATTCCTTTAGATAATCAATGCAGTGTTCCAGCAAAGTAGTCTATGGAATCCTAGCTATTGCCCCTTTTCATTGCGCAAAGACACTTGTGAATTCAATTGAGTGCTTGTAATAACAATGTGCACATACTTGTAATAACAATGTAACAAATAGCACACCGGATTCATCAAATAACGGGTTTCGTTCCGTCACCTACTCTCAGCCTATTAGGTTACTCTTCATATATTCCTGATTTAGGCCCCTGTAAAACCGTATTCTCTCCATATGTAAAAAATCTATTGGAAGGTCACAAGGTTGCTACTAATACAGACTTGGAGTGACTTGGAAAAAGAATGCATTTCCATTCTAGAAAACAAATGAAAAGAATGGTTGGATATTAAAGGCATGCATATGTGTTAAGTAGTATTTGTCACCTAATGTAATCTGTCAATATTGTCATTGTCTTTGGTTTATTATATGGTATTTCTTGTGATTAATTACTGTTTACTATTTTATTATTATGTATTACGTTACGAACGTAACAACAAATAAATATGTTTTTATTAAGATTAAAACAGTACCATTATTATCCTTCAAGCAGTGTCTTTAAAATAATATCATTACTCTTCTACAGATAATATCATCATTCGTATCAAGTCTAAGATTACCGGAACCATCAATCAACGTGACATTACATCAGACTGACAATATTCCGCCCTCCTCCATTCACTCTTTCCGCCGTGAGCTAGGCTTATCCCGGAAAGCAGGTGGATTTGCGGAGTTGTTACTGGTAGACCATGACGCTGTACGCTTTAGCAATAAGTTTTATCATTCTGTAATGGATGAACCAGAGAAAGTGGGCTACAACAAGTATTTCAATTTGAGTATCGGAAATGGCGGTAAATGTAAGTGTATTGCTGATATTAAAATGTTAATTTATCTAGTGACTATCATTTTTGGCATCCAAATTATTTAAAAAAGGTGGTTGTTTGTAAATAAAGAAATATTTCTTATATATATTGTTGCCGGATTATACAATCCGCCCATTTAAAAAACCATTAAAATAAAAATCATTATTAGACTACACTGATGATTAAAATTTTATTGCAGTATTATTAAGTTGTGATAGTGCTGTGCTATTCCCATTCCAAATCCCTAATTTTTATTAAAATTCTACACTAGTGAAGTAAAAAAAACAATATTAGATACAGACGTAATAACACCCTCATTTATATTACATAAAAATTGTATCCTTGTTTTATTTGCAGTTATAAAGACGGCCACGTTGATAGATCAAGGTATAATGACTGACGGGACTATGCAGGTAAAAGTCTCCCGACTGGCTTCAAGTCTTGCTCGAGCTCTCTATCAACACATCACCAATGTCTCCTACGAGGGAGATGTGGCCGTATCTGCACATTTAGTAAGTTCGAAAGTCATTTCATTTGCTACTTTAATAACCTCAACATTTAAGAGATATAGACAGACAACCGTTCCAATGAAAGTGGAGCAATTTTTCACATGTTCTGATAATATACTAAATAAATTTTGAGTTTACCTCTTTCTTAACCGTTTGAGTGCCGACGAGCAGCATCGCGCTCGCACGTGTCGCTAATTTTTATCTTTCTACGTGTTACATAAAGTTCAAGTTATAACATTTTTAATAATTACAAAATAAAAAGGATCCAGGAAAAGAAAATGTTTAACCCATAATGTCGGAAATAGAAAATAATTCGAGTGAAAATGATCGTTTTTCAAGTTGTGAAGAGAGTGATAGTGGGTTTGACATTGTGGTGCACTCAGAATTTGGCGTAATGGAAATTTTGAGTGATAGTGATAATAGTGACGATAACAATTATTTTGCTGATACGGAGGATGTACCGGACTGCGAAAATGACAATATGACCTTGATTTCAGTTTTTGTTATAATTGTTGTTCACAATATATTTTTCCGTAATTTTCATTGTATTTTAATATCCTTGTACAAGTTTTTATTAAGAAAACACCGAAAAAATTATTAAAATTGGATAATTTTTGGAAGAGATACAGTTTTTTTTCGCTAAAGTTATTAGATGGTTACAATAACAATAAGATTATACTGATACAACTGTACGTACTTAATACAATTTAGAGTACAAAAAACCATAATAATTTCTAGATACTCCACTAATACGTATGCATAAAACTAGAATGTAATATACTAACTCATCTCGAAGAACAAGGAATGCCAGTGGAAGACAAAAAAATAGAAAAAAAGAAATTGGAATGCTAGAAATTATTTAAGTGGAAATGTACATTAAAAAGAAGTATATTGTTACGAAATAAAAAATAGAATTAGACTTTCTAAAATTAGATTTTCTCTAATTTATCATTTATGGCATTCCTTATTCTACATGAGAAGTTTTCATATATCATATATAAATTATATATTTGTAACTTAAATTAAAAAAATTTAAATTTATCTAATAAATAAAATTTATATAATAATTGAATTAAAAACAAATTAATAAGTTAATAAATTCTCACTTTCAAGGTTGATGAACTCCTTTACTGTTACCTGAAGTCGAGGCAGTGCAAGGCATTCACCGCCGTCCTTCTCCCCTCCCCTGACAGCCCTGATAAACCAGCACTTGGAAACTCGGATTCAGTTCCAGCGAACGAGGCAACTACCACTGCCGCTCCTGCTAATATGATCCCGGTGCTAACTGAGCTTCCCCCGCCGTTGCCTCTGTACGTGGGCGTGTCTGTGTGGCTGGGTCACGTCACAATTATTACGGCACAGCTGCTGAGTCTGATGACAGGGGAGGCGGTATCAAGCGAAAATCGAGACGCATGTACGCGAGGAAACAAGACGGGAGCTGAGGTGGTTAAAATTTTATGAAAATTGACTATGATCTGTTATTTTTCATCGTTTTGTAACCATTTTGTGTGCATAAAATTAGTTTTCTCCTTTAAAATATATATATTTATTATTTATCAATCTTCCACAAATATAAGGTATTTTATTTCTATAGTTTTTCACTGGAAAGGTGGCTTTTTCTCAGTTTTAGTTTGCGTATTATTTTAAAACAACCCGTTAAGTGTAAGTAGAAAATATATTTTCACACTTAAACTTGTGCATATAAATATTTAAGGGCATGTAATGTTTCTATTAAACTATTTGCAATTATTAATATTATTTTTCAGCACATAATTCAGCACATAATTTCAGCACATAAATATATTGCCTAGTAAAATCACTTGCACGGATAATAATATTTTGAATTTCTCAAAATTATGAGATATAGAATCATCGCTGATAGTTGCCCAGTAAACTTCAAATAAAATACTAGTGATGCCGTTTTTTTCACAACATTGCTTTTAACAATTTAAAAGATGGGTGGTGGATATTTTCAAAAATGCCTATAGCTAGAATACATAAAATTTACAAAGTACAATTTGAACGCTCACTAATTGTTACACACTAAACAAATTACAATTATATTAATGTTTTACCATATAATTACATACATTTGTTAGAATGTACACAAATTTGCAAATGCCAAAAATATATTTGATAGTAAACCCTCGTAGGGTTTTATACAAAATTGTGTTTTACGTATTTTATTTAATATTGCTTAAATGAACATGTCAAATATCGCTTTGGTTGTTGATTAAACTTGCTAAATAAGGACACATTATTCGTCTGACTCTATGCAAGATTGATACTGCAACGTGTATTGCTAGCTTGGAGCACTTCAGAAGTAATATGTGCTATGCTCCATATCAGCCACAATGGTCATAATGTTGTAACAAAATAAAAACCATACTTAGCTACCTGCTAACAAAAGTTTCCGATTTGGAATTAAGGGTCTAAAAGTTGAAGGCTCCAAAAAGAAAGAATTTACTTCGCATCCATGGTTGTGACGGCTCTCAATGTTACTAGTAACTAGTTAGGGTGTTCATAAGTGTCTTAAATTTTGAGGCATTTTATCAGCTAGGGCAAACTGATCTAAAGTTTTCATTTGTTGGCTAATTACTATACTTTAAGTAGCCAAGAGATGAGAACTTTAGATCATTTATTAGAAGTCAAACTGTTATGACAACTCCTTTAAAGACACTAGTTGACAGATTGCGCTCAAGTTTGGCTTAGTAATTAAGGAAAGTTCTACCAACTTAACAAAAGAAAAAAATTATCTATTCCTTTTAAGAGGTTAATTGTTTTAAATGATTCTGGGTAATTTTTATACAGAAGGTGCGAATTGAGTTACGTAAATATCTTTAATAAATAAACTACTTTAGAGAAAATGATGCATTCGGATACATGAGAAGGTAAAAAAATATTGTGAGGCTGGAATTCAACATTGGAACTCGACTATAAATTTCTATCATGCGGAAAATTACATAAATTTCATACGAGTTTCTCATATTTCATATGAGTTTCTCACAAAACATAAGTATGGAAGCACCTGAAAAAGATATAGCTTTCCACTTCTTTATTTAGGCGCCTCCATTTCAGTGAATTGTATGATAATGTAAGGTGCATTATATTGTACACAGTGCAAGTGTGGAAACTTCATGTAAATAAAAGAATTTTTCTTTAAGAATGTTGTCTCAGCGTTAAAGTGATTGTATTTTTTTTCTTTATGCAGTATTACTCGTATCAATGGATGGCTGGATGGGACAACCTGGGGGTTTGCATAGAGACCACTGTGAACTACACTGAGGCTCTCAGCCCGGCCTTCCTCATACCAGGTGAGTTTGAGTTGAAAAATTTCGATTTACGTTAAATAAAAATTATAATTAATTATATTGAAGTTAGTAACACTTATTTAATAGTACACTTTAATTATTCAATCTTGCAAATATCTTATGTTAATTAAACTTGAATTCAACAATTATGTGATATCAAATATGGTACTTTAGCAAGTTACTAAAATATACTTTGTTTTTCTTTACATTTATAATATGATATAAAAAGAAATACATTTTTTTTGTATTGTTTACCTGAAAACAGCGAAGTGATAACAAATTATCTTGTGAATACTATATATTAATTAAACCTGAATCTGACTATGACAAAATACCAATAATGGTGCTATAGCAAGTTACTAAAATATTTCTTTGTGTTTCCTTACATTTAAAAATTGATATAAATATAAATACATTTTTGTCGAGTTTTATTTACCTGAAAACAGCGACGTGATAACAAGTTTATCTCACTCATTTATTACTAATCCTTCTGGACTTTTCTGTATTTTGAGGTATTGTGTAAATTTGTACATCATTTTTTATTCACAGAAACAAATTTCAAAACATAAATTGTGTAATTTATATTATGAAAGCTAGTATGTGCTTGTATATACAGGTGTAATGTTGAACACAGCAAAATGTAAATTCTCTTTGAAAATCGTTTTTCGAAATTCGGTACATGTTCATGATATCATACAGAATCTGATCGATGCAGACAATACTTATATATTTCAATATGGTAACCACGTCTGGCAGACAGGATGACGGGAAAGAATCGTTAGGCAGGGCCATTACATTAAATTTGTTTATCATATATGACTGACAAATTTATTTGAATGTATTGAAAAACCAAATCGGGAACCAACATGTGAATGCTTTTTCAATACGGGAAACTCAATATTTCTGTGTCCCATGTGAAATATTGACCTGGCAGTTAACGTGTTAAAAAATTATTTTACAAATTTTTTTGGACTTTGGACTAGCTACAATATGGCTATATTCTCAGGTGGAAGTCTATACTACAAAGTAATATTATAAAACAGCATTGATTTTTCACCACTGAATGTGTTTTTTTTATAGAAATAAGAGAAAGTGGAAAAATCAGTAAATAACCTAAGAAAGTTGGTATTTGATATGAATTAAGCAAAAGATACTTCATAATCTTAGATATTGATCTTGGCTCTCATTCCCTTTTAGATTACGACTTCGCATCAGGCATATACTCTACTTGGACAGAGAGTGTGTGGAGCGATCTTCGTGCACGCATGTTTGTGGCGGCAGGAGGTCGTGGAGCACGGGCTGCTGCTGCCGCCGGTACTTTCGCTACAGTGTTAGCTATTGTAGCATCCTGGTTTGTGCGACGACGCGGCAGTGTGTTGCTGCCAGGGTCGAATGTCGCTGGTTATGAACCTAGTGATGGGTGAGAAACTGTTAATTTTTTCTAAATTTTTTATGCTAGGATTGTAAATTGGGTTTTTGGTGGGTTTGGTTTGCTAGGTTTATAAAGGATTGTAATGATTTAATAAAATTGAACCACCCTGGTATATCAATGGGAAATAATTACTTGGCACAATTTAAGACGTTTCCAGATGGAATTATTTCTAAATAGCATAATGTGTAGATTTTTTATGGCCAACTGTATATTAATCTTTTTTTCGTCACATTTTTGAAAGGTTTGTTAAAAAATTATTTATCATAGTACGAATACTGGTGGTGCACCACTGGCGCAAATAGCTTATTGCATTAGTGATGCTGCTGCCCATCCCGGGCCTTGGCCTTATAACTACACCATTACAAACATGACTCCAATCCTATTTGAGGAGCTGCCAGGAATCAAAACCAGTTTCACACGCTGTCAAAGCCTACGAATTACCCAACACAACATGGCGTTCGTTCTGTGAGCTTGCCATCAACTGAAAACCCCACGATGGCGGTCACACCACCTTGTTTTGTAACTGACTATTTGTATAATTACCTGACTACGACGGAGGAAGGGTTACGGATTTCATCAGCGACGTATGTTTGTATTTATCTGAGTTAGTTTATTTCCTCATACAGACTAAACTACTAAAGTGATTTCAACAAATGAGATATCCTTACATTTGTCTTCATCCAGAGAGTACTCTCGGGTTATGAATAATAACGTTATAAATTTCATAGGTTATGTATGTATGTATGTGAGTATGTTTGTTCCTTCATACAGGCTAAACTACTAAAGTGATTTCAACAAATGAGGTGTCTTTACATTTGTCTTGGTCCAGAGAGCGTCCTGGGGTATATAATGTTATGAATTTCATAGGTTATGTATGTATGTATGTATGTGAGTACGTTTGTTCCTTCATACAGGCTAAACTACTAAAGTGATTTCAACAAATGAGGTGTCTTTACATTTGTCTTGGTCCAGAGAGCGTCCTGGGGTATATAATGTTATGAATTTCATAGGTTATGTATGTATGTATGTATGTGAGTACGTTTGTTCCTTCATACAGGCTAAACTACTAAAGTGATTTCAACAAATGAGGTGTCTTTACATTTGTCTTGGTCCAGAGAGCGTCCTGGGGTATATAATGTTATGAATTTCATAGGTTATGTATGTATGTATGTATGTGAGTACGTTTGTTCCTTCATACAGGCTAAACTACTAAAGTGATTTCAACAAATGAGGTGTCTTTACATTTGTCTTGGTCCAGAGAGCGTCCTGGGGTATATAATGTTATGAATTTCATAGGTTATGTATGTATGTATGTATGTGAGTACGTTTGTTCCTTCATACAGGCTAAACTACTAAAGTGATTTCAACAAATGAGGTGTCTTTACATTTGACTTGATCCAGAGAGTGTCCTGGGGTATATAATGTTATGAATTTCACAGGTTATGTATGTATGTATTACGTGCTTTTCAGTTATTTTTTTCTTAGTCAGGTTTTTGGTTTTCCTCTTGTTTTTTTTATAATGTTTAGTCACTCTCCCAAAAATATCATAAAACTTTGGAAGCCTCTCCTGTAAAATTGGGTGGGCAACACTTGATAATTTTTTCCTTCAATCCAATATTATATCACGGTGTCATAAATCGTAAAGATTTATTTATTAAGCATTGACTGGTAATAGCTTGGTAGTTCATGTTTATAAAGTCAACTAAAGGGAATACAAAAGTTTGACAGAAATGGACTTATTTTTAAGGAAAAAAAATTTTAAGTAACCATTGAAAACGTTTTACAGAGTATATTCTGCTGTAGAATTGGGGACAGACATCTTTAAACTGTGGCTGTCAAGTATGGTTTTGATCAGTCCATAGGCCCAGGTCTTTAACTTTGAAGTAGGCGTATGTTCATTCGTAACAAATGTAGTTGTGTAGCGTTGATGTCTTTTCGATACATTAGAATTACAATCAATTTGTAAATATGAGAAACAAACTGTGTTGGTGCTACTTTATTATGTTTAATAGAAATGTTACATTTCAAATCAATGCGATGCAAAATAGTAAATAAAGAATAAAATTGTTTTTTTTAATTATCTAAATCAGTTAAAGTTCGATACATCATAGCAGATAAATTTTGTGTGTTCACAACAAATATTCTGGTAGTTTTATATAAGCGAGATGTATTTAACATGCGTTTACGTCTTGTATCTATTAACGTCTTGTAGACAAACACTTTATTTGAAATATTTGGAACTGGTTCATTGTCATTAACATTGGTTCATTGTCGGCTCTCTTGATAACCTGTGATTTTGTGTTCTTTTTTGACCTCATCGTTTAGTTCTTGACTCAGGTGTTTTAGAAATATACATCGGCTTTTAATCTTTACTTAATTTGCTTTCAAAATCGTTGCAGCATTTATTAAGATAACAAAACTATCTTACAATTTTCTTAGTATGTAAGAAATTAATGTCACAGAAGCCAAATAAGCTAAAATATTTAGTACCGGCTTTTGTACTTAGAAAGAAGACAGTTATCTCTTTTTATTACTTTTAATTTTGTCACCGACTGATAGGTTTTATCTGACTCTGCCTGTGCCATTTCAATAGCACATGGTACACTTGTGTATTGATTATCCATAGTCATAATACTTCCATAGCCAGACAATGGCTGAATAAGATGTTATTTCTTTCTCAGTATACACTTGCGTGCAAAAATAAAAGAAGTGGTTTTTTCCATTTTGCCCCACACTAACACGTTTTGTTATTACATTTTTTTTGCTGATTTCTTACCCTGTCTCTCTACACTTTATACCATTTTGTACATCTATCCAAATCAAAATAATGTCAGTCTTTGGGCTAAGGGGTTATCATCTTTATAATTCTAATCTTTGGCATCTTTTGAAACACTAAGGAAACGTTCGTTTTGCACAGTAGGCAAATTATCCGAAAGTGCACAAATCGCTTTGCTAATTTTCAGTGTCATTACTTTCTAAAAGTTTTCTCAATATATCTAAATCAGATTGCGCTTTGGGGATAGAAATCATTATTCTTGTTTGGGTATACAGATAGAAATAGTATTTTTTAATCACATAACAATGAGTTGAATGGTCGCATGATGTCTATTCGATGTTTGGCCCATACTATTTTATAAATGTAGAAATAGCTCATTCAATGTTTGGCGCATACTATTTTATAAATGTAGAAATAGCTCATTCAATGTTTGGCACATACTATTTTATAAATGTAGAAATAGCTCATTCAATGTTTGGCGCATACTATTTTATAAATATAGAAATAGCTCGTTTAGAAAAAAAATATCAGGCAACACAAAAATAAGGCTGTCTTTTTGACACCTTACGATAACTCCAATGTTAATAGTGGCAGATGAAGGGACAGCAGAACTGGTTAATGGTAGCAGCTGCAAATGATTTCGATTAATTTTAGTCAGAAGTTTATTACTACAAATAACAATGAGCCGATTCTTGCTAAGATTGTTAAACAAATTGAGATCAGAGTGTAGGGAGTAAATTGCTGTATGAATATTACTAGAAGCAGTATATATACAAATTTTCAATTCAACTATATACAAGGAATAATCAAAACACAATTGTTTGTATATATACAATAAATATTAGGTTGGAAACTAATTAGCCCACCACTTTTATCCAGCAATTTCTAGAATATTATAGAAACTTCTCGAATATCTCTGGTAGAGTATATAAAGTATACAGCACTCAATCCTCTGTTCGGTTAGCAACTGAGTTCCGGTGAATAAAGAACGTACAAAATAAAGATATAAAATAGAGTTTTCTTCCTTCATGAATTCCATTTAGCATTAAAAGCGAACAAAGTAATGTACAGCATTGGATTAAGGTATATTCTCGTACGATACAACCAAATGGATTTAAAGATTCACACAAGGAAATTATCTCCGTTAATCGTCATCTAGTCCACCTTCTATTTTAAATTTAGAAAAATGTAAGACTTATTGAAATAGATGTTAGCTTGTGTTATCTGGCACAGCTACTCTCACATTCTCGTAGTACATTAGAAAAAACAACTTCATGGTTTGAAGAAGTGGAAATTTCTGTTAGGATACCACATGAGCTAATACTGATGGACTGAGATGGCGCATTTATTAGTTGCAACTTAATAAGTATGACTTATTGTAATAGATCTTACATTAATAATTATTGTAATAGATCCTACATTGTAGATTATTGTTCCTACGTTGTAGATAGATTATCGTTCCTATGTTGTCGATTATTGTAATAGACTTATTGTAATAGATCCTAAGTGTAAGACTTATTGAAATAGATCCTACGTGTAAGACTTATTGAAATAGATCCTACGTTAGCTTTTGTTATCTAGCAAAGTTACTTTCATGTTCTCGTAGTGCATTATGAAAAACAACTTCATACTTTGAGAAGTGGAAATTTCTGTTTGGATACCACATGAGCTGATATTGCTGGACTGGGATGGCACATTTATTAGTTGCAACTTAATATATTTATACAGATCAAATTATAATTTACAAAGACAAAATGTATTTTTTTATTTATGTTGAATTATCGTTTAAAGGTACTTCTAAAATATGACCATATTTCTGAATACAGGTCACTTCTCAAATGGCTGAAGATCCGTGATCGATATCAACTTTACGTACTTACACTTCTTTTTAATATATTAAAAAATCCTCAGCGCCCAAATTATCTTATTGGCAAATTTAAAGATTTGTCTGCTCACGGCTTTGGGCTATGATCTGAAAGTTCACATACCCTACTTATTCATAAAAATACCTATCTTTTACGTAAAATCCTTCACTGCCTAAGTAGCAAAAAATTAGAATCACCCGGATCGTGACACCAAGAAAATCACATCCCTAAATACTTTCAAAGATCGAGTGAAAAAGTCCCGTCTCTCCTGAAGCCTTTTCCTTTGTGCACTTATCCTTTCTTGTCTTTCCCATCCCAAATCATGTCAATAGTTTGTATTACTCTTACTTTTGTATTTTCTTGATTTTTTTTCTGTCTAATGTACTATAAATAACTTTCATGGTAAAATCTCTTACAGTCCAACAGTACCAACTAAATTTCAATACCAGTTGTTATGGTTGACTGAAAGAGATTGCTCATGTAGCAATAAGTCAGCAATATGTGTTATGCATAAAAGTTGATAAATAAATAAAATTCCCCATTTTAAATTATAATTGAATTTTTAAAAACTTTTTTCTCATTCTTTCCAGGCCTTCTGTGAGAGTGGATTGCTGAGCATATCGGCTGTGTTTTTGTGGCTAATTGTCAGGACATGACTTCATTAATTCCATTTCCTAGTAAAAATCACATTCTAATTTCTAATTTATAGAAACTATGTTACTAAGCGTAGGTAGACAATTTTTATTATATTAAAATTTTGAATTAAATTGATGTAATAATTAAATTAACTTTAGTTTTATTCTGCGAAAGTAAGGACATATTACATTATTGCCATATTTAGGATTATACATGGCTAGGGTTGACATATAAATGATTAAATGTCAAAGCTCAACATTTATAGCGACAATGTAAAGCGACCTTTAATGTAAAGCGGCTTTACTGCGATCATAATTTTGTTAGAAATGAGCACTGTATGGAGCATGTTTTTCTAACAAAATGGGGGCATGGTTATGGCGAACAAAAACAACACAAAAAACAAGCAAACATGTTATCCAAGACAAATGGATAACATCCCCGTTTGCCTGTGGGGGGAAGGAAATGTTTATTCTGCCGTTGCTTTCAAACATCGCACACGTTACTCGCTCCTGTTGTTTACATCATCAATCAGAGAAATTTCGTTATTAAAATTTGTGTATGGTGTTTTGAAGATAGTACGAATTGGAATAAAGAAAATACATTGTTGTTTATTCATCTGTTTGTTTTCTTTTTCTTGTATGATAAATAACTTCAAGAACATCTTGCTCGTCAGAATTCATTTCAGCTCAAATAAAAAATTATAATCTAACATTGACTTTCTGTTTATAACGCAGGAGACAGTTATGTTTTGCTAACATGTTCACTAAACATGTTTTGTTATATTTCTGATGCAGGCGACACAACTTAAGCATCAGATGTTGTTAAAAACATTTTAACAACACCACAATAAGAACTTTTGATTACTTATCTGTCAATGCCAGTCCAATACCTTTATTCTTGAAAATGCATTGTTGATTTCAACAAGGCCATTATAAATTATAATAATTGCAAAAAAAATTTTAATTATTTAAAATTATACAAATAATGTCCTGTTCTGAAAGAGAGCAATACTATTTACCCTGGAATACCGACTTTGATATACCTACACAACTTGTATGGTGAGACGATGAGTAGGTCGAAAAGTTCACGGAGTGAGGTGGAAGGAAGGTCAAAAGAAATGTGGTGCAAATTTTTCCTTTTCAATATATTATACCTTAACCCAACTACATTTCTCAGATTTGTCCATTACTTTATTTATATCCTCAAAAAAAATGTTTTCTCTTTATCTTGGGAAATGAGTTGAAATTGCTCATTTGACCTCTTCATCATCGCTAAATTTTCTCCATAAGGATCCTATTTTATTTTTAAGAACAAATAATAGTCACAGGAGACCAAATCTAGGCTCTAAGGTGAGCGTTGAAATATATGAAAGTAGCACTTTGACTCTTGCATACAGGTGTATAGTCGTGCAAAAGCATCACATCTTTTGCTAATTTCCTTCACCTTTTTTCTGCCAGTGCTTCTTTACACTGTTCCAGTAGACCAAAGTAGTACTATCCCATATTGAATATACTTGGCGATCTTTGCTAATAGCCCACCTGAAGATGTTATAATACAACGAAACCTAGGTCGTAGTAAAGAATTTAAAGAAAGTAGAAATAATACTACATCACGTAGTTTCATTTAATTTTGTAGTACTCTCCCATTATAGAAACACCATTGTCTTTGAAGGGCAGGATATCATCTATAGCTCAGAAGACCGTTGCCATGACTTTTCCGGGCGGTTGTAACATTTTAAACTTCTTAGGAGGTGGAGTACCTTTTTTATGCCACTCTTTGGACTCCTGCTTGGATTCAGGCTCTTAACTTCAATGCTCAAGATTTCATCCTTATCTTCTCCACGGAGACCCAAAACTCAAACTTAAACACTTAACACATTGCTGCTTTTACGACATGCCATTATATATAGAATTTTCAAAATGATTGTAGAAGACACTCCAAACATTTCACCTAACTTTCTTCTTCAACCAGGCACTTTCCTATATAAATTTTTCTACTTTTTAAGTATGCCAAAGAAAAGGCCCCAATTGGCCGTCCTGAGTGCGGGTCGTCTTCGATCATATCTCTGTCTGGTTTGAAGAGATGTTATTTGAAAATCTTGCCTCAGTGGGGCAAGAGTCCCCATAAATGATGACATCTCATTTAATATGACTGACTTGTGGTGTTTTTCTTTGCTTTGTCAGTAACTGCATGATAGCTTGAAATTCGATTTTCTCCATAATCAATGATTTCTTTCAGAATGAGTTGCTTGGTCGATGATCGCTTAAAGGTTAATTACACAATTATGACTAAACTTTATATATATACTCGTAATGAGTCGCACATTAGCGAATATGTGAGTAAGACCCCCATACCTTGCCTTTCTTCATTCTGCGAACTTTTTGACCTACCCTCATAGGTGCTAGAAAATAGTAATGTAGAAAGAGGTTGTTACGAGCGAAAATGAGAATATATTTTTGAAAATTAACACTCCTTATATTATTACTGAATTATTTAAATATGCTTGATGGAAAAATACATCAAACATATTTAAGTAATATATTCATAATTTTCATTTCTTTTCTATTAAAAAACACACTAGCATTTCAAAATTTGTAGAAAAATATTCATGGATTTTCATTTCTTAAATCTCGATATGCGTTTGAACACCTCTTTATATCGCACAATACATCACATTTAGGCATTATACATAATCTTGATCGATTAAAAAATGCCATGGAAATTTCACGAGAAACAATGATATTACGGTAACCAAGTGTTTATTTATTTACCATCACGTGGTACGGATGGTATTTTCTACGGACATGCAGGTACAATGGTAAGTCATTGACAATTTATGACCTTCGTTATAGGTGGGGTGTATTATTTCTTCCTAAATAATACCTCCCCTAATATTAAAGACATGCTTATTGATTCTTCCTTCTCTTCTATTTTTTTTGTGCTCCTTGCCTCCACTGTTTTAATCATCATTCTATCCATAATTTTTTACAAAACTGCGGCTCAATGAAACCATCCTGTCAAAGTTGTGACTGTCAGTTCTGGCATAGATAATATACTAAAAGTTCTGGCATCCATGCACAGCATTACGAGGCACGAGCATGATTGTTGCCAGTTGCGTTATAACTCTATGTTAGCACCGTGCTTTTTTTCAGTGTGCCAAAAATTGTAATTTTTCAATTACCTATATATATATTTGCATAATATAATATTGTGTTCTCCTTTCTACTTACACTTTCCATTGATAATTGTTGTATCTCAAAACTGATTTATTGGATGTCGATATTTTTTTAGATTTGCGATAATAAAATTGATAAAAAACCAATACTTTCATTTCAATAAATTTTTATCAGAAATTTCAAAATAGTCAAAATTTCAATAAACGTATGAAGAAGATGTACCTATAAAGAGTATATATCCCTTATTACACCTATAACTCTATTAGTTTGAATAACTCGAGAAATCGTTGTAAAAGTAACTAGGTACTTTCATATTTTTGTAATTTTGATAACTGAACATTGCACAACTAATAATAAAACATTTAAATAATAAAGAAAATCAAAAAGAATATTAAAGTATTAAAAGTAAAGTTGAATTGTTGAACAAAAAATATTATAATTTTTAGGTTTTTTCTCCTTGACCCAGAATAGATATGGTTCCTTGACCATTAAATACTGTTTTTTTTTCTATTTATAAGTAAAATTGTTTTTAACTTATAATAAGTTAAACAAAATGAAAAAAGTCAACAAAAACAAAGGAATGAAATCATTTCTTAAACTACATGGGACATTTTTAACCCATTTCCTCATACTTACATGGCTTTGGAAATAAATATTTTTAAGATTATACTGGTTTTTTAAGTCAATTGAATTAAGGATATAGGGAAAAGGCAATAATACAGGGTAATACGGCCATGTTTTATTGGAAAGCAATTTTAGAACTTAATATAAAAAGGTATAATAAGGCTATAATTTCTCATTCCGTTCATGTTTGAAATCTTTGGAAATTAAGATTATTCGTAACTAAAAAACTAATTACTAATGAAATATAAATTAATTAATAACCTATTGGCCATCTTCTCGGATATTTACAGATCAGACGGTTACTAAATACATCCAAGTTGTCAGCAGCGTAGCCTCTTGTTTGATTTTTTTAACCTATGCTGAGCAATTACAATACTAGACACACTTAGAATAAAGAGTATTCTAAGTAGACACATGAGTCATGGATCCAGGACCAAATATACATTTGAATTCTTGGTTTTGCTTATAGTTTCTTTTTTATGCCTGTAAACAGCAAGAGAGACACAATGAAAGTCGATGTTTTTTTACTGTGAAATGGAATTAAATTAATTTTTCTTTTTATATAAATAATAATCATAAAACATTTGAATACATAGGGCTATGCCATGTTAATAAATCATATCGAAACACTTATATCGAAATCTGGAATTAGTTACTAACTTGCAATTAATTTTGATCTTACATAATTGATAGATGAGTACAATAAAATATTACAATAAATAAATTTTAAAAATACTACAACTAGATTACCATGAATACTTACAAAATTGAGGCCTATTCAAAACTTATTTGAAAAAATTGTAACTTTAGTATTTTCTTTAGAAACAATTATGTTTTGCAAGAAGCTGGGAAAAACACAATATATGCAGAATCCGTCGTTTTTTTAAATATTAATTAGAGACATGTAGCGATTATCCTGTTGAACTTTAAGGAACTGGTCATGCCACCCTAAATTATTCTAAATATTTTAAAAATGTTTAATAACATTTCAAAGTAATGCTCATATCGTTTAGTAGATTTTGTGGTAGATATTTATAAAAATAGGTAGGTATGTTTTATAATTTCGTATATAAATATTTAAATGCTGGTACAGACTATTGTAAAAAAAAGACGGCCCATAGATAAAATACAGAAGTACTGTCCAAAGATATTTAGTCTATGATACCGTCTTGTGATGAAGAAAGCAGCCATTTTGAAAGTATCTTTTCTTTGGCGTTGTTGTCGTTAGTTTGTTTGGTTTTGTTTTATCTAATATTTGATACAAAAATGCTATTAGTAGGTTACATTCTTCAATTAATTCGTTAACTTTTTCGTTGTTTTATGGTTTTCGATATTTATTTGAAATGAGTCGCTGGTGGTAGATAGCAATTTTAGCATTGTATCGTGAGTGGTGCATCTTGTTGACGGGTATTCAAGGTTCATTCAATGGAAAAATTATTTCAACGATAAAGATAATAAATAAATTGAAAGAATATTCTTTTTAATAAATAGGTGAAATTTGCTTTCTGATTTTTTTTAATAACTCGGTATTCATTTGGGTATTGCTTTGTTCAGTGAATCAAGTAATCTGGTAAATATTAGCTGTGTTTTTTTGCGTCCTAATGGTATTTTTTGTCTTATAGCGTGTGAAACATTTTAAATTATGCAATTGTTTTCTAATATTGATATTTTGGGTCAAAAAGTGTTTACGTGTTATGTGCTTTATTGACAGAGCTTTTTTAAAAATATGTCTATTGGAAACATTTTATTGAGAACAATAACTTTAAAGGTTGTATTTGACAAAATATAAATTTTGTAGTTTTATATTTTTGTTTGAAGAACTCGGGGAAAAAATGAATTGATTTTAAATTAAAGGGAATGTGCCTTTTTGATGGATAGAATCGACAATCCTAATTATTTAAAATTCATTTGGGCATTTCTTTGTATAGTAAATATTAACTGCGTTTTTTGTGTCTTTCTCAGCAGCGTTTGATTTAACACTTTGTCCTATAATTCACGTCTGAAATGTTTTAGGTTATGAAAATGTTTTCTAAGTTGATGTTTAGGGCTGAAACTACTGTTAAAATTTACTGAGACCTTGTTTAAAATTCTGTTTACTGAGCGCAATTTGAGTAATGCCAATTAAAGGTTGTATTTGACGAATTTGTGAAGAGAACAATAAATCTATTTTAAATTAAGAGAATATGCTTTTTTAAAATTATTCTAATTAATTTGGACATAGCTTCTTTGTATATGTTAAGTAGGGGACGGAGGGGCATGTTGTTACAGTTTTTAGATATTTATCAATATAATAAAGCCTATCACAAAATTTATACATTTGATGGTTTTTATCGATAATATAACTATTCAACTATTAAAATATTATAGAAAAAACCTCTAAGTTTACATTACTTTTACACAATGGACAATTTAACGATAAAGGTCAATTGTAACAACTTGCCCCTGCTTGGGGTTAATTGTTACACATTTGGGGAACGTTGTTACGGTAGATAATTAAATAACACAAAATTGAGAATCAACGATTTAATTATTATTTTTAAAATTTGAAAAGATAAAAAACAATTTAAACAATCTTATAATAATAATCTGTAATTATAGTATTTAAATTTTAATTTTTAAGCTATTGTAACAGCACTTAACATCATATTTACGATGGAGTCATGGGTAACCAAATAACTATAAGTTATTTTCACCAATATGGCACTTTAATTAAACTAAAAATCTTTGAATCCTAACACTATAAGGCACCCACTTCAATTTAAATTATAAAAAACAGAATGTAACAGAAAAAAATATAGATAATCATTTTTATAGAAGTAGGCAACAATATCACACTTGAAGAATTAAGTCAGTCTTCATCAGAGTTGCAATTAATGCAAATAAATGAGTTAACGTTTTTTGTTACACATTTAACATGGGGCCACATTTTGCATTGTATGCATTCCACCCAATCTTCTTTTGTAGAAGTACTGTAACTTTCGCTACACATCAAACAATAACATTCATCAGCATCAGAGTTTGAATCTGAATCCAATATTTTTTCTTCACCCTATTTTTTCATTTTTAACAATTTTTGTCGACTTTCCTTTACCTTTTCCTTTATATTACTTTTTATCACAGCTTTTCTGTTTCTTGGTTACTTTTTCTTCATATTCTTTAGCTAATGCTTCTTTTTCCGGTGTATCAGTAAGTATAGTAGATTTTTGTTTACGACGACTATGGATGGATTGTTTTCGAGGTTCTGCCTGGGTGAAAGGTCTTATTTTTCAAGGCGAAAAGTTCTTCAATTTACTTTGTATACCAGATGGACCTGGCATCGATAACACCATTTTATTTCGAATCAAACTTGATGAAACTGAAGTCGATAATACAGTTGAACTTTGCAAACCAGTGGGATTTGGAGAAGCCAAAGCAGGTATATTTTTAGGGTCAGAAGAATGAGGTATTGGATTTGTTGCAGTTTCGATCGCCTCTATGATTTCAGTGGTGCTTATGTTCAGTTCAGAGGCAGTATCTAACAATTCTGGATGTTTTAGATCCAGTGTCAAATTGGAGACGTTCAGAGAAGAAGGAATAGGAGGATTAGATTCTGGATTGCGCAATGGGCGGTCAGTGACATATGAAGGTGAAAAGTCGTGGTCTTGAAAAATGTCACGATTGAAGGGCCATATTCCTGTCGATTTAAACCCAGCCATTATATTTAAAGGATTTTGGGCAAGTGGAAGTGACTCCTTGACTAGGCCTGGGATATCATGAATCGACATTGTTTTACCTGGATGATAATACATCCAGGCTGTCTGTGCTCGATTAAGGTAGTTTTTGAATGGACCGTAGACTCCTCTAACGGCTGCAAATTGTGGGAACAGTGTGGTGGAAATGACAACATGATTATGTTGTTTTCTTTGGCTTTATCGACGACGTGAATATTTACGTGTGAACTGTGATTATCCAGCAGAAAGAGTACAGGCTGTTCGGTGGAAGGCTTAACGTGTTTAATGAAATGATCCATGAATTTAAAAAAATCCTTTTCAGTCATCCACCCTGATGAATTGCCCGCTCCAATCGCATCTGATGGCCCCGTACGAAGAAAGAGATCCGTGTATCTCATTCTAGGAAAAACAAACATAGGGGGGATGGAATTTCCAGCTGCATTTATAGCACATGTGAGCGTTACTAGTGTGCCTCTTTCTGCAGAGGTGATTGCACCTACTTGTTTTTGACCACGGACAGCAACTATCTTTTTAGGTTTCTGTACCGTCGTTACACCCGTCTCATCTATGTTCCAAATGCGCGTAGCAGTGAATGCGTACTTTTCAAATAACCCTTGAAGCTTGTCAAAAAAGTCGTTGACGTTCGTTCTGTTGAAAGATGTTGCTCTACTGTAAGAAGTCGCTTCTGGTGTTGTTAGTGATAGTTGAGAATTTCTACACATAAAACTATTACACCAGTCCGGCCCAGCCATTTTATTTTTAAGCCAACTAGGTGGAACGTTTTTTAAGTTCAATTTTACTGCACATTCGTAAGCCAGTTTTCGCACCTCCGTTGGCAGTAAACCAAAATATATGTCGGAACTTTTAATTAAATAAGCTAATTTATCTTCTGTTTCTTGAGAAAATACTAATTTAGGTTTTAGATACCCCAACCCCGTCTGTGGTGAATATGTAATCCACGTTTTCGTGATTTGATTTGAATAGGGCCGTGTAAAAGAGTAGACCAATAAATGCACGAAGTTCAATGATATCTAAATTTTTTAATTCTGGGCGATCGCCTTCTGAAAATTTGGCTCTGTATTGATTTATCTTTTCATTAGTCCACTTGAGTATCTCTTGTAACATGTCATTGTCCATAAACTTATTCCATATTGAATAGGGGTCTTTTGAATCATTTGGTGTTAGGTTTGAAGAGTTGGTCCGTCTTATAATGTTGTGTTGAGGCGTCCTGACTGCTCTTGATGGAGGTTGCCGTGACCATTTGTATCGGTTTTTGCCGTAGTAACACCGTAATGACGATGTGGAAGTTCGTCTTCAGGCTCTGAGTCACTCTGAGAATCTTCATTATGCCCTTGTTGGTCTGGAACAAATGTATCACCGAGGTCTTCTGTCTCTGAACCGCTAGACTCTTCATAATTCACCCAAGATAAGAGAACTGATTCAAAATCCGGGTGTCTGGTCGCAACCGACTTCCTAATTCTAGAATGACGGGTATTATCTTCGTCATTAATAGTCCGTTTTCGCCCCGATGATGTACTTGGTTCCATTTTATATTACTTGTCCAACTATTGAAAGAAAAAGTTAATATTAACATAAGTGATTTTAAAAAAAGTTATGTAAATACTGACGATGGGTCACAGAGGCCCGAAAAAAACTTCGAAATGAATTTACTTACCAAAATTGCGAGCGCCGACACGTAAACTACCACTCACAGCCGCGGCGTTATTAAACTCGAAGCTACAGGAAGCCGCGTGTGCGCCGGGTGCGGGGGAGGGGAGTTATTCGATATTATTACTGTTGCTAGGCCGGAGCGGCCCCCACGTCAGTAGTTAAAGGTGAAGTCTCGGCGGTGTTCGACTTTACACTTTCTGTCAATTATTTTCTGACATTAACTATTGTGTCGAAATTTATCTTAAAATAGGAGTGTTGACTTTGCTTTATTGATAGAGCTGGTTCATAAATCTATTTATTGGAAGCAGTTTTTTGAGAACATTCATATACTTTCAGAGTAATGCCAATTAAATATAGTATTAAACAAATAGAGATTTTTTGTAGTTTTATTTTTTTTCTAATATTGTTGAGAAGTTTCTTGTTCTATTTAACAATATTATTTGTTCGATAGTCATCATTTGGAATGACTATGGGGTTTACATATGGTCACGTTTAAACCAGTGTGTGATTTGTTTATGTTGAATGAAAATAAATTGGTTGAAATTTATCTTATTATGTAACGGAAGGTTAAACTGACTCTTTTTTTTAAATAATATTTTAATTTAAACTAATTTATTATAAAAGAGAATAGAAATATGCAAAGTACATAGGTGTTGCTAGTACCAGTATTGTTATGACTGAAGTCTGTCTTTTATGCTTAATTATTCAGTATTTATAGTGTGGGGTTTCGAGATAGCATTTGGAAGGTACCTATATTACAAATATGTTATCAATGGTACAAATATATTACATTGACTAGTGGACAGATATATATTTATGTTGATATAGAGTAATCCTTAAAAACAAGATTAATGGGATGTTTACTTTGAAACAGATCGTTTACTTGTGGGGATGATAACTAAAACTGATAACAATATAATTTATTACAAAAGGGTGTGTTATCTAACATATGAAAACACAGTCGTTAGTGATCTTGTAAAGCAGATCGTTTATTTACGGGAGCTATAAGGGTAATTCCATATGTGACTGACTCTACATTTGACGCAAAATGTGTCTTATTTTACTTCATGTTATGTATACTACTATGTCAACGGTTTTAGTTTGAATATGATTATATAGTTGATTCTACAATTATGCCTCTGTAGTAAAAAATGTGATCATAAAACTTTGTGAAGTATGACTTATTTACCAAAATACAAATGTGACTGACACTACATGTAAAAGGAACGTATATTTGAGAGTGTTTTTAAACTTCGAATATCTTCCTCTGTGCAGGCTTTATAATTTTAAATTTTATCTGGGACTGAAATATATAAAACAAACTGTTGGAAAATAATAAAATGAAGAACCTCAGTATTTAAGAATCAAATTAATTAGAAAAAGAAATCGTGACTGACACTACAGCCCAAAATGTGACTGACACTACCGTCGCTTTGGAATGCAAAATAATTGTATTTTTCAAAGAAACCTTAGAAACTAATTTTACAGGATACAATGTAGGAACTTTACAAACCATTTTAAAAATATAAAAGTGTATTAAAATTTTATTTTTGAGTACAATTTAAATAATGAAAACGTCCCTTATAAAATTTCAAATAACTAATACTTATAATTACAATTTCAATTTTTTTATAAGCATGACTAATAAAATATTAATTAATACATACAATTTTCAAACAAAAAACTTATTAAGTACTTAAGATTTTTGTAATACATCCAATTTTTTAGGAAACTTATAATAGATTCTATTGCCCTTTAGGACTAGACTAGGATTGGGTAATATCTCAAGTATATCTTCAAAAGATACGTAAGATATATCTTTCTCATCAGCTCTAAACAAAGAAGCATCATCACTAGCTACTTTAAGGCTCATAATTTTAACTTCGCCCTCTTCATCAACACCACTTTGACAAATAGTGACATAACGAAACATCTTTTGATGTTTGTCTTTTGTAGCAAACTGTGCCAGCACATAAACACCATTCTGTATGTTATTAGTAGTCAGTTCTAAACTTGAAATTATGACACTAGGGCCAGCTTTTGTCGTTGGATCATCATTTTCCTTCTCATCCGGAGAGTTATCAATCATTGGATTATCAGTCTCATCTTCTGATTTGTCATCAGAGTAAACTTCTTCATACCTAGTTTTTTGCAGGCAAGACAATTGAAGAGCTTTTACAATGTTAAAACTATTCACATATATCTTGTGCATTTTCTTTATATCCTTGATAGCAGGAGCTTTTTCAAAAATCGTCCTTAAGCCTAGATTTTCGTGAATTATAGGGAAAACTTCATCATTCATCAAAATGACTTGTACCTTTGAGTGTTCACTAACAGCATCACCGAACGTTTGTACATTTGTAACGATTTTCTCTCTTCTCAATACAACATTTCGTACCTGACGTTTAATGGCACCTCCGATACCATCAACTGGTCCTTTTCCATGTGATGTAGCGAAAAAATTCCACGTTATTTTGAAATTGTGATGTTTTTCCAGCATTGGAAGAGAATTACCTATAAATCTGTTTTTAAACTGTGATGCTGGACCATCTGACCAAATGCGTACTTCCTTGATATCCTTTGGTATTTCTTGTAAAATTCTGTCAATATAAACTATCACTGTGTCTTTGTTATGGATAATATTGTTTGATACTATCACCGACGCGTGCTGAAGTTGATGATACCACAGAGATACAGTAAACAGTGATACTTGCGGCTGCCCCCAATGAAACGACTGAATTTCATCCTGAGCCACACATTTGTAATTCTCAGCAAAATCTACTTGAAGAAGGGCAAAATTGCATTCAGGGTTCATGCTATCTACTCGGTCATTATTGTAAGATTGTGCTTGATTACGTTTTACGTAACTGTGTTCCTTAAAAGCTGGAGTCATTTTCAGTATATGCTCACAAAGCATCGACATTGTGCCCTTTACCGAAACTTTACTCAGACGTCCATTTTCCTCTTTCCATTCGTGCCAGTTAACTTCCTTATCTCTATTGGTACCTATTGCTTGTTCCAATTTAAATTGCATCATAGTTTTACACCTGGCACATTTTTCATACCAACAAGATGCTGTTGGTGCTTCACAAAGTGCAAATTTTGTTAAAAAATTTTTGTCGTAACTAGTAAAATCATTAGAATTTTTAGCAAACGCGTTTACAGCTAGCATATAATTTTCATGGTACTTGCACAGACAAACATTTTCAGGTGTTTCACTGCTTAACAGAACGTGTTTTGGTCGTAGTTCAGCAAACTTGCTTTTCAAAATAAAGCATATGTTTCAAGAATACTGGTGAATAAATGCCGATTCTGCATTTTAATTTTCTTACCATCTTCGAGGCGAACTATTGTTGTATCTTTAATGCCAGGACTTTGTCGACTAATATCATCTCTGACATAAAAATTTCGAATCTTTTTAACTGTATCGGCTCTGGATTTTTGGTTCGATTTTTTACGTTTAGGGGTTACAACGTTAGGGATTATTTGTGTCACCAATGTTTCCACAACAGCTCTTCGCTTTGTAGGACTAAATGGCAGATTCCGTTTTGCTTTTGCGATGGCTTTTCCATATGAGCTTTTTGAAGCAAATGCTTTAGTTGCAGTCTCTTCTATGACAGATTGTAACACTTTTCTTTCTTTAATCTTATTCCTGTACCGTCTCATCTCTTCTGCTTTCTTTTTTCTTAAAGCTTCACGCTTATCAGTTGACGCTGTTTGTTTAATCGAACGTCGTAACCGTTTTCTGTTTTCAGTTTCTTTCTTTTTAAATTCTTCGAATAATCCACTTGCTTTTAGCTTCTCTCTCTGCTTTTTCTTCCTTTCGGCAGCTGTTTTAGCCATCTACAAGAAAAAAATTAGTTTCCTTTTGATAAAAATCGTGACTGACCCTATATATTTCGTGACCGACTCTACAGTGTGACTGACACTACGTAATCGTTTTAGTTGTTTGAAGAATAATTAATAAAGTATAGAATTTTTTGAGGTCGGCATAATGTAAGTTGTTATGTCAAGTACGAAATAAAAAAATTTTTTTTATGTAGAATAAGTTTTACTAAAATTAAAGAGAAAATTCGGTTAATACTGTGACCGACACTACAACCCGACATTGTATACTTAACCGCTTAAAATCTATTTTTACGACAATTATTACATACATTACCGACTATTTATCGGTAAATCATTAGCAAACGTTGCAATATGTAGCAAAACATTACAATAATACAAAAAACTTACCTTTTAAAAATGTAATTAAAACTCCACTGCAAAACGCGCCAGCAGTTGATGTCTACGACGCCATCTTAAAAACGTCAGTATTACCAAAATACAAAAAAAAATTTAGTTGCCATCAGTGAAAACTGAAAGTACTATAGTGTTGGCACTATACTAAAGTATTTTTACCATAAAAAACGCTAATTTTTTTTTTCATTCATGGTATACTTTCACGTGGAATTACCCATAACCAAAATTTATTACGAAGGGTGGTTATCTAACATTCCGTCCCTGTTAGAATAAAGATTGGCCCAATCTTACCGAGCATGACTACTATGGAACGTTGTCGGAATCTTTGTCTTCAGGAGTATTTATTGGTTGTTGAGGTTAGGGGTGTCCACTTTGAAAAAACATCGATGTTTTTTTCGATTCGATAAATCGGAACTGTACATCGATGTCTTTCGATGTATCGATCAAAAACATCGATATTTTGTATGCATTGAGTACTTTTTGAGTTTTTTTAGTGATATTTAGACAGTATATGTATTTCTGTTGCTGCTATAACAACAAATACCAAGAAACAGAATTCACATCAAATCATCAATCAATCAGATCAAATATACTGCTTCAACACAACTTTTCATGCAAACCATCACCAATTCAAACATTGTTTTATTTAAAAAAGTAAAAGCCATGTAGGTATGACAATAAGAAATCTTTATTGTAATTTATGTAGGTAAGTTACAAAAAAAAATAATACGCAATAATTTTGCTAAGTCGATCATATCCTATTCCCAGTGTTCTTTTGGGAGACTTTGCAAAAACAACAGTTTATTTAAACGTTTGCCTTTCAGTCTATTTCGTTGCTGATTGGCGATTTGTGCCGCTTTAGAAAACAAACGTTCAGATGGGACTGAAGTTTCTACCATGGTTAAGTATTTGTATGCAATTGTATGAAGTTTAGGAAGCTGAATTTTGAGATCATTCCAAATTTCTAAAGGGTTCTCATTCAATCTACCTACTGGGCTACGTAAGTAAGTAGATAGTTCATCTGAGATAGAATCGTCAGATTTCACCGTTTTCCAGCTCTTGTGGACTAATTTGTGGTGATCTTCCCACAAAGAAAATTTTTCTTCTGCTTTGTCAGATCTGACGAATCAGATTCCACGGACTCATTTTGTACTACACTTTTCATCATTTCCTTGATTTTTGAAACAGCTATGGAGTAAGCGAGTGAGTCCGTGAAATGCATTTTCTTAAACCTGGGGTCCAAGATTGTGGCTATAGCGAGAGGACTTACTCTCTCTATAACACCCATTCTTTTGTCAATCTCTTTCAGGATCAATGACTGCAATTCTTGGGCAAGAGACTCTTCGACTTTAAGAGGTTTAATTTTTAAAAGAAGGCAATGGATAAGAGGAATTACTTTGCTGCTAGTGCAGTACTTATCACCTGACACTTCGTTAGTTGCAGCTTCAATCGGTCGCAGAATTTGTAAAACCGAAGAAAGAATAGATAATTCTGACGCAGTTAGCATTGGTGGTGCATTTTTATGACGAATGATTATATTATTGACGACGCTGCGAAGCTCCAAAAATCGTTCAATCATGTAATAAGTACTGTTCCATCTCGTTGGTACCTCTTGTGTTAATTTCGTTTCTTTCTAGTGTCTTGTTTAAACCAAGTTACTATATCTTTTAGTTTGGTTATCAAGTTTCGCAGATTAGTACATTGCTGTATAGCATTTTGTGCAACCAAATTCAACGTATGTGCGAAACATGGTATATGCTTTTTTCCAAAGGCTAAATCAACAGCTTTCACCATGTTAGCTGCGTTATCTGTGACTACAGCTGAAACTTTATCACTATACACTAAAGAAAACAAAAATATTATTCTTTTCAACATTGATAAAATTTAAAAATTAAAATTTCAAAATATAAGGAAACAATTATTGATTAAATCTTTAAAAATTAACAATAGTCAGTTCTGTTAATTTTACCATAAAATCACGAGAAATAATTTATAGGGTCGTTGCACCGGTTAGCGACCAGTTAGCTGGGTTATCCACTTCCGGTGAACAAAAAAAATATTATCTACACGCAATCATAGTATATGTTAATGTAAATTAGCCCCAAATATAGTCTAATTTGGATAGAAAACATAAAATATAATACTATTAGCCATTAATAATTATAAAATGCTGAAAAAGTTAAAATATAGCCGAAACGTCGGTTTACGGCCACTTTTATTAGTTTATGACCACTTATTGGTTTGCGATCGCTATTTTAAAATGAAAAATATGTCAATAAAACTATTATAATCGATTTAAAAATATTTTTAATCTTGCCTTTTAATACAAATAATTACGGTAATCATTTGGTGTATTTTTTTAAAATTTTTATTAATAATCATATTTATTTTTGATTACATACATACATATATAATTAAAAATAATCGACTTCAGTCATTATTTTTTATCAGAAGTCTTTCATTTTCTCTCTTCATATAATTATAAAAATAACAATCTTATATTTTGTAGGAACCATAATCTTAGTTTTAATAGATTTATAACGTTCAGTAATCAAAACAACATCCTAAATATTCAGTATAACATTTAAAAATAATTAACATCTTCTAGTCATCTTGAATCATATTCCGCATTTGTTATTCATAATATGATAAATAATCGACAACTGCAATAGTATCTGAATTATACTATTATTATATATTATTATAGTAGGGGAAGGTCGGGCAAAGTGGATACCTTAAGATATTTGAGGTTGTACCAGAAAAGGTATATGATATAAAAACAAAATAACTAGCACAAATCAGTCTTTATTAATTGCTCTTACAAATACTATAATCAGTTAATCTAAATAGGGTAGACTGGGTATGGTTGTGACAATTTTCATTTGATCGCTGCTAATTCTTTAATTATGCTACTAATCTGAACAAAAACTGTATTATAATGTAGTTTATTCATTGGTTAACGTGTAAATATTTAAGTTATATGTCTAAACAAAATGGTTACTTCATAAAATATATTTAAAAAGAAAAGGGAAATTGTCACAACCGACCACACCCCAGGGGCAGTTGTGACAGTACTGGGGGTCAATAGTGACGATATGAAAATACTGTAAAATGATCACCAAACAAAATAAAAATACTCTAAAATAATCACAAAACACTTTAATTAACACTTTTATTAAGACTCAATAAAAATACTCTATATAATCAAAACACTTTAATGAACACTTTTATTCCGGCTCATAGGACTTTTATTCCGACTCATCACATTTATGACAAATATAATAGCGACTGCCATCTGTGCAGTCTACATGGGCCAAAGGATACACTTTCCTTGACATCCTGAATCCACTTTTCGCCAGGCCTACTTTCGGAATATGGACCAACGCAGACCAAACAAAAATATTCTTCTTCATCTGAAGATATCGATGGCGATGTTTTCCTTTTTGTTGCTTTGCCTTTTCCTTTCGGCCCATTAAGATTTTTCTTGATGCGCTTTGCCTTCAAGCGTTTTTCTTTTGCGTCATGTTCTTGCCTGATTGCCTCTTTTTCAGGCGTGTCGGTGTAAATGGTCGACTTCTTGGTTCTGGGTCCTTGAGTCATTCTTTGGGAAGCCTTTGGAAAGGGCCGAATAATTTCAGGCGAAAAACTGCTGGTATGGCAGATGTAGATGGCTCAACATTGCTAAAATTTTGGCTTGATGTATTATTCAATGTAGAAGGTGAAAGTGGTGGAGTTTTATTATTAAGATCGAAGTTGTCAGCTGCAAAATTTTCTCCACTAGGTGCTGCATGAGCATCTCTTGAGTGTCAGGGATTGGTTTGCCTATTTCAGATGATGATGGAACAGAGGAATTCTCTTCAGTGTCTGGTGTGACAGGTCGAGAGGCTGAAGCTTATGGGAACAATGTGGCGGAAATGAAAGCAATGTTATCCCGTTTTCTTTACTGTAATCTAATGTGTTAATATGAATGTGCGATGAATGATTATCAAGCACGAGTAAAACTCTGCGAGTTAGTGATGCGTTAGAAAATTTCTTAAAAACCCATATTAATATGTCTGAAAACGTGAGTAACAAACTTAATAAACTAAAATAAAACATAACTGAACTTAAATAATTAGAAAATTAAGACTGACAATTGTCACAAATATACCCTTGAGTATCATCGAAAGCAGAACATTCTTCGTGACACCATTTTTGACAAATGTCACATCGAATCCAATTTTCAATCGGATTATCATCTTTTTCAATGTAAATTTCGCCGCAAAAAAGCATGAAATATCCTTAAATTCCTTAACTTTATTTGGCTGTTTAGCTTTTTAGCGGTTTTTTTGTTTTTCATGCCAATCTTAGTTTTCTTAGGAACAGTCTTGATAGGAACATTTGTTGATTTATCATCCAGTGTCTTAGTAACCTTCTTAACTTTACTTTTCCCAAATTTATGCTTTTGGTCTTACTTGATATTGGTACTTGTTAATATTTCCGTTTACGAGTGGTCATTGGTTTGGCAGGATTTGGTATAGGTCTCAAAACCAAGGGAGTATAGTGGGAGGTTGAGCATCCAGGTTTTGGATCAGGTGATTTGTCGCGGCTTGTATTTCGTTGAGTATCTTCTTCGGTCTTTGGTAGCATTGTGTCATTTTTCTGAGCATTTGTAGCTATATCTGGCTCAATAGCGGAGGCAATTTGGGAACATCCAGGTTCTGGTTCTGGTGTACATTCGACGTCGCTACGAATCTTTTCAGGTGTTTTAAAATAGTATATGATTGGCGCAACCAGGGCTTGAAGCGCAGAAGGGGTAGCTCTGTTTGGAGATGGAATTATTTCTATTAGAGAATCCACGGAACTTGAAGGAATAAACTCTTTAAGTAGCGAAGGCGAAGGGGTTGAAGAAGTTACTGCAAAAGATCCGGGAATATCAACCCTTTCTGGTTGTGATGATTTTGTACCTTCTGTGCGAATATTCATGTTAGAAGTGCCTGCAATCATAGCAGCTGGTTCGTAATCTTCGTCACCAAAAGCATATTTATTCACTCCCTTTCAAAATATGTTTTCAATGGGCCGTAAATAAGCTACATCCATGGGCTGCATTTTATGCGTTGTATGTGGTGCAAAGGATAAAATTACGACGTTGTTTTTGCTAGCGTAATCCAAACCTGGTTAATACTTATGGCTCACGTGGTTGTCCAATAGTAGAAGTATCTTTTTCTCAGGGGTAGGCCGAATATGTTCCACGAAGAAACGCATCCAATCAAAGAATACCTCTCCTGTAGTCCAACCATTTGGAGTACAGGTTCCTTGAGTACCGGGCGGCGCGCCATCAAGTAGTCTGGGTTGCATCTTTTCCTGGCGTAAATTAAGAATGGTGGGAGAAAGGAACCAGCGGCATTACAACAACCGATGACTGTCGTTAATTGACCACGTTCTGCACTGGATATTATGCCCACCTGTTTCTTTCCTTTTGTTGATAGCACTTTAGGTGGCTTATTGGTGGTTGTCGATATATTGGTCTCATCCACACAATGTACAAGCACTTGCAAGTTGTACAATCTAGATGCTTCAATATCATATTTTGCAGTCAAAGCTTCAAGGTTTTTATAAAAACGTCCAACTTCACTTCTGTTAAATCCTTTTGCCCTTGCAGCTGATGTTGCTTCTGGAGTCCTCAGGGAAATTTGATTGTGACGAGACAAAATGACGATAGCCAGTCATCTCCTGCTTTTCGCATTTGTCCTAGTTTTTCGGGTAGTTCAAATTATTTTTCTTAGCGTGGATGAAAGCCAAATTTTTGAACTCGTCTCCAGTTAGGCCAAAAATTACAGAATTCATATCCTTGAGATATGGCACTAACTCCATCTCCTGATCTTCATTGAAAACAGGACGAAATCGACCCAATTTTGGAGCAGAAGTGCAGGTTTTCACGCGCCTGTATAAGGTTGCATAGGCCAACCTATACTTTTTAGCTGTGCTTTTTATGGATTCTCCAGCTTTGCACAAATTAATAGCTGTTTCCATGACATTTTCATCCCACGACCCCTGTTTACTTTTTTTTTTATATTTATTAACCATCTGAAACAAACGAACAACATTATAAAATCACAAGTCAATAATCATAAATGGTGAGCAAAGTGGATACCATATTCACTTTGCCCGATTCGCTTTGCCCGACTAGGTAACAAATTATTGAGGTTAACAAATTTTATATAAAAACTAACAATTCTGAACCTCTGAAAGATACAATAAAAACCTACTTTGACATGCTACTGAATTAAAATATTCCTAAAGATCAAGAACTAATAACATTGGAAATAATATCAATACACACCTTGTAAAATCAATCTTTTTTTCACGATAACACAAATCACACTGCAGACGGCACACGACGCGGCCTCTCGCTCTAGTGTTTGCCGCGCACTAAACCAAGATGGCGGAACGTCACTACGGTGGCGTGATGAATGACGAACGAATAGTTTAGGAGTAGTGGGGACTATTCGCTTTGCCCGGGATATTCACTTTACCCGGCCTTCCCCTATAGGCTATACCTACCCTGGCCTAATGATTACCCTACCTCTCACTCTCTCTGTCCTTTGGAGGGAAATTATCACATACATTATTAAATTTACTGTCTCATATATTAATCATCTAATTTTTTGGTTTTATTACCTTTGACAAGAATTTTACTGATAAGCTGTACATATATTACATTTAAATGGTTTATCTATAATAACATTAAGATATGACGATCCGAGGAAGGTGGCATTTTAAATGGTACCATCTTTGACGGAAATCGCACCCTACATTTTTGTCTTCATCCTCTTCAGCGTCACTATTTAAAATATCTTCACATTCAGGGCACAGTTCTTTTACAACTTTTTTATTACTTTTTTGTTTTTAGTTGATCGGGTCTTGGTTTGAGGCTTAACGTCTCTTTTTGATTTCTTCTGCTTTTGCAGCTTCGGCTCTATCTTGTTTTCTCTTTAATGTAGCTGCTTGTTTCTCTGCTTTTAAATTTTCTTTTTCTTCGTAAAATTTTCGCCACGTCCCAGATGATATGGCAGAAGGTGTTTTTAATTGTTTTGGTTTAGCTCGTTGCGGAGGATTAGGTATAAACAAATGTGTGCTGAAAGCTGTATCCAGCAATGCCATATTTTTGGGAGGAGATATGACAACCACATCCAGAGACGCTAATGAACCAACTTCTATGTAACTTTCTGCATCCGTTCCAGTTAAATGGAGCGTTGATAAAGTGTCTTCATCTGTCACATTTTCGCCTGTGTCAATTGGTAATTCTTCAGTAGGTTGTGGTGAAATTTAACCCAACATTCCCATTGTTTGGTCATCAGTGGCTCCTGGTACTTTAAATTAAGGTTACGGTTAAATTAAGCGTTAGTAAAATGTCATTAGGTGTCGGATTTTCCCTAGCACTATCTCCATCAGGTAAAGATAAAATCTCCTCAAATGTATTTTGGTTAACGGGCTCTGGTTAGGGAATGCAAATCTCGCGAGATTGGGGCTCAAGCGAGATCCCGCGAGTTTATGAATAACAATACTGCGAGATCTCGCCAATTTCGAGATCTCGCGAGATTGGCAGTTTTGTGTGTTTTTTTGCAAATAATCACAATATTTGAATAAATTAGGAAAAAAATAATAAAAATTATAAGTATTATAAGATAAACATTTATTTTCACGATTTTTTTCAATAGACTTATTCATCAAACATTGTTTGAGAGAATTATAGACAGATATGTTTAAGAAACTTCAAGAAGGATCCGTCTTGCATCCAGCCGGAGGGGTTTGCAGCCCCAACAGATCCGACTGGTCCGTCCCTCACAAAGTGGTCTTGGTAACGAACACGAGGGAAAATAAAAAACGGAGGCATGCAATTTCCCAAAGCATTCACCGCAAAAGCTACCGTCACTAACGTGCCCCGTTCATCGGAAGTAACCACTCCCACTTGCCGTGTGCCACGTCTTGCAACAACTTTATCAGGTCTTTGGACCGTAGTGACGCCTGTTTCATCTACATTGTAGATATCTTGTGGCTCGTAAGTATGCCTGTCCATAACGACTTGCAAGTTGTAAAAAGCTTCCACATTTGTGCGACTGAAGCTTGTTGCCCTAGAAAGGCTGGTAGCTTGAGCTATTCGAACAGATAGAGAAGGATTTCTATTCAGGAATGAACGGAACCATTCTTCGCCGGCCATCTCATTCCCAGCCCAAGTATCCGGTGGCCTTAGGTTATATTCAGTCGCAAGCTCAAAAGTCAACTTCCGCACCTTAGGAGCAAGTCCGAAATAAATATCCGCGCAACGCTGTAAGTATTTTGACAACTGCTGTTCTTGTTGTTCCGAAAACACTCTATTGTGAGCAACATACCCCATGCTAATACTACGGTTTTCACCTTCTGGGATGGCATCACGTTTACGAACATACCTGAACAGAGACATGCGATTAACATCGTGGATTTTTGCAGCTCTGCGCAATGAAGTCCCGCGTTTCATTTCATTATAAGCATCTTCATACTGAGACATGTTACTCTGTCCTCTTTTAGTCTTTCTCACCCGTTTTCTAGGCATCTAAAACAAAAAAACAACAGATTTTACATATGTCACAACCGTACCCGATAAAAATGTCACAATTGTACCCAGAGGTCATTTTCACAAAAAAATAATCACGGTGTCAAAACAAAACAACCTACAATAAATGTAATTACTGATATTAAACTGCTAATAGTCGACTTATATCGATGAATAACACTCAATACTCTATCAGTATAAATATAACAGCAATTACGAAATAAAAATGAACAAAAAAACTTACTTTTGACAGTTTGACGTATCTGTCTATAATTTTTTAATAAACTTCTAAGAAATAAACTTTGACGTACGTATCTATCAAATAACAAATGAAAAAAACAACCAGTCTTCTCTTCTAATATCAAACAAAAATCCTTTAGTAATAAAACAGTTCTCTTATAACAAACAAAACAACGAGAAGTGAAAAAAAATGAAACTTATCATCTAAGTTGAGTTGACTATTAAACTGAGATATTATTATCAATTAAATAAAACTATATCTACTCAGTAGATCCATTAGATATTAAAGATTAATTAACGAAATATACCAATTAGTCAGACTATTAGAAATTACAGATTAATTAACACAATATACCAATCAAATGAAAGATTTGTTCAGTTCAAATCACAAGCCATTATTACGGATTATTTTGAAAGTAGCTCCTTAAGAAGCACAAAATGTCTAAAGAATCGTCTGCTAAACGGCTTCTTATTTTGTTGGCCAGATAACCAGCCGCTGAGAAGGCCCTTTCGGATTCAACGCTAGTTGGAATCACAGATCTCAGATGACAGCTGACACTTTTGATAAGCGGTGTTGCCAGTTATTAAACTATACTGCTGTGTTAGAAAACAAAATATCTAGAATAGATTTTGAGAAATGAGGGGGTGCCCAAACCTCCCGACTGCCCAATGCTCCCTTACCTCCCCTACCTGTGCTGCATCATCATTTTAACTTGGAGGTCTTATTTCCGCAAGCGGATCTAATAAAGTTAGCAAATTGGAATATATGTAGGGTCTTCTAGGCTTAGCTCCAGATCCGCTGGCACAGTTTCGGTTCTTTGCTTTGTCTCGATTATACGCGTCCTTAATGCTCTTTCATTTTTTTTGAAGATCAATTACTGAAAACAATAATAATGGTAATTTTTTTCAGCTATTTAGCTATGGGTTGCTATTTCTCGGATATTCACTATGACTTTAAGCGTGGACAATCAACGGCACGCGTTATAGTCCGTGAAACAGTAAAAATAATATGGGATATACCAAAAAATATCTGTATGCCAGAACCTACCGAAGAAACGCATCTGAAAACGGCTGAAGGATCCTCAACATAGTGGATCAGAGTATTTTAATTATAAAAAATATTTTTTATTTATGAAAAATATATGTGACGCTAATTACAAATTTATCGATATAGATGTTGGATGCTATGGAAAGGCTGCAGACTCAACAATAAATGAAGGTAGTCAATGGACTAAGAAAATAAAGCAAGGAAATTATAATATACCAAATGCGAGACCAATATCAAATAATGGACTGCCAATACCATTTACGTTTATTGGACATGAAGGCTTAGCATTATCTCTGAAGGCTTAGCATTATCTTACGATGGTAAAATCTTGCCACGAGAAAAAAGAATATATAATTATCGCCTGACGCGAGCAAGACGATACATTGAATGTACATTTGGTATACTAAGTAACAAATTTAAATCATACTTCAAGGCCTGTTTACATTATTCCAGTCCAGCGATCCAGTCCTGGACTGGAATAATGTAAATCGGCTCGACTGGAATCGTTATCGTCTACATTATTCTAGTAATTTAGAAGCCGTTGAAATGTGAACACTACAGTGACAATGATTTCAAAAAAAGATCAGTTTCGAAAATGGTTCAAACGTGCTCAATCACTCTTGCTACAAGAAGTTATTAATGAGGTTGATGAGGAACTAAGAAAAAAGGAACGGATTTGGGTGAGAAATTGGATCAGCAAAAGAGATCAAAAAGGAGGGTCAGTAATGCTTTTGCAACAACTGAAGGTAGAAGATCCCAATGAATATAGACTGGCACTGAGAATGACAGCAGAAAACTTTGAAGAACTGTTATCATTAGTTTCGATTTATATCCAGCGTAACAATACGTTGTTCAGAGATGCTATACCCGCAAACATAAAATTAGAAGTCACTCTTTCTTTTTTAACTACTGGAGATAGTTACAGAAGTCTCAGTCGTATGTTTCGATTGCCAAAACCAACTATTTCAAAAATTATACCAGAAGTCTGTCAAGAAATTAAGAGGGCATTAAAAGACCACATCACGGTAACATTAATTTTTTTATTAAGTATCATATCTATGACAATTAAGCATTATTGAAAGCATTCATGATTATATTAATGTATTGTGGGTCATCGCCTACTACATTTAATGAGTCCTCAGTGGTTTGTGTATCTACAGACGCTGGACTATTTAATGGCATATAAGTACTACTACTCGTACTTGGTCTTCACGAATTGTCACTGGCATGTGTGTTTGCAGAATATATAGGACTATTCACTGTCATATTTCCGTATTTCAAATCGTGCAGTCGACATTTTGTTATCACACTCTGAATTTCTTCTTGGCCTAGGATAGCCTGTTCTGTAGAAAGGGTCCTTAATTGCTTCGCAATGTGTTTCCCGAAGATATCGAATTCATCTTCCCCTGTTTCCGATTTGGATAAATCGTATTGCATCTCTTTCATGTTACTGACTATTGTAGACAGCTGTGAAATTTTACTCCCTTTTCTTTCGCGGTTCTGATAGACTTGGTTCTAGGATTGTATGGGTATGGTTCCCAGATTGGTCACTAGGTTGAGCATTGTTAGTATTTTCTTTATTTTGAGCATCATCAGTATTTTCCTGAAAATAAAATATTTTTACTTTATTTTTTACAGATACCCACTGCGGAACAATGGAAACAAGTCGAGGAAGGCTTTCGGAATAAGTGGAACTTTCCTTTGTGCTACGGAGCGTTAGACGGAAAACATATAAAAATTACTGGCTCCTATGAATATGGAAGTACGAACTTTAATTATAAAAAAGAAAACAGCATAGTATTGATGGCACTTGTTGACCATGATTACTGTTTTACGTATATCAATATGGGAGCAAATGGAAGCGCTTCGGATGGTGGTATTTTCAAAAAGTGTTCCATTTCTACTGAATTAGAAAATGGCAGTTTTATTCCAGAAGATGGAGTGATTGTGGCTGATGCAGCATTTCCTCTAAAAACATACTTAATGAAACCATATCCTGGGGCTAGTTCAACTTTTGAACAAAAATATATAATTACAGGCTGTCGCGTGCTAGACGCATTGTAGAAAACGCTTTTGGAATACTAGTAAGTCGATTCAGAATTTTCGAAAAAGCTATTTCAACTAAGTAAGATACTGTGGATCACATTGTGTATGCAGCTTGCTCTCTACACAATTGGTTAAGAAAAAAGTCAAGCAATTATATGACTCCTACTTGTGTAGACCATGAAGATGACAATGACTATCATTTGATTAACGGAACGTGGAGATCTGACATGACCTCTTTAGACTCTTTATACAGCAGGGCAGTAACAACTCAACAACACATGCCAGGGAAAAAATAACTCAATTTAATAATTATTTTGTGAACGAAGGAAAAGTACCATGGCAAAATCATATGATACATTGATAATTTGTGTGTTTTAACAAATAATATGCTACTAAAATAAAAATAAATAAAAATCTAAGAATACATACGTGTGTTTTACATAGTGCCGGTTTACATTTTTCCAGTAAGCAATCCAGCGCTGGATTCGATCGCTGGACTGGAATAATGTAAACCGGCCATTAAGTACAGCTGTCCTCCTGAAGATGTAAGTTTCATTTCGATTCATGAAAGACGGTCTCACTCACAATTAAGTGGAACTGCGATACGAAATATGTATACTGATTATTTTATTAGCGATGAAGGTGCAGTATCATGGCAAGATTCTAAGATTTAGGGTAATTAAACTTGACTGTAAAAAACAATCGGTTTTACTGTTCTGTGTGTGTTTATGATGTGGTCTTAAAACAAATATGTAATTTTTTCTTAAATATATGTATAATAATTCTAACCTGCCACTGGTTTTTTCTTTGAAATTGTCATAAAAATTTGGCATAATTCATCCCAGGCATTTCTTTTTAAAACTTTGTCGAATATTCGGGCAGCAACGAATTCCATGTAACTGGACGATTGTTTATTTCCGTTATAAAGCGGTCGGTGTCAAAAGGTTCCATTTTAAATCAAAATACACGCGCAGCACACAATAAAATAACAATAATACTGACGCAGCGAGCGGCGCGGCCGGTGAGGTATGGTTGCGGTGGCACAAGCGCGCGCCCCTCCTCCACCCCTCCTCTGGCCCTTTGTACGCGCATCAAACGAGTTTTGAACGCGATTCAAACGCGCGTCCGTATCGCGTTTTACGCGCGTTCGAAGCTATGAAAACGCAAAAATCATCATCTACGGCGCAGAAAACGCGCGTTCCTAAAACGCGAGTCGTCTGCGCGTTTAATATACGCCGTATGCTAGGGGCCTAATAGTACGGATGGTACAAGTGGCTGAGAGATAGAAATGGTGCCTAATCCTCGTTAATCGATTCAGAAAGTTTTTTAAATGTCTTTTTTATAAAATAAATAATATTTGTGTATGGAACTAAAGAACCGCAGAGCTTCACATCCAAAAAGCCGCATGTGGCTCGCAAGCCGCAGGTTGCCCATCCCTGTGTTAGGTCAATAGTAGTTACGTTTAATTTGTTGTTCGGTTTCCGAAATTCCTCTGTGGTTATTTTTTTCTTCATGGTAGTTTTTGGGTAATTTAAATTGTTCGTCTATATTGGTTATGTTAATTAATTCAGCTTTACAGAGTACGAGTTTGTATGATGAGTTCTTGAAAGTTTTTTGAAGTGTTGATGGAATTAGCGGTATATATTCTTCATTGGATAGTAACATTGCATATTCTTTATTTGGTTCTATTTTTTCTTTAAATAATTGTATTACTTCATTTTCTATATTATTGACGTTTATTTGTATTGAAATTAATTGTCTGCTAGGAAACAAATTTATTATTTTGATTTTTGCAGGGCAATTGTTGTGTACGAAAGTTATTTTTAATTGTCGTTTAAAACGATTTAATGGAAGTTCTGATATAGGAATGTCGAAAATAGGGTTTTCTATATTAATATGGATTGTTTGTTGATCAGGGATTATGTCTTCAAGATCGGATAATTGGGGTAAATCAGTTAAGTTAGCTATTAAGGACAGATTGTCATCTGCTACATTTTTATCGCATGTAGTTATTTCTGTTAATGTGAGGGTGTAATCATTATTATTATTTATTTCTACGTGAGAGACAGCATCGGCATTAAAATTTAGTTTGCCTTTTTTATAGATAACTTTATAGTCAAATTCTTCTAGCTTTAATCTCCATCTAACTAGTCTGGAATTTGGTTTTTTAAGGGAATATAACCATTGTAATGGTTTATGGTCTGTTATAATTGTAAATTTTCTACCGTATAAATATGTTCGGAAATATTTGGTTGCCCAAATAACTGCTAGTAGTTCTCTTTCTATAGTGCTGTATCTAGTTTCTGTTTCACTTAGGGTACGTGATGCGTAAGCTATGGGTTTGTCAGAGCCTATTACTCCTTGTGAAAGTACAGCGCCAATGGCTACGTTAGATGCGTCTGTAGTCAAAAGGAAATCCTTATTGAAATCAGGATATTGTAATATGGGATCGTTTATTAACATTTCTTTACATAACTCGAAACTTTTGATAAATTCTTCCGAGTGTTTAATCTTTGCTCACTTTTTTAAACATGAGGTTAATGGTTTGGTAATTTTTGCGAAATTTAAGATAAATTTTCTGTAGTATCCTACAAGTCCAAGCAATGCTTTAATTTCTTTGGTTGTTTTAGGAATCGGATATTTTTTAATGCTTTTATTTTGTCTGGGTTCGGTTTTGTATCCTTTGGGGTTATAATATGTCCTAAATATGGGGTTTCTCGTTTTAAAAATTCGGATTTGTCCAATTGGATTTTGAAATTCGACTCCCTGAGTTGTTGAAACATTTTTTCTAAGTTAACGATATGTTCTTGAAGTGAGGTTGAAAATATAATTATATCATCAAGATATACGGGACAAATTAAGTTTTGGAGACCTCTGAGTACGTTATCCATTACTCTCTGGAATGTAGCTGGTACATTTTTCAGACCAAATGTCATACGTAAAAATTCGTAATGACCATTATCGCCTGTGAAAGCTTTTTTTATATCTTGTGGATCCATTTCAATTTGGTGGAATCCACTGGCAAGGTCCAAAGTGGTAAAGTATTGACAACGTCCTAACTTGTCAAGTACGTCAGTTATATTCGGAATGGGATATTTGTCGTTAATTGTTTTTCCATTTAACTTGCGATAATCGATAACTAATCGCCATTTCTTGTTATTATATTGGTCTAGTTTTTTGTCAACTATCCAAACGAGAGATGACCATTGTGAGTCGGAATGTCTAATTATATTTTGTTCTAGCATAGAATTAATTTGTCTATTTATATCATGTTTATGTGCATAGGGGTAACGATAAGTTTTAGTATAGACTGGGAGTTCATCTGTTGTTTTTATTGGATGTTTGATTTTATTGGTAAAGGTTAATGGGGAATTCTCGTAGTAAACTATATCTTTAAATTTTTTACACGTTTTAATTAAAATATTTTTTTCTTCTGAATTTAAGTGTGATAATCTCAATAGATTTTCAATGTCGATTGGTTGTTCTGGGTAATGTTATTCGAAATTAAATATATCGAATTTTTTTTTAATAATTTGGGCTTTTATAGGTGAGGCAAGACTTAATATAATATCGTTAAGTATAGGGTTATGAATTTGAATGATTGCTTAATTGTGTTTAGAAGTTGTGATAGTGTCTGGTATTTAACAACGTTTTATAAATGTTTTCGAGATAAACATTTCTCCTTCTTTAATAGTAACTGGAATTTTTACTCTTTCTGAAGAATTGGAGTGAATAGTTTTTTCAAATAAATTACTATTACTGGTTTTTAATATTTTTATTGGGATATTATAGTACAGGGTGGCCCAGAGAGAAATGCATTTTTGAAAATTCAAGGGAAAAAAACCTGTATACTTTTGTACGAATGTATACTTTTGTATTTATTATAATTCAAAGATAATTAAATTAAATTTACTTTTTAAAAACTACGTCGTCCAAATGACGTCCTTGACGGTTACAGCATTCTTCCAATCTGGCTTCAAAATTTTTTAAAACTTTCGTTAGAGTTTCCGTCGAAGTGGATTCCATTTCTGGCCGAATGTTCAGCTTCAGTTGCTGCAGAGTTGTTGGATTATTAGAGTATACTCTACTCTTAAAGTAACCCAACAAAAAGAAGTCTGCTGGAGTGAGATCGGAGCTTCTTGGTGGCCAGGAGATGTTACCCCTTTCATCCGGAACATTTCTCTTACCACCTCGATGCTCTCATTAGAGGTGTGACACGTAGCCCCATCTTGCTGGAACCAAGTATTCCTGGTATAGCCTCGCGATTCTTGCAGCTTTGGAATCAAAAAACTTCTCAACATGGCAGTATAGCGTTCTGAATTGACGGTCACCGCTTGGCCACGGTTGTTCTGAATGAAAATGTCCGATGATTCCCCATTTTGCAATAGCGGCCCAAACTGTAACGTTTGGTGAGTGTAGCAGCTGCTGATTTGTCAACCGAGGATTTTCTGCTGCCTAATACCTACGGTTCTGTCTGTTTACAAATCCATTCAGGTAAAAATGGGCTTCATCCGAGAACAGGATGTTGTTGAAATTGCTGAACTCATCCCGCATTTCATTTGCAAATCTCAACCTTGATTCGAAGTCTGCCGCGTTTAGTTCCTGCACCAGCTGTATCTTATAGGGATGTAATTTTAAAATAAACCGCAAAATTTGCTGCAATGTCGATCTAGAGACTCCCAACGTCGACGAACGTTTTCGCTGCGCCATTCGTGGATTCGCGCGTACAGACTCTCGAACTCGCTGAATGTTTTCATCGGTCCGTGAAGTCCTTTGGCGACCGCGAGGCCGCATTTTTTGCGTTGATCCTGTTCTTTCAAATCTTTCGATCCATTGTTTAATTAAATTAGTGCTTGGACACTCACTGATGAGCCGCATTTCGAATTTAGCACGGTAAAGCCGCCGAACAGTCACATAAGATTGATCATTCTCATAAAATGCACGGACACAAAACGCGCGCTTCTCTCCCGTGTAACGACTCATGGCGACTAAAATTACAAAGCCCGCGCTACGCACTGCTACCGCCCCCGCGCCCCTCTCTCATGTGGTTTAAAAATGCGCGCGAAATCAAAAGTGCATTTCTCTCTGGGCCAGCCTGTATTAGTCGTTATTAAAATTTAATTACATAAATCAACTTTACATTCTAGTTTTTCTAATATATCGAGTCCAATTAAGCCATCAAATACATCGTGGAACTTATATAAAATTTGAAATTTTCTAGAGTGTCGAACTCTTGAAATGCGAGTAGTTTTATTGAATATTTATTTCTTGTTGTGCAATGTAGATTTACTATGGAAAAAGGATCGTATTTTATGGGAAAGTCATTAAACCTTTTTTTTTTAAATTTTGGGTGCAAGGAATGATTTATTTGCCCCTGTGTCGATTAATAGTTTTAAAGGTTGGTTGCTAATTTGTAAGCAGGGTAATCTTTTTCGATTATGAGAATTAATCTCTAATAAGGGTCTTTGTCTGGATCTTAATCTTCTGGAAAATTTTGTTGTTCTAAATTTTGATTGTAAATTTTCTTTCTAATAGGGATATTCTATTATATCCTCGGGTTCTAGGTTATCATCGTCACTAGCTAGTGAATTATGATGCAGTTCTTCTGCAATATAGTTTGGGGAAGGACCAGTGTTTTTGAAAAAATTAGTTTTTTGAGCGCTTCTATTTAATGAGCTGTGAGATAAACCACTCATAGGGGTTGGTTTTTGTTGATGCCAGGGCTGTTGCTTACTCGGCCCTTAAGCGCAATACACACATAGAGCGGGTGCGGGTCGGGCGCGGGTCCCACGCGTGAGACCCGCTCTTCGTTGACTTCACACACAACAAGGCGTGGGTGATCGACGGGTCGGGTCGAGCGCGACGCGAGCATCCATGATTCCATGCTAGTACAGCGGTGGCGATCGTCACGAGCAGTGCGATTGAAAATGTCAGCGGATTCGGATGAAGAGTTATTATTTCTTCTGGTTTTGAAAACAAGATTACGGAAACGAAAAAGGATTTGGGTTCATGAAATAATTAAAAAAAGACTGCAATATGGAGAATATCATCGTCTGTGTAGAGAATTAGAAACGTACGAAGATCGCTTTTACAAGTATTTCCACATGTCAAAGACAAGTTTTGAAGAATTACATGATATACTGAGAACAAGAATATTTAAACTCGATACAAATTGGAGGCCAGCTATATCTACAAGAGAAAAACTCGCAGTTTGTTTAAAGTAAGTAAGCTTTCATTTATTATATAATCAGAACTTTTTATAATTATAAAGCATAAATAACTAAGCAGAAACAGTTAGATTTCTTAAAATAGATAATTGCATTAAGTTGAAGGCACATTTGGTGACATGTAATCAAAGTGAATGATTGTACATTGTGCATAATATATTCATTTCCTGAATGAATAGAGTAAATATTCAAGTGATTATAAACTGTTGCATTCGATAAGTCTTGTGGCGTTTTGTCTATCTGTTCTACATTTCCGTGAACAAATTAATTAACAGATGCTGTGCTAGCATCTTCAGGATTTATATTATCTGATATTGATGACATCACAGAATAAGCTGGTGATTGTTGGACACTGTCAATCGGTATTTCGCTTTGCTCTGCATCGGAAAACAGCTTAGCTAAATCAACTTTAAGCATAGCTTGTTTCCGCTGCGATAATTTTTTAAATGTTTGTGCGTAGCTTAAAAACAAGTAGTCGACATCGTCATGCCTTGATGTTTCTTTTTTTTCCAAGTAGGTTTTTATCATTTCGTCGACATCTGACTCATATGGCTCTTTAGTTCTTTTTTTGGACCGTCGGGGTGTTTCGATTGGTTCGTTCGATGGGGGTAAAAAAGTCGATATAGCATTTGAAGATTCGAAGGATTCATTCTCGACGAACGACATCGTCGCTGCGCTATCCGAATTTTCTGTGGTTGGAGTTGGTCGGTCCCCAGAAACGTTGGATGTAGTTTCTCTGGGATTAATACCACTGTCTAAAAACGATAGTTGCCCTGACCATAAGAAATTTATAATTTTTTTTTCGCTCCCGGTGGTTCCTTTTATTTGCTTTTTATATTTAATGTATCCATCCCTCATACTTTTCCACCTCCTTTTTATGGTATCACCTGCAAAGTAGAAAAATAAATTGTTTTTTTTTTCAGATACCTAACGACTGGTGATTCGTATCAAAGTATAGGATTTTCCTATAGACTTGGAACCAGTACAGTTTCGAATATAGTAAAAGAAGTATGTAAAGCCGTATGGGAAGTACTGCAACCAATGTACATGCCTTCACCATCAGAAGACACTTGGAGACATTCGGAAGTCGGCTACAGAAAAATATGGAACTTTCCTAATTGCGTTGGTAGTATTGACGGCAAACATGTGAATATTAAATGTCCCGATAACAGTGGTTCAAATTATTATTGTTACAAAAATATATTTTCAATAGTTTTACTGGCCATAGTAGATCCATTTTATCAGTTTACCATGGTCGATATCGGGAGCTATGGACGCCATAGCGACAGCGCAATTTTTGAAAATTCAAGATTTTATCAAGACTATATTTGTGATAACATGTTATTGCCTCCTAAACCGTTACCAGGCACAGATGATCCTGTTCCCCATGTATTAATAGGGGATGAAGGATTTGGACTCAAAACTTATTTAATGAGACCCTTTCCGAGGGCCACAACGCTACGCGATACGCGAAAAACAAACTTTAATTATAGACTATGCCGTGCAAGGCGTGTTGTCGAAAATGCTTTTGGGATATTAACACACAAATGGCGAGTATTTAGAAGACCAATGGAATGTAAAGTTGAAACTGCAATAGATGTAGTTAAAGCTGCAACCTGTTTGCATAACTACATCATTGTCAAACGGGGTAATAATGACATAGATTTTTCCCAAGACACGATGGCGACGGCGGCGGTTACTCCAAGAGGATTAGCATCGATAAACCCCACAAACAGACGGTCAACAAATGAATCTTTCCAAATTAGAGAAAAATTTGTTAATTATTTTGATACTAATAACTAAATAAAAATAAAGGACTTACTTGTTTCATTTAAATGCTCTGAGATCTGCTGCCATAGCTTAGCTTTCAAAACAGCGTTTTTATAGTTTTTGTCGCTTGGCTCATACAGACAACTATGTTTACGTACACATTCGATTATTTTTTCATTAATATCCATGATAATTACACACTATTTTTTGTAAATATTTACAAAATAATACGACGACACGCGCAGCGCACGACCCGCGCACGCGTCTGTGTGAATGCTTGTCGAAGAGTACGTATATTACGACGAATAGAACGACGTTACACCCGCTCACCCGCGCGCTGCTTGTAATGGCGGACGGCGGACGCGGCCCCGCTCGTCACCCGACCAGCGCCCGACCCGCGCATGCTTTTCAATGTGACGTCTTCCATATAAATACAAGCAAACAGAGCCGTCGTACGCCCGACCCGACCCGCGCCCGACCCGCACCCGCTCTTTGTGTGTATTGCGCTTTACTCTGTCTTGTTTAAATTGTTGGTTTTGAGTATTTTTGTAAGTATACGAATGTGCTTTTTGTGGAAAGTGTTGTTTTTGTTGATTAGTTGTTTTTTATTTAAATTATTATTATTAAAAGGTTTCTTATGTTCTATTAATTTCTTTTGTAGGTAATTTATATTTTCCTCCTCCTTTACGTATTGCAAAACGAGGGGTAGCGAATCTGGTCGCATTGCTCTTATTGTAGAACCTAATGGTTCTTTTAGACCTGCTAGGTATGTGCGAAGTGTTTGACTTGTGAAAAATTTTCTCTTACACGTAAGGAGGTTTTCATCAATTTTATGTATGTCAACGTAATTGGTTATAATGTTTAATAAATTAAGACATCTTTCGTAATAGTTTTGTGGAGATTCGTGTTCTTTCTGTTTGGTATTTACGAGATTTCTATTTGAAGAATTTTCGTCCCCTTGGTCGCGAAATTTTGTATCAACGTTAATTTTATATCGGCCCATGTTTCGGCAACGTTAATGTTAACAATCTCCTCAGCTTTTCCTTCGAGCTTCCCAACAATTCCATTTAGTATAATGGTGTTTTGGAAACAGTCGGCTCTTTAGGGTTGTATTGGGGTTACCGTCAAAATGCGGAACTATTTTTGAGCTGCATTATGTAGAGCGATATTGTCCATTTTGCTTTTTTGTTAATTTATTAATTGATTGAAATTATTTATGTATTTATATGTTTGTATTTGTGTCAGTGTGCCTACTTGTACTAATTAGAAATGTTCAATTTATTGGATCAAACTATTCGTAACAATCGACAAACGAATTTATTTGTAGTACAATTAGAACAGGAATTAGGTAAAATAGAAAGGATTGATATTTGGCAATGAACAAAAATGATCACTTACTGTACTGTTGTCTTCATGCCGTTTCGCTGCTATGTTGTAGTCGTACTTCAATGAATCGTTGAGACGAACCAGTCACAATTGCAGGATTAGATGCGCTGCTGATGAACTGTTTACAGAATCCTACTGACCGCGCGGGAGCGGTTGCGTTTTTAAAAACAGAATTTGTCGTAATAAATTTATTCAGATTTGCAGAACGGCTTAGACTTTAATACACTTTTAAGATTTATACAATATTAAATTGATTATATTTTATTTGAGTACTAATTGTACAATGACTAACTGAAATAACAAAACTAATCTATACAGATGTCAATCAAAGAGTGATGTTAATCGAAGAGTAATGCTAATCAAAGAGTGGCTCTTCATATGGAGGAACCCTTTTTATATTAAAAGGAAAGTATTATAATTCAGATATTAATTTCTAATGATCCTTTGTCTTTACTTTTATTATTGTATTTTATGGTTTCTGGATCAAGTAGCGATGACTGATGCATGATGTGGATGACGAAGGTGGCTGAGTAATACGCGTGTCAAAGGGCGCGAGCGCGCCCATTTGTAGCCGCAAGCTCTCTCTGAATTTGCCGCGTATGATTGTTAGAATTAATTTAATTCCTGTAGTAATAAAATCTAAATTGACTTGCAAGTCGCAAAGCGAATGTAACGAAACCTGCGGCATGAGACATGAGACGTATTTTGTAAACAATATTAAGTGAGATCTATATTTTATAGGTAACTATATAAGGTAACTATAGTGAGTGTTTTTTTAAGCAATTATCAAAACTGATTGAATTGGTTTGGTTACACACGGTATGTGTAGGTTAAGGTATAAGGCGAACGGGCTGGCCTAATACTTTGCGCCCGGGTTAAGACAGTCCTGTTGCAATATAGTATTAACATTACAATCTATTTAAAACTGTATCTAAATTAACAAAATTACAACCTATTTAGGTAATTTACATAATTTTCTCTTATTATTTGTTATTTTACTTAAAATATAATTTTTAATATAATTATTTAAAAATGTTTGTACATGTTTTTTATAATATGGAACATAATATTACTAACAGAATGCACGGGGTAGGTTATAATAAAAGTCACAAAGGAGGAAATCATATTTCATTTAGTATTTTTGTACACGTTATAGGGTAAAACACCCAGTACTCTGCCTTTTAGTGAGAATTGTAATTTGATTCAACTATATTTAAAAAATAAAGGCTTTAAATAAAAACAAATATTTTTTATCAGAAAGTTTATTTATTAAATTTTGTAAAGAGATCAACGAAATGTTAAAAATTATGTTATAATTGTCGAAAAAATCAACATTAAATGAAATATGGCACTTTTCACCCGTAGTCAGCCTCATTTCTCCACAAGTCAGCCATGTCTTACCCTATAGTCAGCCTCTTACTTATTCTTACATGTTGGACATACAAATTCTTTATTAAATGCATTTTCATATACATTACCAGCAAATTCCTACTACTACTAGCCAACGCCCACCCTTGGCTGTTGAGCCATTTGGTGGCGCGCCGACCAGTATAGATGAACATCTTTGAATGGGTCATCATCGTCCCCCTGGCGGTTGATTCCACTGCAATCCGGCAGGTGATCCGCATTCATTAAATCGTGTCCGCACAGGGGACATTCAGAGGTTGGGAGAACACCAATGCGGTGTAGGTGTGCTGCGAGGTAGTCATGGCCAGTCTGCATTCTGAACCTGGCTACGCTCACAGCTCGTGGTAGTTTGTGGTCAATGGGTCCGATGGTGACCAGATTTTCCCATTTTTTCCCTACGGAAAGCTGTGTGAGGTGTTGCCTGCCTGTCCGGTCAATAGCCCTGTTGATGATGGCCCTCATGCTCTGTAGCGAGGGCATACAGGCAGGTTGAGCCATGGACGCGCCCTTTTTGGCCAAGATGTCTGCCCTCTCGTTTCCAAAGATGTCGACATGGCTAGGGATCCATTGCAATATGATATGCCATCCCATATTTGCCAGAAGTTCTAGGGCTTTTCTGGTCTCCATCGTTCTCTTGCAGTCTGTTTCCGTATTGCGGGACAGGTTTTGGATAGCCGCTTGTGAGTCGACGAAGAAGACTGCTTTAGGTGTTGGGGCTATTTTGTTTAGTTCAGCTGCTGCCGCTTGTACAGCTGCTATTTCTCCATCGTAGTTGCTCTGAGGGGCTCCCACTGCTAAGAATCCTTCAAAATTAGAACTGTAGTAGGCAGCTCCGGTTGCCCCTGTTTCAGGGATCGATGACCCGTCTGTGTATACATGTAACCAATCAGGTTGTGGGTATTCTTGGCTGATTGTTTGCAGGGCAGCCTGTTTCAGCTGGATGTCCAAGGATGCTGATTTCGTCTGATTGTGGTTTTTTAAGCTGTAATTAGCCTTCGGTAGATTGTAGAAAAACTCGCAGTAATTTGTAAGTGGTGCTGGCTCCTCCAGGGTAATTCCATACTTTGTAGCCAGCTTCTTATAGGAGGCCAATGGGGATATTTGAGTTTTCAGTCGGGCAGTGGCCTGTCTGTAGTTCGTCCATTGCGTGTAAACACTTCTGTGTCTCTGCCAAAAACGGAGGGCAAATTTCTCTCTATGGCTTTCCATTGAACTACATTTGGCTTGTGCCTCCATAGCAGCAATGGGTGTGGATTTAGGCGCTCCCGTTATTATCCTAAGCGCTGTGTTCTGCACGGTATCCAATTTACTGAGGGTGGTACGGTTACTTGTGGTGGTCACTTCGCTCCCGTAATCAAGGACGGGTCTGATATATGTCTTGTAGGTGGTAATCAACACATCCTGGCTTGCACCTCAGGTTGTGGCTGTTAATCTTTTTAATATCCCGATTCTTTTGGCTGCTCTTTCCGCACATTGTTCGATGTGAGGGCGCCATGTTAAAGTTTATCAAGTATAACACCGAGGTACTTAGAGAGGTTGCTTTCCTCCAACGCTGTGTTTTTGTAGGACAATGAGATGCTGGGTATTTTGGTGGAGAGCGTGAACAATTGGAAGGTGGTTTTCGTGGAGCTTACTGTCATCGAATTTTGACTGGTCCACAATTCCAACCTTTTAAGTGCGTCATTTAACGCTGTTTCGAGAGCTATAATGCTACTGCTCGTCGCCCACATGAGCAAGTCGTCCGCATATAGTAGAGCTTTAATACCGGGCGCTTCTCTGACGGCGTCAAGTACATCGTTGATCCTAATATTTAATAATGTGCAACTGAGCACAACTCCCTGTGCAAGGCCTTGCTTTTGAATGCGAAACTTCGACTTCCAGTTACTGTATTTAACTCGACAAAGTCTTTGCGACAGCGATGACTTGATCCACTTGAAAAGGTTTCCAGATATGCCGTTTATTGCTAATTTGTGTATGAGCATTGTTCCAGCAAATTCCAGTACATTTTAAATGATATCACGCACGATAATTGTGGCAATCAATATTCTTTAAGTCGTTTATTTCTGTGTCACTAGTCAGTTCCTCTTCACATGAGTCGAATCTTATTCTGTTTAATCTGCATGTCGTACTTTTCTTCCTCTTTTTACTATTTTTGGACTTCAACAGCTATTCAGCTTTCCTTTTTTGTAATTCCTTCTTTTTTGTCTTTCTTCGTCTTTCCTTTGGCTTTCAGTCTTTAAATTTGTTTAATCAATGTATTGTTTTTTCTGTTCCTTCACTTTTGCTTCTCAAACTGTCTTCACTCATTAGAGGAAATGTCTCGTATTCTATTAATCGATATCTTCTTTTTTGTGGTCTTAGATACACTAGGTAAAGTTAAATGCTTACTTAAAACGGGTGATAATTTCCTGATTTGATAACATTTGACAAGACAGTTATTTTGTTTTTGATAGTTTTTGGACTGTCATTTAATTTGTTTTGCATATTTTGTATATTTTCTTGTAAAATGTCATTTTCGGTCGGGTTTAGGTTACAGTTATTTCTATACACTTCGTAATATAGTTATTATTTTCTAAGGGTGATTCGTCGCCCATTTTATTTTCTTTATCATCCTCAATATTATCTTGGTCAATATTTGTTTCTGTCTCAACGTCTCAATTTATCCAGTATTCTTTAGATATTAATTTTGATTTATCAGCTATCGGACATTCTTTGTGGCAGTTCATATTTTTTTGCGTATTTGCATTAAATTCAGCAGCTCCTGATTGCTGTGTTTTCCGGACTTCATAATTTTGTTGTATGACTTCGAAGTCCGTTATGATTTCGAAGTCTTTTAAGGGTACAGCACTTTCGATTAAGTTATTCATATTATTTTCCAATCTATAATCACCTATAATTGGCACACCTATATCAAGAATTTCAACTGATTCTGGCGCTATTTCTGTTGAATTTAAACTTTTAGCTCCTATAACATTTTTTGCTGTGTTTAATATATCGATAACGGTTTTTGCATCAACTCCAGCATTTTTCAACTCGTTACTAAGCTGATTAATTATCTTGATGGCGGTATTCAAATGCCTGTTTTTTATTTTCTTGCCTGGAGATTTCACATACTTGGTGGTATTAGATTGATGTTTCTCAAGATTATTCTGTACACATTTTGAATAGTCCAAGGCGTTTTGATAGTATGGGTACAATCCACACTTGCGAAAACCATTGCTGATTGTTACAGGCAAGTTTTCTTTCTCTAAAACTATATTAAGCAATGGACAAAACGTTGATTTTGTCAAGACATTATTGACATTTTCAGGTCGAGTCGCTCATTTGCACACTGTATTTTTCCATTCTGACTTCAACGGTTTGAATACACTTACATCTGCAGGCTGAATGAAATGTGTTGCATTTGGTGGAAATGCGTAAAGGATAATACCATTTTCATTACAATATTCACTGAGATGCAGCGTTAAGTGGCTTTTATGTCTTTAAACAAAAACGAGAACTGATTTTTGTATATTTTGTTCTTCAACGTATTAGTTCAAACCGTTACCAATGTAATCGTAAAATATATCTGACTTCATCCACCCGGTTTCTGACTTTCCTAACAGCCATCCAGCAGACATACTGTTTATAACATCTTTTGGTGGTCTAACATACGGAAAGATTACACAAGGAGGCAAAATCTTCCCAGGAGCCGATATAAATACAAGAACACTAACAGCCTCTTTTTCATTGCCTTTTATGATCTTGTAGACATTTTTGTATCCTCAATCGGGTGCAATAACTTTTCCTGTTTTGGGACATATGTAGAAATTGGTTTCGTCACCGTTAAATATTCGGTCTGGGTTAGTCAAAATTTCAGTTGCGTTTTTATCTTGTAAGTGCTTCAGTAGGTCAGCAAACTTCCGAATACCTTCTTCGGTTACTGCTGCTCGACCCTTAGTAATATTTTCGGGTGTCCTTTTAATACAAAAACTTAAACTTAACTCAGGATTTAATCTAAGAAATAACTTGTACAATTTTTTTCCTCTGCCTATTATTTATAAATGGGTTTTCTTGGGAAATAATATTATGGACGGTTTTAAGGAGGTCATCACCCTTCTATGCAGTCGATCTTGTAGTGTCCCTCGTGGTACGCTAAAAACTCGACTAGCTTCTCTAATCTTTATCCCACTTCTGATCGCGGCTATAGCCTGCGACAATTGCTCTTCTTTGTATTGGTGGATTGATCTTCTCGACACTATAATAAAAAAATTTCATGCTAAATAATCGTAGGTACATAGATTTAATCCTAAATAAGGCATTAAAATTAATTTTATGCAATACAACTAACGGCCGACTATTGAAGTCAAAAGTCCATTAGTTGGCCGTCAATATGGATTGCTTTTATACAAGGATGAGTACCGGTAAAATTAACTTTTGTTCTTCTAAGTGTTAAATAGGGCTTAAATATAAAAAAAAGACTATTCGCTGTGTTAGTTTCAAATAAATCTAAAATCGTTAAAAACCAGTAGTCAACCCTTTACGGCTGAGTACTGGGTCAACCTTAAAAAAATCAAAAACCCGTGGTCGGTCCCCTAAATTAAAACGTAATAAACAAATAAAATGCCTCTAATGCTTAATTTTATCACAAAATAAACATTTTGTAACATAACAATCCACCAGAAATCACATCAAATTCATAGAAAAACTCGAACACGTTTCCTTAAGAAAAAATTGCAACACTGACGTACCCAGTCATGTCGTGGGCGGCAGTGAATATAAACGAGTACAGCTCATTAACCTGTCATGCTATTGGTTCGTGGGTGTGCGTATTAACCAATAAGGGGACATAGATTCGGTCAAACGTTATTTCAATGGTGTCAACAAATTTCAACACTATTTATACTATAATAAAGTCTATAAAGGCCGAGTACTGGTGCGTGGCTGACTTTCGCGTGATGTACCCTAGTATTTCACAAATATATATTTTCTATAGTTTTATTTTTATGTCTAATTTTGTTGAGAAGCTTCTTGCTCTATTTAATAACATTATTTGTTCGATAGTCATCATTCGTAATGTCTATGGCGTTCACACATGGTTACAATTAAACCAGTGTGTGATTTGTTTATGTCGAATGAAAATAAATTTGCTTAAATGTGTCTTTTACGTAAGGGAAGGTTAAACTAACTTTAAAAAAAAACTATTCTTTAATTTAATCTAATTTATTATAAAAGATTTATTATATCCTATATAAAAAAATATAGGGGTAAACTATGAGAATGTCGGTTGATTGCGTTGTAGAAATGTTTACCTTTTTAAATTGGATAGTTGCTCAGTATACTTTTCATTTTTATCTCAAACAGTATATAATGAGTCTAATGGGATTCTATTTAATTAGATTGGACTTAACTGTGGATAATTAGGATGAAGGTCCTCCGTGTTTTCAAAAAAATCGTTGATTCGAAAGTCCGGCAGGATTATTGGATGTCTGATATTAGTTATATGTCATTGGTAGTGAAAGTCATATTCTCTGGGAATAATTTGCAGTTAGGATGCAGAGTTAGTATTCCTACCCCTTGTAGTAGATGGTGTTTGGTTATATTTCACACTGAAGAACACTTGGCGTTTCTTTACTTTAGATATATAACCAGTTATTGTCTTCCAGTGGTTAAAATATGTCGATGTTTGCAGGGAATGTTGTTGGTACGCAAGAGTTTGGTATCGTTGTTGAGCCGGTGTACAAAATTTCGACTTCGCATATGAGACTACTTGCTGTGTTATGAATGATATGATTGGAGCCTATCATTTTCTTTGAAGCAAATTTTTTGCAGTTCCGAAGATCGTTGCTGATGATGTATTGCTAGCCATTGGCATTCGTGCCTAAATAAGTGTACTCGGGAATTACGGTTGAGTGGAATAGGAAGTCGGGTTGTTTACTGGCAACAGAATAAAGGTGATATAAGGTGAAAATGTGATTTTGGATGAGGGGGAATTCCATTGTATAAACTAAGCGGTTTATATATACATAAGCCGATATGGTTGCTGATTCTAGGATAGTATGAATATTTTCGATGGAAACAGATGTAACTAATCCTTTGTTAGTTCTCAAATGATTTGACAATAGTAATTTGTTGTAAACTTTCTCTAATTTTATGATGGAAGGATGAATTGTTTCGGATTTAGTAAAAAGAATGCTACTTATGCAATCGCCGATTTCTCGTTCTAGATTCAAGACTAGTTCTTAATCTCTTCTTAATTATTTAATCTATTAAAGTTTTCATTGATTATTTGTTCGTCATAAGAGATTTTCAATTCGTTATAGTGGATGCTATTATTTGCATTTGTTTTTTCATGATTCGCTAGACCTAATTCCTGATTTTTTTGTCATTAGATATATCAATAAGCCATTTGAGTACTGAATTGATATCATCGAGAATTTCTCTCTATACACGAGACTTTTCGCCAAGGTAAAATTTTAGTTCTTGACAGCTGCGAAATTGATCCTATCCAGGTTAACATTTAGAAATTAATTTGTATTTTGGATATTAGAAGTTAATAAGGGTACTCGGCCATGGCATTTTTCAAATTGTTACGTAGTCTACAGAATTGCGGGCGATAAATAATGGCTTTAAATCTTTATAAATGATTAACTTTCAGGATCCGTCGGAAATCACACTTTCATTACTATGGAATAAACCAGAATGGAGGTGGAATAAGGTACCTACCTGGTTCGAATATGGCCACCTTAAGGTTTGACAATAATTTTCTCATACTACCTACGACTTAAGTCTACTAACCTGTCTGCTAACTAGTATAGAGTCTATCTAACTAACATGTAAAATAGGATCTATTTGAAGTAGTATTATATACCTTCGTAGAATCCACGACGAATGACTTTTAAGGAAAATAAAATACTTATTGACTTTTGTATTTTCTTACATTTATAGTTTTACAATTTAAAAGTTTCTTAAATGCAATAAGTGATGATTTACAATATTAATACAGTGTTATATTATAAATATAAGTTATAGTTATATTATAAATACAAATTATACATTTATTTAGATTTTTATACATATTCTTTTAATGACAAGAAAACATAAAATTTTACAATTCATAAATTGATTATAATTAATAAATTTTATTAGAAAGAATATTATTAAAATACTAGTTATTTAAATTATAAGAGTACTTTCTTTTCGATTCTGCGCTTGCAGATCGAGTTACTCTTAATGGAGTAGAAACGTCAGCAGGATCGTCACTTTCTTTCAGTTCAATAATAGGGTCTATTTTTGTGCTTGACGGTCTAGTAACTTTAGTACAACTTTGGACACAACACGGACTTTCTGAATTATCATCATCATTTCCTTTATATCTATTATTCATGATTCTACAAAACCTATTGAGAAAATATATCAAAACAATTCCACAAAGAAAGTAAATTAAATAAGTAATATGATTACTTGGTTATTTAATAATTGACTTCTGTTGAGATTCAGTTTTCTTTTCTATAGAATGTAATTTTACTGAGGCTAGATTTAAATTATCTAGTTGAATGTTTACTATGTTTACAGGAGTAAACAAATGTTTTGTTTTATTTAACTTTATTTCGTTACCACAGTTATTTTGAGTAAAATCAAAATGAATAGCTGGCGAAATATAATTTGTAATTATATCATTAGTTGCGGTAATTTGAATGAGGTTTGCCTAACCTGTACAGTCTTTTAATTTCACGATTTTTCTAATTTAACGTTTCCTACATTAGCGAGTTTGTATACTTTAATATCTGTCTTTTAACAATCTACAGTTTTGTAGGTTTTGAGTACATGTATATCCAACGATTATTTGCGAGTTTTTGCCAAATTTCGACTTGTTCGTATAAATTGTATAAATTTTTGCACAATTTTGGTAGGATTTTTGATACTTTAGATAATAATGAGATTCGCAAGATGGGTTTGACTTGACTGAATATTAATTTATGTCTTCGCAGACGAAATGTTTATTAGAGAGTTTTTTGCCTGAATTTAGTTCATTAAGTTGAATATATGAATGTCGATTAGTGGTTATAAAGATTTATATCTTTTAGTTGGTTGTATTAAAGCATAGGTCAAATCTTTAATACTATGTGGTGTTGGCAGCGGTAAAACGTGATAAAGTTCAAATTCTTGTGGAGTAACTAAAGGTATATTCAATATAAATATTAGTTCATAATTCACGTAGGAAACATTTAGGGTGGATATATCGATTAACAAGTGTATGTCTTCGAGATTCAGAGGTGTTGGAAATTCTTTATTTTGCCACAAAATCTTCCAATTTGTAGATAGTTCATTATAGATTTGATTAGACGATATTATAGGAGGGTATAAAACGTTTTGTTTAGCAAAGAGTATATAATTAATAATGATATTTAAATCTTCAGTTAACCGTCCGGTCAATGATCGGGTACCCGGGTATCCATTTCAATGTCGCAGGTTAAATTAATTAACTTCTCAAAAAAATTTTATGGCCGTCTGGATCCCCAAAATTGAAGTAGTTTGACACCCGTTTTTCATCAAATTTTTTAAAAACCAGTTATTTAATAAAAGTTATTAACTATAAAACTTGATACCTCATCCGTTCAATGACCAGGTACCCGGGTACCCACTATGATTAATATATATGAACGACGGGTTTATACACACTTAAAAGACAGTTTATTAAAGTATTTAGATAAATTAACTTTTAAATTGATAATAGACAATATAGTTGGTAATTTTTTTTATTCAAACAATAATTCTTATTATAAACAATTGTAAAAATAGTAAGTAAGAAAAACATAACTCCGTTTTTATTTATTTTAGTAATCTTTTTTCCCATTCTTTTACTATTTATTTATATTATTTTATTTATTATGATACAGTGCCATATAAAAATTGAAGTACATTAAATTATTTCGTACATTCTTTACATGTCGTGGTTGTAACACAGTGTTCATCACAAATAGGGTTCTCACATACCGAACATATTTTCCTAGTTTTGCGACGTTTTTTGAATTCACTTTGGAGACATGTATAGCATACACCAGTAATTTTTTTCCTCCCAGTTGAATCAAGCTGCGTCTGAGGTCTCGATGATCCAGATGTTGGCTGTGCATTCGGATTGACAGCTCGACCAAGAAGAGATTCAATCGCCACTTTCGTTGAGAAATGCCTCATAATTTGTGCGTTATGCGAACGACTCTCAACGTATGGAGCACACAGCTCTCTGTCCAATTGCCGATAAAATAATCGTCGTTCATATGATTTTTTAACAAGCATTTTATTATTCTTGTAATACAGAATATATGATGCAAGGCAGGCAATATCGAGAATATTATAAAAAAATGCTAGAGGCCACCTTTGAGTTGATCTTTTTGTAGTATATCTACCAAGTATTTTATCCATCGTGTCTACTCCAGCTTTAGATCAGTTATAAAATTCAATAATTTCGGGTTTTTTCTTCGCACTATCACTAATTTTTGCTTCATGATGCATTGATGATAGCATAATTACAACCTTTTTTTTGGCACATAACTGCATAGGGTTACTTTTTCATGAAAGCCAAACACAGTCGATAATTCTTCTCGCGTTTTCGATACAGCCATTGCTGGTGGAATGTATGCTTTATTTTTCTTCAGAGTGCCAACAATTGTCAAGTTCCAAGATAGTAAAAATTTTGCCAGTGGAAGAGCAGTGAAGAAATTATCCATTGTAATATTTCTACCGGATCCTTTGTACGGTGCCACCAAGTCTTTGACAACTCTTTCACCGACGTTTTTCTCACGACCATCTTTCGATTTGTCAGTGTAAAGCTGTCCAGTAAGTGGATACGAATTTTCAGCATCACATATCCACCATACTTTGATTCCATATTTAGCCGGTTTTGATGGAAAATACTGAGTGAATTTAGTTCGACCTCGGTATGGATAAAGTTGCTCATCAATTGTCAGGTATTCTGTTGGCTTATAATGTTTTGCTAAATTACTATTCAACATTGTCCAAATGTCTCGTATTGGAGCAGCTTTATCACTCTCCAAACGCTGAGCTCGAGTATTTGCATCATCAAATCGAATAAAACGAAGAATGTTCCAGAAGCGATTGATGCTCATTGGTGCACGATACAATGGATATGAATACGACTGCCACATTTCCCTTGCATTGTCAGTATTTGAGTTATTGGCGCCAGAGGTTATCAAAATAGCCAAGAATGCATAAAATTCCTGCAGCTCGAGATTTTTCCACTCCAATTGTTTTTTCTCTGGATTTTTTTCATTATATTCTGCATATGTTGTAGTTGCCTTTTTATTAGTATGGCGTATAATGATATCAGTCATTTCTGGTGTGAAAAATAATTTGAATGTGTCTAGATTTGACAGCATGCTGGTGTTCCTATGAGGTCCACATCTCTCTCGAACAATATTATGACTTCCAACTTGAAGTTCACTTGGTGGTGTTGCAGCCCACTGAGTTCCATCTTTTGCTGTCATTCCTGACTCCGTCGCTTCTACTTCACTTTCTTCATCTTCATCCTCTCCATCTTCATTTCTTTGATCTTCATCTTCTTCGCCTTGATCTTCATGATGTGCAACTTCATTATCTATTATGAAAAAAATACACAATTTATATAACATAATACATTATAATTATCAACGTACAAAAGAGACAATAGAAATGTTAATTAGCTGTAACATCATAATCTGAAGCTGCCGCCTCGCTCGGTGGAAAATATTCATCATCACTGCTATCCAACACGTAGTCATCATCAGATTCTTCTGCTTCGAATGTTTTCTCGAAATTCTTACCTCTCTGAGAGCGGGTGACTCTATTGTAAAAAATTTTCAATTTATTAATTAGTAAATTTTTTTTTAAATCGAAAACATAAAATAAATAATTTAGTTGAAAATAAAACAAGTGAATCTCGCCTTACCGTCGAAAACTCGATGAATTAGCCATTGTATTTATTTAGATTAAATATATATTTAGTGTATATATTTAGATTAAATACGATTTTTTTTGATAATATTAATTTTGTATATTTTTTTTCACTTTCACTGTATTTTGTACGTCTGTTCACTACGCTTGTAGAATTCCAACTGAACACGTTTTTATTCTTTCGTTCGAAAAGAAAGGGGGAAAGGGTCATCTCAGGTACTTAAATATCGATTGACCTTGGCATTCTGCTATTGCTATGTCAACCATAACAATAGCAGAATGCCAATTGTTACGTTAACCAGCTTACACAGACAAAATAATTGTTTCGTCTGTGTACTAATGACTTGTATATCTGCCACTCTATACGCGAAGGTACCCGAGTACCCGGTCATTGAAGGAATGGTGAAAGTTTGGTCATTGACCGGACGGTTAAGTCTTAGAATTAAGTATTAGAATTAAAATAGTTCAAAGTAGAAAAACGAGTATTTATGGTTGTTCTTATATCAAATATTGAGATGTTTGAATCTAATTTGTCAATGTAATCTTGAAATGTTGCAAAGTTTTTACTTAAAATTTGTTCATTTTCATTCAATTTTTTAATAGTATTATTGAAATTTTGGATAGCAGACTGAGACTGAGTTACCTGAACCTTGACCTTTCAAAAAAAATGTATTTCTTTATCATCTTCTAAAACTTTATCAATTATTCCGTCATAATATTGTGCATCTTCGCTGTCTAATGTTCCGAATACAGTTTTTAGAACTGATCCTATTCCATCGGACCATCCTCGTTTGGTTCGTCTAGAACTTGTCAAATGAGATAGGGACTGATATAAATTTATATCTTTGTCGAGCATTTTGTTAGTAACATTAATCTTTTTGCACATTTTCGACTTGATGGTATTTCTTCTAATTCGTTATAGCGTTTTTTAGTAAATTTACATCGTGTTTCAATCAATTCTATAGCTTTTGGAATTGATCCAATGTCTTTGAATGATATCAATTTCCAAAGATCAACTAGTATCTTCAGAGTTCAAATTCGGTCAAAATATAGTTCAATACTTTTGTCAATTGGAGTTATTTCGATTAATTACACGGGGACGCGAACGTAGAACATAACCTGAAAATCTATTGGATAACTTCTTTTTAGGTATCATGGTTCTAGGTGCTGGTCTAGTTCGATTTATGTGGATTTTAGTCAATTTTCCTTTTTCTGTTTTTATTAATAAATTTTATATATATATACATATATATATATATATATATATATATATATATATATATATATATATATATATATATATATATATATATATATATATATATGCTTATATTTATTATTTCATATGGTCCTTTCCAATTTAGTTTTAACTTGTTACCACTTTCTGCGTCTATTAAGACGAAGTCTCCTTTCTTATACTTAGGAACTTTAATTTTTGTGTCGTTTCTTCTTTTGGAAGATTCTTTGCTTCGGATGATATTTTCTTTAGCTAATTCTTGAATATTTCTTAATTTCTGTCTTAAGTTTTGTATATAAGTGTTATAATTACTTTCGTTTTCTTTTTCATTAATTGAAGAAGGTCATGTTGGTTTTTGTCCAAATACTAGTTTATGTGGTGTGAATTGACATGTAGAATGTACACTGATATTATAATTAAACATAGCGAGTGGAACATATTTATCCCAATCATTTTGTTCTTCTGATATATATTATTTCAGATAATCTTTAGGGTAGAATGGACTTCTTTCTAAATCTCCGTTAATTTGAGGGTGATAAGCACTTGAGCTTAATCTCTTTATTTTAAATAGTTTAGTTAATTCTTTTAACAGATCTAATATAAATTCGCTACCTTGGTCTGTAAGAATTGATTTTGGAATTACAAAATGTGAAATGATTGATGATGACTCATATTATATGAGTTTATCGACTACTGAGGATGCATCGTGAGAGTTCAGAGCATGTGAAAACTTTGCTAAATTATCTTGTATTGTGAGAATAAATCTATTTCCGCTAATAGTAATTGGTAGTGGACCTACTATGTCCATAGATATTCTTTCAAATGTTATAGTTGATATCGTAGTAATTATCATAGGTACTTTAATCTTTTTACGTATAGTTTTATTTAATTGACAGGATTTACAATTATTCACATATTCTATGATATTTCTTTTCATGTTCGGCCAAGTATATTTGGATTTTATTCATTAATTCGTCTTAATAATGCCGTTATGTCCTGACAATGTATTATTATGATTTTCCTTTAGTATAATAGGAATGAGAGATTCATTTGGAGTTTGAATTTTGTTGTGGCACATTCTTATATTTTTATCAATATTTTGAAATACATAAAATACTATTTGTTTGATTCGATCTGGGTGTATGGAACTATACGAATCTTTGAAATCAGTATATAATAAATCTTTGAGTGTTAGTTTGTTATAATAATTAATGCTTAGCTATACAGTGGCAAATATTCTGATTCTTATTTTCGGATTTCAATACCTGGTATAACTGTTTATCTTGTAAGAGTAATATGTCAATGTTATTATTTTTACTAAAAGCTTCGATTGCGAAGGGGTTTTCTTCGTCTAACGAAATCTTGTGAATATATGTTACATTATTATGTTTGTCATTAAATAAATGTTCGTCGATTTCAATATAATTAAGACACGGTAAATTTTTGATTTTGTGAGAAGTTTTGAAAATCTGAATAAGTTTCTGAATGCACTGTATTCACTATTACTAGTGATAGGCAGTCTACATTAGAATTCACTCTTCCCGGTTTATGGATAATTTCGTAGTCAAACTCTTCCAATTGTAATCTCCAACGAATGAGTTTACTACCAGGGTCTTTTACATTGAATAACCAAGTAAAGCCGGGTCCAGACGGGTGTAACTTGTAATGTAAGATTACATGTAATTTTGCGTCAACAGTGTGGACGGCACACGAACGGTACGCGAATCTATTTCACGAGCAGCTGTTTCCACAGTTGCTACGAACATGCCGAATAGGAAGGTTGTGATAGGTGGTGCTGCTTTTATTTATATGTATTTACTAGCTGAAGACCGGAAACGTTTAAAGCGTCGATGGTGGAAAACTAAATTGTATAAAAGAAGATCTTCTTTACTCGTGGAACTAAAATCTCAGCAAATAAGTGGCCAATATAAAAAACTTTACCCGGATGTCGCCTAATGATTTTGAATATTTGTTAACAATCATTGCGCCTAAAATATCAAGACAAGATACTATAATGAGATCTGCAATTTCGCCGCAAGATATACTGGCTCTAACACTAAGATTTTTGGCAACAGGAGATTCATATACAAGCCTTCAATTCACCTTCAGAATTTCAAAACAGTCAATCTCTTGCATTGTACCAGAAGTTTGTGAAGCGATTATAGAAGCTTTGAAAGAAAACATCAAGGTGAGTTTTACATATTTGTATTTATTTATTAAAAAAGAAAATAAGGTGTTTAATTACGTATTATAACATTAAAATTAGAAAGTTAAATCAAGACATCCACATAGTCTGCATCTTCAAATTATGTAGTAAAAAAAAATTATTCAAATCAGGTTATCTACAAAATCTACCTCTTCATATGAAGTTTGGGATGATTCTGAGGGAACAGGTGAAGTATATGGAGCCGTAGCGTAACTTGTCTGATTCTGACCTGTTGTATACCCTGAAGTATATCGTTCTGAGCTAATATGTGAAGAAGGTTGTTCATTGCAATATCTTGTTCTTGTGTACTCGTTGGAATTGAATGCCGATGGATTATAATGTTGAGGAAAGCCTTCATCGGCTTTGAATATTATGTCCATTATTGCTCGCTGCACGGCATTTTTAGTACTCCTGTTATATTGTTGCATCTAGCTGCATATAAAATTTGAAAAGAAAAGGGTTTCAGTGTCAAAATTATTTGGATTATTGTTTTGGGGTTCGGCAGCAGGAGTAGAAGCAACACTTTTAAGCACGCCAAGAGCTTCTGAAAGCATACTCAGTTTTGTATTTTCGTCTGGTTTCTTTTTCTTGGGAGCCAGACCAGTCGGTGATATAAATTCTGAACTGTTATCATTTTCTGCACTTGTAGATGCTCTCTGATCCGGTTCATTTGTAATCTGAAAAAAAAAGTCAGCTCTCAAAAACAGAGTCAGAATGGATCAAGATTTCAAACCGATTTGATGAATTGTGGAATTTTCCCCATTGTGCCGGAGCCATGGACGGCAAACATGTGATTCTTGAGGCTCCAATACATACTGGCACAGACTATCGTAACTACAAATCGAATTTCAGTATAGTAATGTTTGCTTTAGTTGACGCGGAATATAATTATACATTCCTGGATGTCGGATGTCAAGGCCGAATTTCAGATGGTGGAATTTTTAAGGACACTGAATTATATAAAAAACTAGAAAATAGCTCGTTAAGATTACCTGCATCTGAAGCACTGCAAGGTAGAAATAACTTAGTACCATATGTTTTTGTAGGAGACTCTGCCTTCCCTTTACAAAACAATATAATGAAACCTTATCCAGGAGAATACCCTAAGGGATCACCGCGAAGAACTTTTAATTACCGGCTTAGTAGAGCTCGCAGGACTGTAGAAAACGTATTTGGTATCACAGCATCTGTGTTCAGAGTTTTACGAAAACCTATGCTTCTTCAGCCCCAAACTGCGGAGACTATAGTCATGGCTATTGCGCACTTGCATAATTTTTTGAGAAACACGGCTACATCTAAAAACTTGTATGCGCCCCCCGGAACAGTTGATAGTGACGAAAACGGAAGATTATGTGAAGGTAGTTGGCGGAGAGATACTGAAATGTCATCTTTACTTCCATTGAATAATGTACCTAGAAGGGCTGCCTTAACAGCAAAACAAATTAGAGACGAGTTTAATGACTATTTTATGAACGAGGGTAAAGTTCCTTGGCAGAATACGTATTGTTAATTTTTTTATCAATTCGGAAAAAACTAGTTGAATGCAGTTACCTCTGTGTTGATTCGTTTCCTTGGATTATTTCTATCTCCTAAAAATGCTAGCGCCTCGTAAGCAAACCATGTACTTTTGTACGTTTCATCCGCACCTGTAAAATAAATAACAGTTAACACAAAAAATCAAAAGACAAGGACGGAAGATCATACAATAGAAGTAATCATTGTACTAATAGCAAGTATGTGATAATAGGGGTATTCACACTACTTAGTCAAAACGTGCAAAATATTTATTTGTTATTTGTTTACATTTTATACTAGTTCCAGTTCTGTGATTGTGTAAAAGCCAAGTCAATTCAAAAGTCCACTTTTGATAAGCACCGTTTTGCCTATTTTTTTTCCAAGATGAATCCATTTCAGATATTACTATTTCCATTATGTAACTAATATAAGTAAGTAACATAATGTAAATGGTAAGTAATAAATAAAACTATGAAATATGTATGTAAATGCATTAGAAATAATTATAATAAACATACCTTTGCCGGACATGTGACTCTTCTTTTCTTTTCCTTTTTCCCTTTGATGTGAACCAAGCAAACTAATCATTTTGTTCTTGCATTCTTCTACATCTCTTCCCAATGAATGAGCAATATCACTCCAAGCATCGTTTTTAATATTTTTTTTAAAGTAATCCGGATTTTTTGGGTTCCATATAACAGGTTTATCTTGATATAAACTAATCAGTTCAAGTGATTGTTCGTCACTCCACATCATGAGCGTCCACACGACACAACCGTCACGAACACCGTCCAATCGAGCACTGCGAGCGCCTTTGTGTTCGCGCAAAAAACCGACAGCCGACGGATCAGCCCGAGCACCGGCGCGAGCGTTACATGTAATGCTCGTAGTGCCGTCCACACGTAGAATTCCTGTTACATTACACGGTAGATTACATTACATGTTACACCCGTCTGGACCCGGCTTAAGAGGACGATGAGCAGTTACTATTTTAAAATGTCTTCCATATAAATATGGTCTAAAGTGGTGAATTGCCCATTTGAGTGCCAATAGTTTTTTTTCGGTTGTGCAAAAATTTCCTTTGGGTTTATTAAGTGTTCTGGTAGTGTAAGCGATTGGTAAATCTTTACCTAATTCGCCTTGGCTAAGAATTGCAACGATAGCATAATTGCTTGCATTTGTATTTAATATAAATTCTTTGTAAAAATTCGGGTATTGTAGGATATGTGGAGAAATAAGAATTTCTCTTTGAGTATTTTGTTGTTCTTCGGACCAAGATAATTGTATATCTTTAATAATGATGTTAGTGGTTTAGTCATTTTCGAAAAATTATTAATAAATCGTCTATAATATCCAACTAAACCTAGGAATTATTTTATGTTTCAGATTCTTAGGTATAGGGAAATCTTTTATGACTTTTATTTAATTTTTTATTAGGATTTGAAGGTACGCCTTTGTTAATTATAATGTGTCCTAAACAACTTACTTCGCGTCGCATGAACTCACGTTTATCTGGTTGTAATTGTTGTAATTTAAAATTACTAGTTTTTAATTTTTCAAATACGGCTTCAAGTTTATTGCATAGATTACTATGAATTTGCATATACTATGTCAGCCATATAGACAAAAACTATAAAACTTGTATACCACTAAGAACAGTGTTCATTATTAATCTTTGGAATGTAGCAGGAGCATTTATTAAACCGAAAGGCATTCTCGTATATTCGTAAAGACCGTTTGGAGTAGAGAAAACTGTTTTAGATATATCGTTAAGATCAACTTTTATTTTATGAAATCCGCTTGCTAGATCAAGGGTTCTAATATTGGTAATCTAATACTTCATTGATATTTGGTAATGGATAAGCGTCTCGTATAGTGACATTATTTAATTTACGGTAATCTATTACTGCTCTCCATTTAATTTTTTCTGTCTTTTTTCTTTGGAACGACCCAAAGTGGTGACGACCATGGACTATTAAATCGTTCAATTATACGTTTATTTCGGATTAGATGACTATTATTAGTTTCTATTTGATGAGTTATTAAATTAGTACGAGAGAGTTCGTCTCCCTCTAAATAAAATATGGAATTGAACTTTTTACAAATATCCCATAAGGATTCCTTTTCTTCCTTATTAAGATGATATATACGTAATTCATCGTATATTCGCTCAATTCTGGTTGGTCTAGCAATTAATTTAAAGATTGGTAACATCATTACCATTTTTATAATTATTGTCGCACGGATTACAGACACTCGAAGTGCTGCTATAATTAACCCATACATGCCCAGAACTTTTTTTGATCGCGATTTTTGTGAAATTTACATATACTGGTCTTTAATAGTTTTGATTACATATCGCATATGTGCTTTTGAGATTCTGTATGAGGAAGGTTGTTTTTTTTGATGGGTCGTTAATGACCCTTTGAGCTAATAAACTGAGTTCGATATATTATGGTGAAAGAAAATCAATAAAATAAATGCTATATTTACAATATTTGTAGTTTGTTTATTTTTAAATCAACTTGAAATGTAACAGAGAGTCTCATAAGGATAACATTTATCATGAAGATAAACCTGGCACTTGCGGCACATTTTCACAGTTTTGTTCTTACATAAGGCACATCGTCTTCTGTTCTGCCTGGTTGTAATCAGATGCTGTGCGGAATATTTCCTCACTGATGTGGGAACATGGCTGTTAATCCTCGGTTGGGGTCCTGCCGCTATTCTGACAGTCCCGTATTTAACTATTAAAGCTCGAGCAATGGCTCGTCTAAACTCTAATGTGTCAACCGTGCACCCATAAGATTTAGCTAATAAAGTTGCATTATTTACAGCAACGTCCACCAGCCACAGCAGCATACGTATACCATTTCTTTCATCTAATAGCAATGCGGTAGACTCCAACATTGGCATCCAAGCGGTTCACGCCTCCCATAAATCTGTTGTACTGGTGCACAACGTTTAGTTGATCAATATCTACTTTTTTCTTTGCAGCTACAGAGTATCTGCGGGCTTTCTGGATGGGATGAACTCCAAACTCATTAGACAGTAATGTCACAATGCTATTATCATGCCAACGCACGGCACAAATTTTGTCACGAGTATCCAGTCTATAATCATAAAAGCCGCGTGGCTGTTTCTTGCATGCCTTAACATCCATCAATGGACATTTGTCTATTCTATTTTGACGAGCAGTCCCAGTCACTTTGACGCCTTTTTCTTGCATAACAGACAGCAGTGTCGGTGAAGTAAAGAAGTTGTCACAGTAGACTGAACACTGGACATCAGGGTAAACTTCTTGGATTTTTTGAGTCAATTTATTAACTACGTGTCCACCAAGACTGGTTTCACGGTTTTGTGATTTACCTTCGTACAGATCAACATACAAACAATACCCCAGGCGAGTAGCTGCAACCCATGCTTTAAATCCGAAACATATCGGCTTCCCGTGTATATGCTGTTTGCAACCATGACGCCCAAAGTACGGTATCATAGACTCATCGATGCTTACATTTTTTTCAATGGGTGCATACTTCAGAAACTGTTTATTCATGTGGTCAAACAATGGTCGAACCTTAGCCATTTTGTTCCCTTGAGGCAAGTTTTCATTGTCAGCAACATGCAAATACTTAAATATTTCTTTGAATCTATTGCGGCGCATAGCATTACACACCAGTATATTTTTGGTATCATTATTTTCCCAGAACATTCTGCGTCTAGGCAGAGGAACATAGCCACTAATCATCAAAATTCCTAAAAAGCAATAGATATCATCGCCGGATAGGGTAAAATTTGTGTTGTGGTGTTGACTTACAGCGTAAATAACAGAATGCCTCACTATATGACGTACAATCATCTCATTAAAAAACAGTTCAAAGAAATCTATAGGATCGATGTTTTCAGTCAGAGAAGTTACTGCTCTAGGAAGAGGTGGTGACCATTCTTCTTGATTTTGAAGCAAATCGCGTTTCAACCATTTACGCGGTCTCTTTAAAGTCCTAGCACGGCTGCGAGTACTTTGGGTGCCAGAAGAGGTCGTCTCTGCGGCAATGGTATTTGGGTTCAAGTCAGCGCTTGTTTTTGATGATTTGAGACGTGATCCACCCGAAGATGATGAAGATTGTGGATCAGTTATTTCATCGGCGCCAGATGAGGGCAACTGTCTGGCAATGGCACCTTCGTTCAAGCTAGAGTTTGCCTTTGACTTACCCGAAGCAGATGCAGGTTGTAGATGAGAGATGTCACCTGATTCGTCTATGTCGTCGCCTTGGTCCGCATCACCTGACTTTCGCAACACTAACTCTGCTGAAGCTAAAAGTTGGTGCCGATTCATGCGTTCTATGTCAAAGCAATCTTCATCTCCGGAGTCGCCGTCAGATATTCTACCGTCATTTGGTGGTTCGATGAACACATCTATACTGTCAGCCTCCTTAGCTTTCGTTGTTAGCTTTCTTCCAAAGCTTCAACTATCTCGTGTGTTTTCGGCACTCGACGATGACGAGACCTTTAAAGAGATTAACATAATGTATCATGCCTATATAATTAATACCTATGCTTGGATAAAAAAACAATATTTAAACATTTTGTTGCATCTCCATTGAGAAAATCTTTAGTACAAACAATGTATTTGTAAACAACAAAACAGACCTTATATGCCCAAAGGGTCGTTTTCGCCCACGTTCAATCATCCCACATAACAACGTTCAAGAATCACGTTCCTTTGAATATTTAAAACTTTCTTCAAACTATCACTTTTGTTTTGCATAGTTGCAAACACTAATATTCTTCACAAATAAAGTAGTTTAAATGTGATCAAAACGTTAAAACAAAGAATACTTACATTTTTGTTCGCGAAATCGTTCTATTTTCTCAAATTGCAACAAGTATCAACTTGTGACAGTAATAAGTTCCACAAAAAAACCGCTTACTTAAGAACATAGCGAATGTCAATTCAAGATAATTTATCTAATCATCGGTAGATGGCGTTACTTAACACTTTTTTCTTTAATCGTGCATAGGGTCTGTACACGAACGTAGATCTAACTTTCGGGTCGTTTTTGTATCGTTGGGCATATATGGGTTAAATACAAATGAACTTATTGGCTCGAGTACGACATTTAAAGTTTTTATTAATACTTCATTGTCTAGAGCCCTGGTTCCCAAAGTTGTCTGGGCTACGATTCATCTAATACAAGTTCCCAAACTCGGGACCCACCTCTAGGAAATTTAACCGTTACCAATATACCTAAATAAAGGACTTCAAATAACAAAGTTTAAGTACTTTTTTTTATTACTTAATTAAATAACTACATTAAACAAGTTATTTCAATGGGAAGAATGAAATTGTTTTCTATTTTTCGCCATTACAGTTTTAACATCAACTTCAACTCGAGTTACTTTTAATCGCAGGCGGTTTGATATGTCCAATTTATTTCGATATTTAGTTTTAATGTTCACCATATTAGAAAATCCGGCCTCACGTAGGTATGAGGTAGTAAATGGAAGGTGGACCTTCATAGCTTCATCAAACAGGCATGGATAGTTACCGGCAACCAACAGCCAGAATTTCGTTAACTGCTTACGATTGAAACTCTTTTTTAGTGACGAATCTTCCGATAAATCAATAAGTTCTTCACTTGCTTTTGTTGACATACTCGTACCAGTTGGTAGGTGGTCTTGAAATGGGTTACAAATCCAATTTAACAAATCGAGCTTTTTCATCTCCTCACCGAAATAGTCCTCAAAGTTTTTTTTTTAATAATGATAAATGGGTGAATATTGCAGACACTACGTCCTTCTTTGGCTGCACTTTGTTTTCAACAATAAAAGTTTCTAGTGTTTCGAAACAATCATACTTCCCATCCTCAATACAACTCTTCCACAACAGAAGCTTTTTCATGAACGCGCGAATTTTATCGTGAACTGCAAAAATATCTGATCCGTTTGAACCTTGCAAATACAAATTGAGTTCATTTACCTTCGAAAAAATATCCGCTGCATATGTGAGTTTGAGAATGAATTCTTCGTCATTAAATGTTCAATATATTCAGTTTTTCCTTCCAAGTAAATTGTAACTTCATTGCGTAATAACACTAATCGTATCAGTACTTTTCCCCTGGACAACCAGCGAACTTCTGTATGTAGAAGAAGAAATGAATGAAGACTACCCATTTCTTCACACAGCTTTTGAAATAAGCGAGCTTGTAGTGGTCTTGTTTTAATATAATTTACGATTTTAACAGCTGTATTTAGTACTGTTTTGAAATCATCAGGCAATGCTTTGGAAACCAGTGCTTCTCTATGAAGGCTACAGTGTGTCCACATAGCACAGAGACTTTGTTCAAGAATTCTTGTAACCACACTGCTATTTTTCCCGCACATTGCCCGCGCACCGTCAGTACATATACCGACGCAGTTCTTCCACTGTATACCTTGTTTTTTATATGGGAATCAATTGCATTGAAAATGACCTCGGACGTTCCACGAGTAATTGGCTTGCAAAACAATATATCTTCATGCACGTCTTCTTGCCATATATAACGAACAAAAACAATTAATTGAGATAGGCCTTGCACGTCGGTAGACTCATCTAGTTGCAGAGCATAATATTTACTACTAACTATTCTCCGAATTAATTCATCTTCTGTCCATTCAGCCATTTCGTCAATTCTTCGCGCAACAGTATTATTGGATAGTGGTTGGTGTCCGCTCGATTTCTTTTGCATCTTTTTCTCCAAACATCGCTCCAACAGCATCTTTAATCGATGGTAATACTAAGTCTTCGCCAATGGTATGAGGCTTACCTGTTCTGGCGATCCTTAAGCTAATGAGGTACGACGCATATACAGCATTTTCATTAATATTAATGAAATGAAAAACAATGTTTTTTGAAGACATCATTTCCAACAATTTTTTTTTTAAATTCTACTGGTTTGTTTATAGGATGGGAATGCTTTGTTTATGATGTGTCAGCTTACTTGGGCGCATACTTTCGTTCGCTAATATTTTGTAGCAAATCACGCATTGAGGACGTGGATCTGTCGTATCATGATTCATGTCGTATCATGTGAATCCCAGTTTCAAATATTCTGGGTCATATTTTCTCACAACTTTCCTACGTTTCGTGTCATGCGAGCTCGTTGAAGCCATTTGAAAGTCGGATTCAGTGTCGCTTTAGTCATTTAAAAGATCATCTGTATTTTTACTACTATTTTCGCAATCACCTGCCGGCGGCGAAATAGGTTTCGCTACCCGTTTCAACCACTTTTCCATTACTATCTTCAAATGTAAATATTTATTTTATATAAAATTACAGTAACGCACACGAACAAACACGACACAACGCGTAATGAACTTCGCAAAAACAAAATATGTCTCTGTATTCTTCGGACACACGAAAACTCATGAAACATTCGTTCGCGCCCCGCCCACCTCGCTTAAAATCCGTCCGGGCGGCTGTCAGTCGCCCGCTGCCCAGCTGTTGGATCGGTAGGGTGGTGTGTCGTTCTACAGGCAGGCCCCACTCAATGTTTGCTCGCGACCCACCACTGGGTCGCGACCCATAGTTTGGGAAACCCTGGTCTAGATTATTTAGAATAGAGTCAAGTGCATGGTTGTCTTCTTCAACTCTAGTAAGAGAGCTAGCCAGATAAACACCATCGAATATTTTCGAGTCCGAGTCCTGTCTTTATTTCCCGATATAAAACGTTAGCCATTAAAAAACTTTCACTTCTAGGCTTGAAACGATAAAAGATTTTATTCTCTTTTTAATTTTAGTATTTCATTATAATAGTATTATTCTTTAAATTTATCATAGCATGAAATTTTTTAATAGATCATTTCCGACTATTCCATCGTAATCTAAACTTACATTTTTATCATAAATTATGTGAAATACATGATTTATGTTGGATTTATTTAATAATAAATTGAAATAATCGTATCCTAAAATTTTGCATTCAAATTGAGATTTTGTTAACCCTTTGATAGTTAATTTTTGTTCCGTAAAAATATTAGTAGAAGGTAATAAACTTTCGACTTAAATCGTGGAAATTCTCGCACCGGTATCGAATAGAAATTTAGAGTTTTATCAGTTTTAGATTCCTTGCATTTTAGTTCAACATGAAAAACTGGCGTGTTTGGATTTATATTGTGATATAATTTTAATTTATTTTGTGTGCCTCCATATCATCTATTAGAACACACGGAATGGCACTTCCAGAGGGTTGATATCTATTAAGATTATTATTATTAGCAATATTATTTATTCGAAACTTGTCATTATATTGTTTTTTGTTTATTTCGAAGCTTTTGTCAACTGAATTCACTATTTTTCTAAATTTAAACTTCCTGGACGATGCCTTCTCATCTTTGATGGGGCTAAATGCCACTTAGAAACTTCCATTGTAGATGCTGCGGACATGTTTGAAATAACGCTGTTTTGCTTACCCAGCGATATTACATATGAGCTTTTCAACCAATGGGCAAGTCAGTGTTTAGGTCCTTTGAGTATTTGTGGGATGAAGATTTCTTAGTTTTATTTCGAAACTTGTCATTATATTGTTTTTTGAAATAATTATTAATTGTATGACCATCCTTTTTACAATATTCGCAGTGTTTTATGGATTCATTTTGAATGCGATAACTTGTTTTTTTTATCGAAATTGAATTTTCGATTATTATTAATATTTTAATTATTATAATTTAGTACTTATTGGGAATTATCGACAAGAAAGAGGTTTGTGACAAAATTCGTTGATTTACATTTGTTTATTTATTTTTGCGTATTTTGAAGAAGGGCGAATTTTCCTTCTTCCAATGCGATATTAAAAGCTCCATTTAAATTTTGTGGCTCACGGGATCTCAACATTTGAGAGATTTGAGGTAAATCCTGAGTGAAGTGCTAGCTGATTCGTACTTTCTATTTATTCCGGTAATTAGGTATTATAGGCACAAGGTTGTTTGCGATTAGATAGCAATCTTTTTAGACAGGTTCCAATTTTGAATATATATATATATATATATATATATATATATATATATATATACACACACACACACATAAATATACATATAAATATACATATATATATATATATATATATATATATATATATATATAATAAGCAATACTTTCATTGTGTAATTGCTTGCAATTCTGTGGCACTAGAAAAGTGATGAGCGAGTCTGATGTTTTCTGTTACCGAATCGCGTTTTTAAGAATTCTTTTAGATCTTCCCATTTTTTGAAAATTGTGTTTGCACAAGCGGATTGTCCATTAGTTTATTCTGCATAAATGCAAAGAGAATATTGATTTGATCGTCATAAGTTAAACTGAATGCTCGGTCACAATTTGTCAACCAAGAGGACAAATTGTTTCTGTTACCATGGTATGTGTCAATAAATTTAAGTAATGTGTCGATGTTAAGACGTGTTTCATTTTCATTTATTATTGAGCTAGTGGAACCTAATTCTGCATGAGACATATTGACGATGAGACCGATACTTAACTTATAATAAAAGATAAAGATAAGATGAGTGATGACTGGAACTTACAGTAAGATGATCGTGACAGTACCCATTGGATGAGACATATGAAGCGCTGATTTGATCCAGGGATGAGATGAGTGATGAGGTGTAGTCGGCGAAATGTTGAAGGTGAAGGGCTACAGTCTTGATGATGTGTATTTTCTGGAAGTCGATTTTAAAATATGGTTAGTTTCTTTCTTTCCGATTTCTGAAGAAATCTCTTTGTCTTGGAGAAGCGAAGCTATTCCACCGATTATTCAGCTGGAGACCAGTTTCGTCCATATTAAAGATGTTAGAAGGCTTAGCAAATAATTCGTTTTCCTTTAGAACAGTCTCCAAAAGGTTGAAATATGATTCTGTTTCATTACGATTCATTCCCTTTAAGCGAGCAATAGATATGCCTTCTGATTTACGGATTTTGATTTCTTCATTTCTATTTAAAAATCCACTGACAAAATCATATCCAGCCTTTTGCTTTTCTGTATTGAAATTATGTTTTAGATTTAGCTGCTGAGCAAATTTAAATACTATAATCCGCAGATCACTCCCGGTTAAGGGAAATCCCATAGACTGCATTTTCTGTATATGACGAGAAAGTCTTCTCTCATTTTCATAGCCGAATGTGCAGCCAGGACTCAAATGTCCCTTAATAGGGTTGTTATTTTTCAAACGCCGCTCTAAAGTTTTTCTAGGAATGCAAAAATTGTTGCAGCCTTGTAAACTGACATGTTCTCGTTTTTTATAGCATCTAAAGCATTTGATAATTGCTCTTGGGTCCAAAATACGTGCGAACATCAAACCGTGGTACAGTTTGATGTTCGCACCTATTTTGGCATCTGAAAACCATGAATAATTTATTGGCTAGCACTTAAACATCTATGGCCATAATAGCCAAAAAAATTTTGCCATGTTAACCAGACTTGCAGGATAAGATAGCCATATAAACAAAATTACCGACACTGTACAATAATAATGACCATTTTGAGGTTATAATATCAAGTAAACATCCATCCATCAGAAAAAAATACAGTTAATACAAAATTGATTACAAAATCACATTCACAACGTAAGAAACAAAGTGCATAAAAAATTTTTTAGGTCGTCATAACATGAAACCGATAAAATACTTACCTTTTTGTTTTTTTTGGCACAACTAACTGCAGTACGTGCGATCACTGACAAGTATCAATAGCTCACTACCGATAAACAACGCCATCTATTAGAAAAATGTAAAATTGTTTCAACTGGTCATCTTAAACGACTGGCCATATCACCCTGAATTACCCTATATATATATATATATATATATATATATATATATATATCCCTCAACTGGCCGGGTGGTTTTTTGTAACATAACGGGCCGGGCGCGGTCACCGTGACCGCATGTACTTAAAGTATAATATTTTTATGATATTATCCTAATAATAAATAAATAAAAATACTCAGTGTTACTGATAGTGTTTACTTTTAATTAGGAAAGAAAAATTAACAAAATATAACTTCTATTAATGCTAAATAAAAAAAAAACATTACTCAAACGCCAAAACGAAACAAAATCTCTAAACTTTTGTATAAATTCCTTAAAAAAAAATCTTAACTAATTTTTGGAAAAAAAATTTGGTTTTGTTGTCTTAAGAGATCATATAATATAGAGAAAATAAAAAATTAACTTAAAAGATATTGTTAGTGACAAATTGACAACCGTCAATCATGGTCTTGTTTCGCGACAATCGCGACACATCTTTTGGCTACATTCGATACATATCGGCTTTTTACAACAAAAACATACATGATAGGTCTTTCGTTTTTTTTGGGATCACAAGTATAGCATGTTTTTCTAGTTTCCAGCTTTTCTTCTACCTCGGGTATAGGTTCTTCTATGTTTAGTACTCTTCTTATAGCTAAGCGAAGCTGTCGAGTCAGATGGTGATTACTTGCTCGCCTATGTAAATGCGGTTTGACAAGACATAATGCGAGATCTTTCATAAACTGAAGCCTTTTAATCTTATCCTCTCGCACTGAGTTATAAACTATAAATGCATTAGAGCTCGCAATATCCAGCAAACGATAAAAAATTGTCATCGGCCATCTACGAGTACGTCGGGCAGTGCTATAGTTTGAACATCTTTGATCTAATAAGTCAATCCCATATTTAGTCTCATTATAATACATTATTACTGTAGGTTTTTTCTTGACATTATCTACTGCTAAATCGTGATGCATGCTTGATACGAGTATAACCGACCTATTTTTTTGGGACATAAGATACTAATGTAAATTCATTTGTGAATCCAAACAAGGAACTTTCTACTTTACGAGTTTTTGATGGTAAAAAATCTTTGGGTATTTCTCTTTGGTTTTTCTTCATTGTGCCAACAAATGTTAGACCTTTTTTCTTCAACTCTTGTACTAACTGTATTGAAGTAAACCAATTATCGGCTGTAATATTACGATTTGAGCCCTCTATTTTTTCTACAAGTCTCAAAACAGATTGGGTCGGTTTTTTTAAGTGTTTGTACTGTTCTGGTAAATCTTTTCCATCAGAATCTTCACCCACATAAATGTAGGCGTTGTGTAAATAACCCGTTTTTGCATCCGTGATACACTGAATTTTCAAGCCATATTTTGCCGGTTTTTTTGGCATATACATTTTAAATTTGCATCTGCCGCGAAATGCAACCAGCATTTCATCAACACAAGCTTCAGTTCCAATTTCGCATACGTCTTGACAATTGCCAATAAAATCATTAAAAATTTCAGAAATTGGCGCTGCGGCATCATTTTCACGTCGTTCTAGCCGAGTTGAAGATTCATCAAAGCGTAATGCTAGTAGAAGTATTTTCAGTCTATTTTTCGCCATAATACATTGATAAATACATCGGCCAGTTCTATCCGAGCTATACCAACTTGAAAAATCTGCGTGATTTTCTTTGAACACCGCTGAATAATACAATATGCCTAATAATGTTTTTAGTTCAATCATATCTAAATTATAAACGTAACTATTGTCGTCATACTTGTCTCGCATCTTTTCTAAGTGACTGTTGGTATGTGTTATAATTTTTTCAAGAGTACCCTCACGAAAAAAATAATTCCATACATCTTCTACTGTCGATTCTGCTGCAAGGCTGTGTCGAAGAATTTGACGTATTCCTGGTTGTACATCTACTATGTTATGACTTCTTGTTCTACTTCGGGCGGCAGATGGAACAGAAGACCAGCGAAACTTATTTTTGCCGAAATAGTTTTTATCCCTTAGTTGAACTTCCTCGCTATCGGAAATACTTTTACTTGCCTTGCGCTTACGACTCGGTTGAAGACTTGACAAAGGTTGATCATCTTCATCGTTAGATGAGGTAACTTCTTCTTCAGATTCTGAGTGGTGTGACTCATAAATCACGTGATTTGGTTCGATATCCTGATCAATATCACTGCATTCACCATCGCCATCAGAGGCAGGGTCATCATTATCCTCTTGTGTAAGCCACTCTTGTATTTGTTGGTCAAAACGTTCCATTTTGTTAGTAAAATGAAGACTACACCGAGAAAGGAATTCACTTTCTAAAATCACACAATAGGCCGGGTGCGGTCACTGACCGCTGCAAACTTTTAAACAATAAAAACTCAAAACAAAAGACGCGTGCGACTATTACTAAGCCGGGCCTCGTCCTAATCGCCTGAGTTGCGAAGGTACCAGGAGGGGCAAATACCATCGAATATTGGAAGAGTATAAAATTGACAGTGTAGCACCTACTGGGGTCATGGTGACCGCACCCGGCCTGTTAAGGGATATATATATATATATATATATATATATATATATATATATATATATATATACATACATACATACATACATATATACATACATGTATACATACATATATACATACATACATACGTATATATATATATATATACACTAGTAAGGGTCTGCCGTCCGATTTAGGCGAACAGTTTTCAAATAAATATCAATCTCGTTTGCCACAGAACTTTTTTCTGTGTTTTCATCGTTTTTTGCATGTAATTTGTAGTGACTTCCTCAAAATTGTTCCAAAAACTATCGTGTATTTCCATTTTATTTTTATCAGTTTTATTGTTGTTTCTTTTCTTACGAAGTGGAGAAGAACCATCATCGGCACTACTTGACTCATCACGACTCATTTTCAGAGGTTCTAAAAGAATTTTCTTCTGTTTTGCTCTTTCCGCTTGAACTAATCCCTGGAAACTAGTTTTAAAACGCGGGTCAAGAAAAGTGGCAACGAGATATTTGTCATTTTCATCGAATTTGAACCGTTTTTAAGCTCTTCTTGTAGTTACGATCTCATTCTAGTTAAATTTGGTGTTCTATTTGCAATCTCTTCCTTCTCCAGGTATTTCAACAATGTGACAACATGTGGAATCACTTCGGAAATGCAGGAAATACCTGTGCTGTTTATTTTCGTAATCTCTTCCAACGGTTTAAGGAGTTTGATGCATTGCTCCATTAACTCCCATTGAGAAGGTGTCAAATTGTTTAAAGATTCGTGATCTGTAATGTACAAGGGGACAGCTCACTTTTGCTCTAATAATAGCTCTATTAAATAATAGGTCGAATTCCGGCATGTGCTTACATCTTGTACAGGTGTCCAGTGGCAGATTTCAATGTTTGAAAAATTGTAAAAAAAAACTACACCTCTATAACAAATGCGGATTTCATTTTTTAAAAACCACGTTTTCTAAATGGCGAGCATCGAGTCTGACACACTCTTCGAGTCTAGCACGCATGTTTTCAAAAACGCGTTTCCAGAGCGACTGGGGTATCCTACTGACTTCGGCTCGAATATTTTCTTTAAGTTGTGTCACAGTGCTCGGATTTGTTTTGTAAACAACGGATTTTAAGTATCCCCATAAGAAAAAGTCACATGGGCTTAAATCGGGTGACCTAGGTGGCCACGGTACGGTACCGTTTCGGAATATGTTTTTTTCTGGAAATAACTGCCGCACTGGATTCATGGACACATTAGCAGTGTGAGCTGTGGCCCCATCCTGCTGGAACCATGTGTTTTGGTTTAAGGATGGACTATTCTGTAGTTCTACTCTGAAAAAGTCATTTAACATCTGGGCATATCTCTCCGAATTCACAGTTACAGTTTGGCCACGTTGATTTTCAAAGAAATAAGGCCCCATGATTGCAGATGCAGACATGGCACACCAGACTGTTACTTTAGGTTTATGTAAAGGCTCTTGATGCATTTGTCTTGGGTTGTGGACATCCCAGTAACGAAAGTTCTGCTTATTCACATATCCTCCAATGTGAAAGTGAGCTTCGTCACTAAAGAATATGTTGCCCATCCGGGTATCAGTACGAATTCTCAACAACATCACCTCCGCGTAAGTTTTTCTTAATTCAAAGTCAGAATCGTTTAAATCTTGAACAATTTGAATTTTATATGGATGGAACTTGAGCTTTTTTCGCATTATTACCTGTAAAGTTGATTTCGGAATTCTCAATATCGATGAACGTGTACGCAGTGATAAACGGGGATTTTCAACGACAGAAACCATAACACGCTCGACATTTTCATCCGTGGCTACCAATGGTGTAGGTCCTGGCCTGGACCTATTTAATGTTGATCCTGTAGCTCTGAACCTTGCTACCCATGACTGAATGAAGTTGATCGATGGTCCATCAAGTAATCGACGTGATGGACCATCGATCTAGTTAGTGGTTTGGCGAGTTAAGTTCTTGACGATGTACTAGTTAGTGGTTCGGCGAGTTCAGTTCTTGACGATGTACCAGTTAGTGGTTTGGCGAGTTAAGTTCTAGACAAATTGACTTTAACTTTTGTTGTGCTATCTATACCAGATTGGTTAAAATGGGTAACAATTCGTCTCGCAGCAGCTATCATCTGTGGTATTTCGGTTTGAGACTTTAGCTATTCTTCGATAGTTCATTGCAATGAATGAATAAAACACTTTCCAGAATCATGGTCTGCGTCTCGTACACCTTTTATCATATTGGCCCCACTATCATAAACAAGTAAGTGGATCTTGCTTTGAAGAATATTCCATCTTTCTGCAATAGCATTGAGCTCTTCTGAGATATTCATTTCTTATTTCGCGGCAGTTAAAGTCGCTTACTGCTCAGCATGTTTACTTTTGAGATGGTTTTTCAAAGAAGTTGTAGCTGTGGACAAAAAAGAAATTAACTACTTGAATGCGCAGACTTAGTACAAGAAAAATGTCCTAATGCGTGAAAGTAAGGAAGCATTTCCTTAACACATTTCAAATGAACTTGTCAATATCCCATCCGTTCAGCTCTTAATAAACTCCTTTGCCATCGACGCGATATGAAGATATTGTGTCCATAATTTCGCTATAGGTCCTCGTTTTTCATGTTTCTTTAGTTCTTCATTGAACTGGTGGAGTAATGTTTCAGCTATTTCATTATTTTCAATATCATCATATGTAATCGTCGAGCAAGAAATCGAAACGGGTCCGCTTTCAACCAGACAATAGCGAAGAAAGTGGCAATTCGGAGGAGGATTACGACACCTTGCTCGACGACATTGTGTTAGCGCATCGGTCGACCCGGGGCACTGGATCAATACTACATAGTATTTCTATTAAGAAGGCCAGCGAATCTATCGTTTTGAAGCCGCTGGGCGCGGTTGGGTCGTATGTAATAAAGTTCTACTGGTGGAAACACGCGGAGTCAAGGGCATGCATGGTAGTCTCTTCCAAGCACTCGCCTGCGGGCAGAGCAATGATGAATCTACACAAGCAACTCTTACAGGATTTACGCAAGTGCAAGGATTCGGAGATCAGTACAAAGAGCATAGGCTACAAAAGTGGTTACAGCGATTCGTAATATGCCCCTTACTAAAATTTTTTTCACCAAACATTGGACCGAAGGACCATTCAGATATTATAAAAAAAATCTCATCTTTTTAATAATAGTATTCATAATATATAACAGAATAAAAATGATTCCTCTTTAAAAGAATTATTTTTTAATATGCGAAACAAAAATAAAATTAATGAGGATTACTATTCCATTGAACAATGTTTAGTAGTTTAAGAAACATTATTGGAATTTCAATTAGAAACTGAAAGTAATATTTTAGTTTGTTTAAAAGATCTATATAATGTTTTAAATAAATCTAAACCAAAAAAAAATTCATTCCAAATTCTTGGTCCTGCTGGTTCTGGTAAATCTTATTTCATTGATTGCGTATTATGTGCTTGTATTATTTGGGGACATATAGGTAATTTCAATAAGTACTGTGGCTTTCCATTACAAGAGTGCGTCCATAAGAGAGTCTTAATATGGAACGAGCCGAATTTTGAGCCGCATCTGAGAACACCTTGAAGATGTTACTTGGAGGAGACTGTCTAAATGTAAAAATAAAACATTTGAAAGATGCCAATGTGACCCGCACACCGGTCTTAATTACAACTAACAAAGAAGTGTTTCCACTCAAACCAGAGTTCAACCAAAGGTTAATTCGCTATAATTGAACTGCTGCCACATATTTAAAGTTGTTAAAGAAACCTCATCCTTTTGCTTTTTTTATTTGTTATTAAAATATAAACTTATGTCTACTAATAATATTATATTTGAAGATTGGGAAAAGGAATTAATAAAACAATCATAAGATTTAATTGTGTTTTTTTATTTATTAATGTTTAATAGGTAGGTACATATCTTTATCGACGTTCATTCACTTTAATAGTTGACTGCGTAATTGCTGCCTTGTTTGTAGTATACGATAAGGTTGGCCTCGTTGTTGATGTTGTAGTTCGCCTTGAATTTAATGAAGCAAATTGTCGTTCCAAACTCAACAAACGGCTTAAAATTTTTTTTTAAATCTTTTTCGATGACTTCAATTGTATGAAGTTTGCTTATCATATGAACAGATTTATCAATTTATCGAACTATAATTTTTAAATATAATATCAGATACCATATTGAATTAATTTTTCGATTTGGATATTCATCATCGTTCAATATGTAATCGAAAGTAAATTTCATTTCATTAATTATTTCAGAAATAAATGATTCTAAGTACTCTTTATATGTCCAGTCATCAAATTTACTAATATAACAAGTTGAAGGTACTCTTCTCACTTCTTTTCGTCTTTTTATTAAACAGTCTTTAGTATTATTATCTATTAAAACTCTATTACTTATTAAAGTGCGAATATTAATAGTAAATTGTTGTTCTTCATATGCAAATTCAGTATCAGGTATGTCATTCGTCCACATTTTCTCCAGAATATAAAATCTTCACTGCCGTATTCTGATTCACTTGACATCCGTACTTTCTTTCGGCGTTAATTAGTTTCAATACTGTCAATTCGGGCATCGCGTAATCTTTGAAAAGTTCGTTCGATCCCGACGCTGGGATGAAGTCTATCAATTTCTGTTCTCGCCGTTGTACTCCTGTTGCCTTCTTTGCGTTTAACCAATAAGTTACCTGGTAAATAAGCAGCACAGCCAAAGTTTTGATAACCTTGTCCTGTATACTTGCGTTCCAAATCGAGTTGAAAGTTAGTTTCAGACGGCCAATCATAATTAGTTCCTCTTTTACACATAGACTCGGGATGACACTCTATAGTCATTTCAGTATGAAATATATATATATATAACGTATATAATGAAGAATTCAAATAATTACTATTTTCCTGCGATGGATTCAGCGCAGGCGTTGTAAGTAGAGCGATGTGTACTTGAGGTTAATTTGTAAATGAACCTAGTATGCCTTTCTTTGTTTAAATACACAAAGCCGTCAATTCTCTGATAATAATTGGCGTTTACACGATTTGCATATGTAAGTTTTGCATCTTCCAATGTACCAGCTAACTTTAATGTATCTTGTTCACTCGTATCTAATTGTAATCTCGAAGGAAGTGTATGTTTATAATATAATGAATCGACTTCAATTTCAGAAGGAAAATTATCATCTTTAGTCATATTTAAACCTAATGCTTTTTTGGAGATTTTAAATATCCATTTTTTAGTTGGTAAATATTATTGTATTAAAGGTTTATTTAACAATTTATTAACAAAATCCGTATGTAAAATTTTATCCATACGATATCCACCATGAGTCGCATAAGAATCCCAAACAGTATTATCTTTATCATAATTAATTACCGCATACCAGCATTAAGTAATGAAAGACATTTGTTGTGTCTCGGCACTTACCTAACGCCATGCGATTCATTAGGACTGAGATAAAAAGGTAACAAATCCACAGGATAATAAGCGTACGGTGTAGTCCATCTATCAATTCTTTTGCCACTTATAGGAGTATGAATTAAACCATATGTATAACGATACCAGGTCTTATAGAAAGTCATCGTAAATGTACGGGGACGGATTGTGGGTGGTATACTGATAGTTCCCTGCACAGTGGTGGTTCGAGAACCAACCTCTCTTCCACTCGCTCCAGATTCGGCAACGTCGACGTCCATTCCACCAGACGTCGTATTACCCGTGTTCTCCACAACACCTGGTATATTACTTTGAATGTCAGTCATATAATCACCGTAATCAAATATGTCTTGAAAATCTTCAAATCTATCACCAACTCGGCTGGTACTTGGTCCGGCTTCTTCTCTGTCGTTGTCGTTTCTGGGTTGATGTGGGAGTATTTGGATAAATTTTGTCATGTAAACGAAATTGATTTCTTACTGCTTTACCAGCTTCACTCAATTTAAATCCTTTATAACCTCCAACACGTTTTTTTCTTCTTCGTTAGTTAATTTTCTATATGCTTCTGAATATGCTTTATCTCGTGCTGCGTACGTTTGTTGAGGATTTGATTTTTTCATGACGTCATCGCTCGATAAATATCGCATTGAACAATTTTCTAACTTGGTGTTTTTGTTGAAACTTTTTGAATGAAATTTTAAAATTTAATTTAAAATTTTAAATGTTCTTTACTCAACGAACGTTCAAAACTCTATTAGACCACAACCACCACCACCACCCGTATATATACTTCTTAGCATCGAGCGTGTCTGCGTGCGTAGCACATGCATTGACACATGCTCATGATGCCGTCTAAATTACATACATTTATATCAGCATTGTCTGCAAAATATTGAATAAATGTGTTTTGATGGCAATATATGAAGAACTGCCGCGGCCTTATACATCATAGTATCATAGGATGCACATAAACTAAAAAACGAAAAATCTGTATAAGGCGTTTTGATCCAAATCGTCGATAAAAAAAACTGAAAGACTCAATTGCAATTTTGATTTGAAAGTCCTCGGGTGAATAGCAGTCATAATACAATGCCTGATAGTTGTATATATTAATTTTAAATATTCTAATTTGAATCGTTTATGTTTGAAAATCACTCGCTCCGAAAAAAAGCAATGACTCCGGAATATCACTGTTCATATTTTCAAATATTGCATATTGAATATCTTTAATATTCTTGAATAGCTTTGAATATTCTTCTTTTTCATTTTGTTTTCTATTCTCATACCAGACTTTGTTGAGAATATTTTGCTGATTGTCAAACAAATAAATGTTAATCTTCTTGGTTTTTCAGTTGTGATAGTTTTTTAACCATATTTCAGCTCTAATCGTAGTTTAACTGTTATACTATCTATTTTTGTAAATATCTTTCCAATACAATCATCACTATTTTCCATGAATGAAAATATTTCTTCCGTCGCTAAATGAATAGTCTCATCCTAACATACATGCCTTACATTGTAACTAATTAGAAAATAATGCGAGCACAAACAGCGTTTATAAAATGAAAGTCCGTACTTATAAAAACCGCTTACCCTTAGGCCGCCGTTTAGCAACTTTACTTATGGCCTGTCAATTTAGACAATCGCGGAACATAGCTTAACGACTGCCTAACCTATTTGTTTGACATTTGCATCTGCACGACTAATAGAATGAACGAATTCGATGAATTGTAATACTTTTGTCGCAGATTTAAACGTTATTAATAGTTTCGGGATCAGGAGAAGAACGCGAAAACTTTATAAAATAAGGTTTAATCCATTCGATCAATTGACGGATTGTGTGGAGTTGTTATGTGGATACAACAGAGGTGGATATATTCCAGCAAAATTACAAGTAGCGGCTGCTATAAGAAGTTGGGCCGCAATGAGGTTTGCAGAAAATCTTAGGCTGATTTTAGTATCACGCTGACCGTGAGCGCTGAGAACTCAGCGCGTAGCTTGTCAGCGCTGAGGGACAGCGTTGGTCGTTTTAGTGTCGCACTGACCGCCTCGGGCTACAGCCGCAAACAAAAATGCGGAGTGCATTAATTATTGCTGCTTTGTACTACCTATCAAAAAGAAGGAAAAACTTGCGACGAAGACTGCATGTCCATCCATTAGTTGAGCAGAGAGCCGTCGCAGGAGAATTTGTCAAGTTATACGGCGATTTGAGGGCCGACGAAACAAAATTCTTTAATTACTTTCGAATGTCGACTAGAACTTTCGACGAATTACTGGCAAAGACACAGGATAAACTGGTCCAATGCAGCTTACGACGTGTGCCTATACCACCGATTGAACGACTGATGGTGACTTTAAGGTAAGAAATAAAACATATATAGTTAGGTACATAAATTGTAATATTGAATGTCACGAACCTTATCCAGAAAAGATCATTTTCATTCATCGTTGTGGCTGGCTGTTTGATACCCTGAGTAACTTGGCGTCGTATAATATGACAATGGCTCATATGGGTCTTGTTGTGGTGGAGATATTATGTCTTGGGAGTGAGAGGATAGCGAGCTATTTGTTCTATAATTGTAATTTTTAATTTCCGTGATGTCCCGCAACACTCTCGACCGAAACTCCAGCTTTTGTTCTATATCAAACCCTTTTAAAATTGGACCTAAAGAAGAGAAAAAAGCCATGTCGTCAGCGGCAAGATCTGGGATTTGATTATTTAATACAGTCAATAACTGTGTTTCAAATAATTAATTTTCTTGGTTTCTTTGTTGCTGCCTTTTTTTTCTTTTTTGCATCCAAGGTCTTTGTGATGATCCGGAATCGAAAACATGATCATTGTGCTCTTCCTGTACCGTATTTTCTGAAGGTACCGTACTGTCCTGTGATGCCGTATTATCATTATTTACTGAAGAGGGCGACATGGTTTCGCTCAGTGATTCATCAACTTCATTCTCAGCAGGCGGATTAAGGAAGCTTAGTTCGTCGTAATAAATGTACTTTTTATACCTTAGTGCGGCACTTCCAGAAAGTGTTCTTTTCGTAGCGTTCTTCGTTCTAAAGAAGGCGTCTCTGGCTGTTTTCCATCTTTGTTGAATCAGTTTTCCTGAAAAAAAATTATTTTTTTCAGGTTTTGTGCTACCGGTCGGACATACACAGATTTGCATTATTCTTTTAGGATTGGAATTACAACAATCAGTCTAATCGTGGACGAAGTGTGTAAGGTAATATGGGAAACACTACGTGATGAATGCATACCGATAAAAACTTCTGATATGTGGCAAAAAGTTTCAAATGAGTTTCTACAAAAGACTAACTTTCCAAACTGCATCGGTGCTATCGATGGCAAACACATCCGAATCGTAAATCCAAACGGTGGTGGTTCAATGTTTTACAACTATAAGAATTTTTACTCCATAGTTCTTCAGGCCATGTGCGATGCAGATTATTGTTTTACGTATGTAAGCATTGGATCATATGGAAAAAACTCGGACTCGTCTATATTCCAAGACAGTACACTATACAGGTTCTAGAAAATAACACTTTAAATATACCAGGACCGAAGCCACTGCCTGGAACAAATAGTCCAGTTGAACATATAATTGTGGGTGATGGAGCGTTTGGATTATCTAAAAAGATTATGAAGCCATATGCGCGAACCAATATGACCCACAAGAAGAAAATATTTAACTATAGACTGAGCCGTAGCAGACGATATATAGAATCGACATTTGGTATAATGTCAAACAAGTTTAGAGTGTTTCATACACCTATTAATGTGAGTTTTAAAGTTGCAAAGAATATAGTTAAAGCATGCTGCATATTGCATAATTTTATAAGAATTCGAGATGGTTATTCTATTGAAGATACGCATACAATTGAGGGTATGATAGAGATACCAACTGCAACTACGAGTACAAACAGGTCTGGCAACGCTCTGCGAGAACATTTTGCCGAGTATTTTTTGAGCCCTCTTGGTAGTGTGCCTTGGCAAGACTCGTGTATATTTTAACTGTAAAATGCTTTGTACTTCTAGTAATAAATAAATACTTCTAGTAAATAATATAATAAAGATATTCTTATATAATAAAATAAACACTTGCCAAGTTGTTGTTTTTCTTTTTCTGAAACATTTTCGAAAAGGGTGACAACAATATCCTCCCAGGATTCGTTTCTTGCATCTTTATTTTTGTAGAGTGGATCGGATGCATTCCACAATATCGGTCTCAGGCGTACTTCGTCAATCACTCTACTCGTGTCTACATCGCGATTCGACGTCTGTACACCCTGACGGCGTCCGCTCTGCTCGACACTAAAACGCTCTCTGAAGACAGAGGCGTGCGGGCGATGGTGAGCGCTGAGGGCTGCGCGGCGCCGACGCGCGACGCGCACAGCCGCTGACGTGTCAGCGCTGACCACCGTCCGCGATCACAGCTACGCGTTATTCAAAAACGCTCCATAGAATTTCATACATTTCGGCTGTCAGCGCCGACGGTCAGCGCGACAGTAAAACCAGCCTTAATAATGGTCGTTATGTTTGTCAGCTAATTTACGTTTCTTCATAGTAAGAGCCTTTTGAAATCAGTTTTTATAATAAAATAATCGCATGGGGCCCCTATTTTTTAAAATAAGTCGTATTTTTATGTATATTTTTTCATTTAAAAAAAAAAAACAAATTTATATTTGTGTTAAATTGAACCCATACCACGACCTTTATTTCAATTATAATTAATAATATATTATTTGCTTTATTTTCAAACAACTCATGTTTATTTGTAGATACAGGACGATTGCGCAGAGATTAAAATCAGGAAAATTGGAAGCAACTTTGGCCAATTTTATATTCACAGAAAAGGTTTTTACTCCCGCGACGTGCAGGTATTATAATTTTATTATATAGGGGAAAGTGGTTACCCTTCGTACACTTTTTAGATTTATTTTTTTTACTTTATGATTAATTGTCGAATTTATCTAGTTTATGTACCTAAGTATAACAAATATATTGTAGTTTGTTACAAAAAAGTCCGAAATTTTTATGTCAAAAGGTTAAAGGGTTTTTAGCCATTTTTCTATGATAAAATATTTGTACGAACGTGTACCCCCACGTACGGGGTACGTTCGTACAGTAGGCGGGGTACTTTCGTACGGCATGGGGTAGATTTATACAGGAAATTAAAAAGCCAATTAACGTCGTTAAATTTTTATTATTTATTATAAAAATATTTATTTATCAAAGAACTAACTTAATAATTTGTGACTTGACTCATAGTCGATAAATCTTTCTTTAGAAAAATAACAAAAAATTAAATCGTTCATCCTTAGTTTACTTATTGATAATTCTAAGCTTTACAATCAGTCTAAACGAGATGTTTACAATCATTTTGTATGACATCGTTGTACAGTCTTTGACTATTTAAACTTAAAGTAGGTAATTATACATTTCGTTGTTACTTTGGAACTTATTGGACATTATAATTATTTAAATTAACTGCAAAAGTAAAAATTCAAGCCATTCTGAATGTACCGTTCGTGGTTGAGGATCAGGGAGGATCATGGAGACATCGCTGATATGCAAAGAGTATATGTCTTCTATATCAGGGAAAAAGAATGACCATGATAATCTCGGTTTCTTCCGAAGATAACTTATTTTCATCTCTGTATCCGCATAATGACTGAGAACTTTTCCGACATAATAGACAACAGAAGTCTTTTTTTCAAACTTTACCAAAACATAACAGTTATCTTTGATTTTCTCTGGTGTCACATTTAAATTATTATTGATACTACGATCATCAGTCTCTTCGTCCATTTCTAAATCAACTGGAAATGTTGAACTCTCCCGCAAGCTAAATTTTCTAACATGTTTTAACCCATTAATTCCCAAGGGTAAAAATAAAGACATATTTATTGGTTTAATTGTTTATTACGTTTATAAATACATCCAAAAAGAGCAAATTATAGTAAAAAAAATATTGATTAATTATTTTACATTCCGCAAAATGTTGCTTCTAAGGAACGTTGGGATTACTGAACTTCAATTTCTACAATCAATTTCTGCAAGTCTAACAACGCTAGAGTATTAGCGTGAGTGAAATATTTTAAAACAATCAGCATGAAGATGTACTTGACATTTTTTACACATATAAATTGTTGTACTTCTACACTGTCGACATCTTCTTCGACGTTTACTTTCGTGCTCTTCTATGACATGACCAATATTATCGAAGCGAATATTTGAAGGTAACGCATTAATACATTTTTGTCTTCATCTTTTGACCAGTACAATTTCGCAGCACGCATGAATGATATCCAGTCAGTAATAATATACCAAAAAATCTGTTGAGTTCTGCTACCGTGAGAATAAATAAATGACGGTTATGGTCACAAGCATATTTTTTTGAAAAACCTACAATCTGTTCCCAAACTTCATCACAAAAAAATTGGGAAAATACTTCAATAGGTGTTTTTCCACCTACACGTTCTTCAATATTCTGTCTCATTGCTGTTTCGTCACTTGTAGGAAAATGTGTATAAGTTGGATGTTCCTTTTTCCAGCCTGGAACACATTTTGGTGTCTTTTTCGGCAGTCTTGGCTTTTTCGAAGTTGAAGGACCGGGCTCACCTTGCGTATTTTCAGGCTCTGTGGGTAAATCGGTGTGGATTTCATACGTTCCAGCGATATCCGTGGGCACAGTATTGTCATAATCACCTAGCGCGTCATCATCTAGGTTTTCCTCGTCTGTAAGATTGTCAACCGTCGGGGGGATGTACACGGCATCGATTTGATTGGCATCTTCTAAATCCTCTTCTTCTTCTAATATACTCATAATTTCTTGAAAAGATAGTACTTGTTGCCAGGCCATAATGTTTTAACTTATTATTTACTGATTTGTATACACGCACTTATCGTTTTTTGACGTCACTTTTTGTTTGCCGGTCAAAAGAAAAATACGTATACCTACAATATTTTTTAGTAATCTAACTGACGGACTAAAAATATTTTTTTCTAAAAATTACTATGCGTCACTATTAGCTTCACGATCTATAACCGACTAACTAATAAAACAAAAGTGCTTGTACTCTTTGAATACCGAGAACCCATTGTTTACAATAAATTTCAAACTTCAATGGCAAGCAGTGTAACAATAACAACTGACTATTATTTCTCCCAACGTTGCGCATACGCAATATTTTCTGGAAGTCTAAGATAAACAACAAATGTAACTAGTTTTGTCGAGCAAAAGGGTTTATATCATAAATAAGATATTGCTTAAGCTATATACAGTGTAAAAAGTATAGCTATTTCAATTTATATTTTTACGATTGGATGAATCTGTCGATCAACAGACAAAAAAACATTGAAAAAAATTTAAATCCATTTTTTATTTCTTCTTCTCGAGACATGTCATAGAATTAATTACTTATTTTAAAACAAAAAAAAATCTCATTTGAAATGTTGCTCTAGCGCAACGTTGGGTAAAGATAGGTTAAATTAATATTTAATAATATAGTAAAATGACAAATGAAACTAATTACTATTAAATTTTTCTAACAATTTTTTTTTTATTGTAAAATAAAACGCTTTTCTTTGTGGATTTCTTCTTTTCTCTCGTTTTCTAATTCTCTATGTCGTATTAACTGTTCACGTTCCGCTTGACGCTGGTCGAAAAGTTGTTGAAATAATTTCTCTTGCCGAGCATTCTCATTTGCTTTTTGAATCTTTGTCTCGTCCAATAACTTTTTTTTTAAAAGCTCGACCAAATTCATCTGTAAAATATAAAATATAAATTGTGATTCAAACTTGAAGCGAAACTCATCGTAATAGAAATAAATTAATGAATAATGAGACTTTGGTAATTTATTGTCGGTAAATTATTCATAACCCTACCTGAAGGCATTACATTTTACAGGATATGTTTAAATAAATTTAAATTACTAACCTTAATATTGCGGGCTGCGTTTTTCCTTTTTGGTATGGGTGTGTCAATCTAAGTTTGTGTGGACTTCTGTAATGGAAAAGAATTTATAAACATTCATGCACATAGATGGCCGAGATATATACAATAAGAATTATTAATTTCATGGTTTTCTATAACAGGTATAATTCTTAGATAAAATATTTAATAATTTATTTTATTAAATTACGTATTATTTTAATAATAATATAAAATAAGGAACTTACTTATTTTATTTTGCTATCATCGTCTTCAATACTTGGACTGCTTGTCAATTTATCGGCAACATTTATAGTATTACATTTCCGGATGATTGTCCGGTTTCATTCTGTAAAAAAAGATGATCGTGACATTATTAGTGTAATATAAACCTATTAATAGCTATAGAAATACATGTTATCTTATTGTGGTCATATTTATTTCCTTATACGAATTTACTTTTAAAAATAAATCAAGAATGCCCTTACCAGATCACAGCCATTGCTGTCAAATTGATTTTGGTCTACCGCGAATTCATTCGGAATAAGGGCCATTAATTGTAAGTCATCTAAGGATCGACTTGGGGGCTTCGGTCCACCACCTGTTCCTCCAACTTTATTTTTATGGGCGCTTAACCTTTCTTTTGAGTCCATCTTCATGTTGCCCCACTGCGTTTGAATTTGCGCTAGTTCGCGGTGACGGCTATTCATTCCATTAAAACTAAAAAATATATCATATATTTAAAATGAATCATATTTACAACAGTAATACAAGCAAATGTTTGAATTGCGATCAAATTACTTACTTCTTAAACACATCAGTCCAAGCTTGTTTTTTTTGTGCGTTGGTGTTTGTATTAACACATTTATTCTCAATTTTCCCTATATGTTCCTCCACGCATTTTCTTAAAAGAAGCTGCAAAAATGCACATTAATAAATTAAAGCGAAATGATACCATTCGTTATATTTCAATAATAATTTTAAAAATTAAATTAGAAATATTTTGTTTCCAGAATAATGTTATCGTAAATATAACTATATATATATATATATATATATGTATGTATGTATATATATATATATATATATATATAAATATATATATGTATATATATATATATATATATATATATATATATATATATATATATATATATATATGTATATATATAGCATTGGCATGTACCCAATCATGTGAATCGCACTCATCTTCAAAGTCCGAGTATACCTCACTAAAACGAAGTTTTCTTTTAATACTACCTGAAAATCTCGCTGGCAAATGATTAAGAGGAATGCGACAAATAACTTTTTCATTATTATTTTTCTTTCCTTCAATATTAAATATGACATCTGCCCCTATTTCCTTTTCAGCTTCTTTCTCTAACACCCTTTCAGCCTCTATGTCTACTTCCTCGAGTTCCATATTTACGTCTTTATTCTCACATTGCTCTTCTTTCTCACATTGCTCTTCTTTCTCGAATTGCTCTTTTTCAAAGTTTTCGTTTTCAGTTTCAGTCATTAAAGTGGCAAGTGATTGTAAATCCTCACTGTCGTAATCAGAGTCTTGTCCTCCAGTGCATCCTTTTATCCTGACAACGAATGAATCTGATTTGGATGTCCGCGCTATTGCAATAGAAACGTCGTCTTTATTACTTTAAAACTGTATTACTTTAAAATTATGTTGAGCTTGAATTCCTTTGATAGGAAGGACATGTTTCCAAAGGCTATTTAGTAAGTTTTTTTCGTCATCGATATCAATTTTTGACACATATGAGATGTTTATGCCTTTCACTTCTCTTTTTACAAACAGAAGTCTTCTGCCGAGTTAAGAATAACTTTTCTGGCCTTTACACCCGTCCATGCTATTCTCTTAACAGTCCCGCCCAGTCCATCAACTGCTCCTTTCCCATGAGACGCGGCAAAAAATTCCCATTGGAGTTGGTCAAGGTTGGCATAATCTTTTAAATTACTAAGAATAGCCAGCACAAAGCGGTTTTTAAATTTTGCCGCGCAATTGTCACTAAAAACTCTTGACAGTCGTTATGGAATTCTTGACCTCTTTCAAATAGTCAAATATGTGTTTTAAAAATGTCCAAGCTGCGTATTTGGTCTGAGATGTATCGTCACTTACTATAACAAGTGGCTTTATTTCCTGGCCAGACAACCAGATACAGCAAGTAAATATTGTTACTTGATCGTGGCTCCAATGAACACTCTGAATCTCATCCTGGCTGACAAGGGCGTAATTTTCGGCAAAATCGAGTTGGAGTACTGCTTCATAGTCTTGCAAATTTTGTTTTGACTCTTCAAAGGAAATCGACTGTACTTTCTTGACATAGCAATGTATCTTGAACTTTTCCATATTGTCTTTTAACTGTTTAAGAACTGCTTTGCAAAACATAGTCTTAGTTTCAACTTTCGGACGACCTCCTAAATTGACCCATTCTTCCCAAGATATGGTTTTGTTCAGACCTTCATTACCTTTAAATTTGTCCCAAAAATATTTTGGGCATTCTTTGCTTAAGCTAAGCATGCTTTTTCATTTTCAGGACTGCATGTGATGGAATTTATCAATTCATTGTGCGTTTTAGGGAATTCTCTCAAACATTTACCAACACTTTCCACTTTGTCAATAATGTTGGAGTGCTGAGCACAGACGCACACAACATGAGATGTGTATGCAACTAGCAGCATTCGGCCGGTCGCAAGCTGTAAAAAACGGACTTGCCAATATTAATATCGGGATAATGGTCTATGAAGCATTCGGAAGCTTCTCGAATCGTGACAACCATATGCCTCTTCTGTTTTTTAATTTTTTTGTCAGTTACGTGATCCTTGACAGCTTTGAAATCTTTTATACTCAGAGCCTGCCGACTTATATCGTCCTTGTAGTAGAATTCCCGTACAGCTTTTTCAGCGCTCTCGTCTTTTGTTTTTTCTTTCTTTTGACGTTTACCTAAATCACAACCCAGTATTTCCGACGCAAGTTTTCTCCCAACAACTACTTTTTTGAGTGGAGAGTCCGGAAGATTCCTTTTTGATTTTCTAACAGCTTTTCCAAAAGTCTGCAGACAATTATAACTGTCCATAGAAGAAGACGCAATTGAATCTATACTTTTTGCAGCTTTCAGTTTCTTTCTGAAAGCTCTAACACGGTCTCGAATTTTTTGTCTTTTTATAGCTTTTAAGTTTGGATCTCTTCTTTTTCTGTCCATATTCCTTTCTTTTTGCAGGTGTTCTGCATGTTTTCGCAATTTTCTTTAAGTCTTTGTCTGTATTTCTTCATTCTGTCTTTCGCTGAAGGCATCGTCAATCTAAAACAATAGCAAACACAACTTAAGCAAAGCATACCTTACCGCATTAAGCGCCAGATATTATTTAGGAGCCCGCTAATCAATCACGTACTTATGTTAAATTGTCGACATTTTTGCTGAAATGTAATAGCTGTTAAGCCATTGCAGAGACTGTCGGGTTCTCAGAGGCTGCACGAACAACTTTGACACTAGAGGTGGCTAGTTACACGATAAGAAGTAAGAATAACATACAAATATTTTATTCAACCCAGTTCATAGCAAAATAAAAAATGTTAATGATGTGCGGGCAACGACACCCCAAACTTCCACCAAACTCGCACAATTTTCTTTTCATTAGATCTTATCAAGCCATATCAAAATTTGGTAACACCATTACGTAACGGGTGTTACACACCGTTACCCGCCAATATTTCACAAACAAATGAGTCAATCATCAAATAAATAGCAAATATTAGTAATTCTCAATCATAACCTTACTTTCTCAAATGCATTTTATAATGCGTGGATTAACTCAGTCGCTAAATAAACGAATGCATTTTTTTTTGTAACAGGTGTTATAGGTACGAGGCATAATTTAAAAGTTAAATAAATCGAAGGAATTATTGAACTTACCAAATAATATTTCACACACCAGCTGCTGAAAAATTTTCTTTTCTAATGGCGGATTGCGTAATGTCAATCTGACAGTAGTTTTTTTGTTTTCTGTGTTGCCAATTTTGATTAAAAAAAACTACCATCAATCATACATAGTAACCTAACTTAAATATGTAAAAAAATAATAAATTCAAAAACGAATTCAGAAATTAATGATGTTTTATAAAAATATGGGGTTTTAAGATTATCCTCAGACACATTTTAATTTAAAAACAGCATTTTAAAAATATATGTTGCGGTAGCGTTTTCCATGGAATTACCCATATTGAAAATGAAGGGTTTGATTTTCAACATGCGCATATATTGAACAGATGTTGTACCTTTTTTGGGATATTATAGTCACTTCTACTAACATCTCGATAGTTTTTTTAAAGAGCAAATTTTGGAGCGGAACATTCATTCTTATTCATCAGTAATATTACTCATAACTCATTTCTTCATCAGAGTCACAGTTGGAACACACATAAGTTGACTTTATCATCTTTATCTAAACATTTGACATGAGCCAAATTTTTACACATGGTACATTCTATCTATTGTTCGCTTGCACGAGAATTAGAAAATGAAGCAGTACCACTCCAGATCGTTATCGCTGTTACACTCGCCTTCTTGTATTATTCTTCATATAGCTTTTTCTTGAGATTTTTCCTTCCTTTTCCCCTTAATTTTACCTTTTCCATTCATTGTAATATTTTCATTCTATTTTGTCTTGTTTTCCTGTTCTTCAGCCAACGCATTTGTTCTGGCGTATCCGTTAAAATAGCTGTCTTTCTTACACGTCGTTTTGGAGACGTCTGCAATCTTGGTGGTGCCTTCGTACAGGTTTCACACTTACTGAGCTAAACACATCTGTAGCATTTGTCTTTGCTGGCGTTAATTGAAGTTCTTGGTCAGTATTCAATGGTGAAAAGTCAGTCTGGTAAACATCATTCTGATTTGTTGTCGAATGCTGAAGTTGTTCATTATTCTACACTGATATTGAAGTCGTCAAAGGCTCCGGCTGCACATCATTCTGAAGGTAACATTGGAATGTTGGATGGTCCTGGCTGATCATAATATTGTGCTGAAAGTGAGCTGGCGTAAGGCTGGGGGAATTCTTTATTTGACACAGCTAGAGATAAAGTAACTTCTGACAATGGCCGATCTGTCACGAAAGATAAAGCAAAATCTTCGTCTGTAAAAATATTGGGATTGTAAGGCATACTCCAACCTTTTTGAATGAGTTCATAATATTTGTAGGAGTTGCTACTAAAGGCATGCTGTTTTAACAATTCCAGGAATTTCATAGATTGACATTATTTTACCTGGGTTGTTATGGAGCCAATTATGTTAGGCTTTGGCATAGTATGTTTTAAAAGGCCCGTTGATGCCAACATCCAGAGGTTGAACCCTATGAGTGCGGTGAGGGGAAACGACAACATGATGGAATGGCTTTAGCTTTGTCAATCAATGTATGATGAGTCTAGTAACAGCAACACTAGTTCTTCTGGGGTGAGTTGAGTAAATTTTATGAAATTATCCATATAAGTGAGAAATTCAATACCAATCATCCATCCTGAGCTATTCCCATCTACAACTGAGTTCATGAGGATTATCTCGTAAAAACAAGTATTTAAAAGGGGAAACACGAACATTGTCGGTATCGTGTTTCCCGCGGCACTGGCTGCTAACACCACTATAACGAAAGTAGCCCGTTCAGCAGACACTATAGCACCGACTTATTTTGTACCTTCTTGGGCCTCTACCTTCTTTAGCTTCAACACAGTCGTTACTCCAGCCTCGTCCAGGTTCCAGATTCTTGGTGGTGTCGATTTATATTTTAGTAGAGTTTCACTGAGTTTAGTGCAAAATGTATTATTATTATTATGCGCTGTTAAATGCCGATGCACGTCCGGCACTAGTTGATTCTAGGTCTAGATCGAGTTCTAAATCGATAAAACGAGGTTTCTCTTTATAAATCCAGTGAACCAATCAATTCCAGTGAACCAATCAATTCCAGTTTCTCGATTCCTGTGCCATGATAGGGGAATGTTTTCCTAAGAAAATTTTACTGCTCATATGCGAATTTCGCACCTCTCCGGGCAGAAGACCCATATTTTTCTGTTCCAAGGTAAACACTAGCTTGGGTTTATAACCTATGGTAGAAACCTTACCGGCATTCAGTTTTGTAACAAATCGATATAACGTCATGTGGCAAATTTCAAGTTCTCTTGCCACGGTTTTAACAAGTTTTTCATCTTTGTTGACAGCATTTGCAGCTTGATAGAATAAGGTATCAGAAGTTTTACCTCTCTCTGTCTTACGATTATAGTTTCGCATCCTTAAAAAAAGGAAAAATGGTCAGAAGAATTTTAGGTACGATTGAATGTCAGTTAGAGTAAGTTGTTCCGGGGAATAACCAGCCGCTCAAGGAAGGAACTTATAGCCCTGAATTACGTTTTTATACAAAGACTGAGATGCTGGCAAAGTAACGTAATCAATTAAAGTAAATACTCAAATGATAAGATACCTTACTAAATTCACTACAATTTAGGAAACTTACGTATGAATTGGTCCATAATAAACAAAGATAGACCAAAAAGTTTAAACATGATAAATTTTACTTATGTGATGTTTTGATAGCTCCACGCACACAGCCACTCATTCGTCGCAAGAGTACTGAAATGGCTGCCGGCGCGGTGCGCCACCTGACGCTTCAACGACGCACTTCACATGTGTTGCTATCTCATTCCCTTGCAAAGTTATTGCTGTCGGAACAACATACCCAGGAACTTACAGCCCTATTTTCCCCTATAACACATAATTACAGGGATAAGCCTAATACAAAGGTGTTAATAAAGTAGTGTATATCAAAGAATTTGAAGCTTAATAAGGGCGGCTTTTATATCCCGCGATGTGCGTAGTCGGAATGCAGAACATTTGAATATGATGAAAGCAGCGCTTTATAACCAGGAAGTGCTACGTAGGCGGGTAGTAAATTTTCCCTGAATATTCATTCTTGCAATTGCATTTCCTTGAACTTAACAAAATGAATCCTTTGTATCCCTTGTAAGCAGGATGTGCTAAGTGAGCAGCAAATCTTTCTTGATGTAATAAACGTGCAGGACCTTCAAGAGGTAAATATTATATGGTCATGACATTTCCTTCGTGAAATACTGGCCTTTTATTTACACAGAACAGAAAAGGCTAAAATGTACTTCTCTTTATTTTGACTTTTATATTTTTTAAGATTCTTCTGAATAGTTTCATACAAGTATACTAGTTTGAAATAGTATTCAGGAATCCAACCATCTTCCATGTATAATACGATATTGTATTCACAGCTAGGAAAGATTTTTAGGAATTGCAATAGGTTCGTTATTATCAGACTGGAAATAGGAATATGTACGGGATATTTTATGATAACCTACCTAGCTGACCCGGCAAACTTCGTACCGCCTCAGAATCAATAAAAAAAAGTTAAACGATAATTACAAAATGTTTCAACTTTATTAAAAAATGTGGTCAAAACTTAACCGGAACAAAAAGAATTCGTAATCAATAAAAAAATGCTCGATATGAATTAGGTTTTATTGTTATTTTTAATTGCACGTGATGTTGCTTGAAAAATTGTCATGTCACAAAGGTTAGGAGTTTACAAAATAAAGTTTGTAGTGTACGGTTCTAATTTGAAACTTGCTTAAAATACAAATTAATATAATGTCTTTATCTACATTAAATACAACACAGATTAAATATAGTTAATCAAGTTTTATTATTATTATATATTACACTTGATGTTACTTAAAATTAGTCGCGTCACGACGATTAGGTACTTACAAAATAATGTTTGCCAATAATACTGGCTATTTATACGGTTTCAATTTGATATTGACAGACACACAGTCACAGTACATTTAATCAATTTAAAGCTTTCTGATAAACTATATTTTTTGTCTTGTTTTGCGGTGCATAAATAAACAGATGACGGTTTGCTGACGCGCAAACACACGACGTATAATTGTCCATGCGCGAAACAGGGAAACTCCAAGTTTATTCCGCAAACTTCCAACGACTGGCCTTGCGATTTATTTATGGTCATCGCAAAGGCCAGACGCACGGGAAATTGTAGACGTTTAAAATCGAATGGTAAATCAGTTAGAATCATCGGTATACGCGGGATCAAGACATTTCTCCTTTGTATTTTCCCTTTATGATCGTTATTTATTAGCTTTTTCACAGCCAGTTTCGTTCAATTGCACTGTCGAGGTTGATTAATGTTACGCAGCATGATGACAACTGATCCAACTTTTAATTGTAAATTGTGAGGTGGTAGTCCAGGCAACTCCAGTGAATTCAAAAACTCCGTGGGATTTTTGACTACGTCATCCTGGTTTATAACTGTGTCAACTGATTTGAAGGAAAACAACTCTCCGGGAAGAAAATTCTGAACGGTCGCATTGAGATCATCGATATCTTTATTTTTCGCCGTCAATATTGCTCGTTCACCCAGCCAATTATGGTTATTGAACTGTTGCGCTATGTCCGGAAAAACCCGCTGAATAAGCTCCTCTTTTGAGTCTGTGATGCGACAGAAATATGTGGGTAATGTGATGAATCCGGTTGGGGTGTCCACTGCGACTTTACCATTTCCAATGTCTAACAACTGCTTCGAAAACACGATTGCAGTTTGATCTTGTTGCAAAAACACTCAATTGGAGTGTTTTTACGTGCCGGCACAAATTTTATGATTTTAGGCATTTAGTTCGTCAGCAACAGTTGATCGGGGAATAACTGGAAGAGACTGGCGAAAATCACCTGACAACAGAATCATGGCCCCACCAAAAATGTTTTGGTTGTCACGAAGATCTTTCAACGTTCTGTCCAGTGCCTCCAGTGACCTCTTATGGGCCATCGTGCATTCGTCCCAAACGATCAATTTGCATACCTGTAGGATCTTCGCCATTGCGCGATGTTTCAAACTGGTGTTTCGTTGATTTGCATGTTCAATGGTAATTTCGAGGCAAAATGTGCAGTTCGTCCGTCTTCTAACAGAGTCGCAGCTATTCCAGATGAAGTCAACGCTACAGCTACATCATTTTGCGATCTGATCCTCGCCAATAGCAATGAAATTAGGAACGTTTTTCCAGTCCCTCAGGGAGCAGGGAAGTAAATTCCATCTGATCCACTATTCACAGCTTCTATCAAAGTATCGTACGCAATTCTTTGCTGTTGATTTAATTGTGGAACATTTGTACGAACTGTTTCGGCCAATGCTTCAGTGTCGTACTGTTGTTCTCTTTGCAACTCGCGGTTAAATGAATCGCTCATATGACGATTGGGTGCTGTCATGCCCAAACACGACAATACTTTATTTGCCATCAATAAACACGTCTTCTATCATGATCAATGTTTCATTGTAAATTTCTGCAGTCAATTGTAGTGTAGGATTCAAAGTTTGACAGCGCACAAGATGGAACACATCCTCAGACATGTCATCCCTATATTTCACCCACAAATCTTTGGGATTCGAGGGGAAACATGTCGATATGATAATCGCCAAAAATGTACGAATTTGATGCGGTGATGAAGATATGACGGAATCCTTGAGCGTATTATATCAATGCGAATCGTTCTCGAGTAACTATAATAGTTGACACGCCTCACGGTAAGTCGCACACAGATGTCCATTAATTGTTCTCAGTTGTTGAAACGATCACGAACATAATAACATTCGTCGTTATTTGGACATACTGTGTAAATGCGACCTAGAGCGTCTGAAACAAATACATTTGGATGTCCTTCAACTGGTGTTCTTTGTTTTCGACGCTGAAACGTTTTCGATGATGCGTTCCATGTGTAATAACGTGGCAAATCAGCATACAGCAAAGTGCAAGCGAAAACATCTATTTGACAAACTGAGAAGAAACTTGTTAATGTGGTCGACGGTGGACGTGCCGCCCTGTCCGCCGCGTTTCCTTGATTGAAAAACACTCGTTGTTCATTTTCTAGATGAACTGCCAAATGGACAACTGTAGGGTGTCTTTCGTGGATCGCAAATGAAAAGATGCGCCAAATTGCTTCGTTGCTACTTACATAGCGACCCATCTGATACTGAGATACTTCATCATTTGCATTTGTTACAGCCAAGATGGCCATATTGCTACCTTTGTTAACATATTTACATATGTACTTTATCGACTTGATAGAGTTACAACATTCCACATTGATGTGAGTCTCAAAAGCTTTGGCCAATTTTGTATGGCACAATCCATCAAAATTTTGTCCTTTTACCTTCACAACTACCGATCGCCCATTGTCTGCAACTGATCGCCGATGATACAATGGGTATCCGTCATTTCCCGTGATGGTTTCAGCAATCTGTTCTCTCGGGTATCGCTTAGAACACTTGCCGTCGACCATACAGGGTGAATTGTTGTTAAAAACTCCACAAGGTCCATGTATCATGTGTTTAGTTACTACTGCATGCAATTTTGGGTCAACTGTTTCATCGGGAATTTCAGCTGAAATGATGGAAACAATTTCATTTGGCCTTATTTTGTCGACTAACCAGACTAAAATGTGCGCATGTGGCAGACCACACTTATGCCATTCTACATAGTAGGGGAAAAGGGGGAAATGGGAGTCACTTAAGCGATAATTTAAATAACGAAAAAAATTGTTGTGCTAGCTTTATTAAAATAATTTGTTTACATACTGTAACTAAATCATCTATCAATCTCAATATAATTTTTTTCATTTGGAATCATACTTTGGCATTAATTGAAGTTTTTTAAAAAATCAACTTTGACCACCATTGTCCTGACATGCGGGTAATTGTAGTCAGCCTGTAGGACAATGAGGGTCAAGGATACAATTCCCCTCTTCAGCAATTGTCGCACACATAACCTTCAGGAGAGTCCCATCCCGTGCAGTCTGCGTGAGCCCACAATCCGCAGGATGTGCATCGGTACCACATTTCGTTGTTACGGCCAAATTCGGAGCAGATCAAAGAAATGTTGGCAGCATCGTCATCATCGTCTTCGTTGTCATCGTATATATTTGTCAGACTTATATCGGACTCTGTTGTGGAAAAGTTTGGATCTTGAAGTACACGCCTCTTGGCCTTGTTTACAGATTTCTGTTGTGCAAGGCGTTTCTTGTTTGCTACCATAGCTCGTCCTTATAATGTCTTAGCTGATTTCTTGTTATTTTAATTTCTTTTAGTATCATCTTTATTTTTTTTTTAATTTTCTTGTTTTCTTTGTCTATCAAGTTTTTTTTAATGGTGTTGTCGTCAAAATCTTGGCATGTTGCTTTGCGCGGCCTTTTCTTGTGGTAACAGATTATTTTCCTTTAGGAATCGGGAGCAAGTGTATTGATTATTATTTGACTTGAATTTGCGTCTGCTACCGATTGATTTGATTGTGTTGACATGGACGGCATTTCGTTGTCAGTTGTAGAGGCCATTGATGAACATGGCATTTGAGCAGCAATCGTTTGGATGGGAACGGAAATAGAAGGCGTCTGGTTCTTAGTTGTTGCGACGGAAGCGGCCGTCGATGGAATTTGGCCGTCAGTTGTTGGGACGGAGATAACACTGCCATGGACAACTACTAGAGACTCATTCGGAACTTCAGCTGCAATGAAGTCTTCTTGAGAAAATGCGTTGGGGTTAAGTGGGAAAATCCCTGCTGCTCGAAAGCCCGACTCTCCTTTGCTGATTGACGCCACAGCTGAATATGCGTTATTAAACATTGAAGCCCCATCATATGGCGTTATCTTTTTTGCCAGCCGGTTTGACAAAAACAAGTCGCATTCTCTTTTGTACGCCGCTTTGAGTGGTCCATAGAATGTTATATCTAAGGGTTGCATCCTGTGTGAGGTATGAGGAGGTAATGAGAGCATGTGAATATTATTTTCCTTGCAGTGCTCATATACAGCCAATGAGGTGTGACTGGTATGATTATCAAGTATAAGCAGCACAGGTTCTTCTACTGTCGGTTTAGCATGACTTGTGAAAGGTTTTAGCCATTGATAAAAAAGATCCTCGTTGATCCAACCATTGTCGGAGCATTTGTATAATGATCCTGCAGGACCATCCTTCTTTAGCTGTGGGGACATTCTTTTCCTGGGAAAAATGAACATTGGTGGAACAAATCCACCTGCGGCGCTCATTGCACATAATAACGTTATGTTTTTCCCCCGCTCCCAGATTGTAATGGAGCCAACCCTTTTTTGTCCTTTAGGGGCCAGTATTTTGCCAGGATCTTGCACAGTGGAAATCCCTGTTTCGTCGCAGTTGTATATATTTTTAGGAGCGAAATCATGTTTTGTCATCAACGCTTCCAGTAGTGTATAAAATAACTGAAACTCTGTTTTATTGAAATCAGTGATACGATTAATACTAGTAGCTTCCGGTTTTCTTACGGAAATGTTATTTCTTCTCAAAAAGCCTTCCAACCAATCACGTCAATCAGTCCTAGGTCATCTGCATATTTGTAAGCTATTTTTCTTATTTGAATAGCAGTGCAACCATAAAAAATATTCGAAAGTAACATAATCCGTTCAGCTAAAGTGTGCTCTAATTCAGCAGTAAATAATGGGTGTCGTCCTAAACACGGATCGGAAAAGGTTTGGTTCTTCAATCGCTTTTGGAGGCTCGAAAACGGAATGTTCATAGATTTTGCAGCCTGCCTCATTGAAAGTCCTTGTTTCATAAGTTCGCTTGCTTGTGCTAATGTGGCAGAAGACCAATGAGCTTTATTCGTTGATCGAGGACGTATTTTCGGCATCTATGAATAAGAAAAAGAAATAAATTATAAAATAAAGGTAAGCGGGCAATGGGAGTCAGACTCCCATTGTCCAATAATAGATGTTCGTCAAAAAAATCAAATATAAATAATTAGCTTAAGGATCACTGAAAATCTTTCATGGTATGATTTTTACGTGGTTTATACAAAACGTAGTTGCTAACATATTAATAAAATTACTTTAAAAATAATGACTTACCGTTTAATTTGTGCACACGTAAAATTCGATCAAAAACGCAGGAAACGGTGACGCGGCCTTCCCTTGTAAACCTGACGGGGATTTTCGCCGCTATTCGTGTTTCAACGGGTTTTTGTTTTCTAGATATCGTAGTGACCACCATTGCCTGGTTCTCCCCTATATCCAAGAACGAACTTGGCCATACACGACGCGATGCTTTATTATGAAATTCATCAGAGATTTTAATTTTTATTTTAAAACTGACAGTGATGTCATGTCTATCAACTGGTGTTTGGCAATGTAGCAATTCCTTCTTGATTTCGATCCATTGCGGGTTACAGGTGAATGTAATGAATAAGTCTGGGCGGTCATATTGCCTAACATGTGACATCGCATCTTGTGCATGTGGCGCGGGCCGGCAAAATTGTCATTCTTCCCACGTTATTTATGTTGCCATCGGCATTAATAGCATCGTGGAGATGAATGTGTTCATCTGATCAAAGCTGCTGTTGGTTCAAACAGATGCATGTCAATCGTTCAGTCTCAATTTTGCAATACATGTCAACTACAAACTGATGGAAAAGCCGTCGACACATCAAAACGTGATTTATTTCACCTTCACAGATCATGAGTCTGTATGAATAAAAATTCATAGCACTAACTTTTTTGTTGGTTTCAGCACCTGCAATCATAAATGATAAATTGTTAATTTGTTACTCATATATATTGAATTAAAAAATATTATTTAATCTTGTTCAATTTATTACCTGTTACTTGATTAACCATTTTGATATTAAAATGGTATCCGTCTTCCCCCTGCCAGAAGATTAATGGATATAACGCGTCATAAGTCCTATGCGTTTCAGACACACGTTTCCAATCATTAAGCACGATATCTCTAGATTGCAAATTTTCTCCTACAATGACAATAGCCACTTCTTCAATTGCCGGTGAATTAAACCTCCTTGTATGCTCACCGACAGGTGTTTTGTCAGCTTTAATGACAATATTATGGTTGTCGGATGGCATCCGATCCAATGCTATTTTGAACATTTTGGCTAAATCGTTGAACTGATGAAGAAATATTTGCAATTCTTGGACAATGGTTCTCTTCACTGTTGGATTGTGAGCACAACGCATATCAACTTCCGCATCTGAATTGCCCATAAAATAAATTTGTAAGAATTGATGATCTGCATCTGGTAGTGGTAACAGCGTCCCCAATAAGTGATAAATTTGTCCTTGTATCTGTAATTGTTTAAGATTTGTTATGTTATTTCTGATACAAAGTTTAATACAAATTTTTATATTATAAAAAACTATTATGGTATAATACCTTGAAAGTGGGCATGAAATTGTCCTGTACAATATGTGTTGCACCAAATGACGTCATTTGAAAACAATTGTTATATTTTTGAATGTTGGCCAAGAAGTATTTAGAATCATTTCCCATCCCAGAAACTAATGAGCGTAATGGATCTGGTGGTGGGACCAATTGTGGCAATTTTACTTTTCCACCAGCACAACATAATCCAGTAGATTCACCGCTGTATTTTGACGCCTTACAATATTTACAAATGATTGTCATTTCCTCAATTGTTACTGATTTGTCGGCACAATAATCTATTCCCGGATCATAGTGGAATGCTGCTCGTTCCAGGATCACAGGAGCACTGCGTCTGCGGGATCGCTCAATTTCATTGTGAAGTGCTCGCTATTGTTGTGTCTGATGTGCACGAACTCGTTGCATTCTAAGCCTATTCATTTCATTTTCACTCACTCTAGAACGCAATTCTGACAAACCAATACGACTATTTTCATTATCTGTCTCATCAGTGTGGTTAGCACGTGAGGTATCTCTTAGCACATTTGATTGACTTCGACGACCTAAGTCAGGTTGTCTTCTCCTTGGCATTGTAAATTGTAGATAATCAAAGTAAGGAAAGTTCTCGCGCACTTAGCGGTAAATAGTGTGTGTCACTATTACAAAGGATCAACAAAGTAAAGAAAGTTCTCGCACACGTAACGGTAAACGTCACTATCACAAAGAAAAGGAAGAAGGAATGCATGCACCCTTTGTCTTTAGGGGAATTAAAGGATCGACATATTTTTTTTTGTAAAATATGTTGTTTTTTTTACGGGAAAGGCAAAGGGATCTAGCCCGTACAGCCGTTGTCTGACGTAAATATTTCTGTAGTTAAGTCAGCCAAATCTAAGTCAGAGTCCTAAATATCGTCATCAGTATGTCATAACCTACTATCTGTCGCACAGTCAAGTCACAGTTGCTTCTTCTAGACTTCGGCGAAGAAGAGCCGTGGAATTTTGGAGCAATCTGAACTTAGGCAGTGGAGTTCCCGCTTGAATTCTTCAATTGCTGCACACGAATACACTAATTTACTGCATGATACACTATCACATCATACACTAAACCACATTATGCACATAAAAATAAAATTCAACCGAGACAACGCGACCTTTACGGCCCAGATTCCCGCCAAAGTCCGTAAAATATTATGGTTGTGTTCAGAAATTGTCGGTTGTCAATGTCAAAAACAAATGAAAAAAAACAAAAATATTCTTTTAAATTTAATTTGATTTCTGAACGACGGGACGAACATCAAATGTTTGACAGGTGGGAATAGTTTCTAAGGGAAAACGAAATTGTTGTTTTTACTATATCCCTAGAATTTTTTTCATATTTATTCACCTTTTAAACCTTCCCTGGACTTCCACAAATAATTCAAAACCAAAAAAATGAAGCAAAAAACTTCACTTAAATTTAATTTGATTTCTGAACGACTTTTAAATTTAATTGGTTTCTGGACGACGGGACGAACAACAAATGTTTGACAGGTAGGAATAGTTTCTAAGGGAAAACGAAATTGTTGTTTTTACTATATTCCTAGCATTTTTTTCATAATTACTCACCTTTTAACCCTTCACTGGACTTCTACAAATAATTCAAGACCAAAATTAGCCAATTCGGTCCAGCCTTTCTCGAGTTTTAGCGAGACTAACGAACAGCAATTGATTTATATATATATATATATATATATATATATATATATATATATATATATATATATATATATATATATATATATATATATTGAAACTAAATATATACTGGTTAATAACCAGTTGCTGGATAACCAGCAACTGGTTGTTATCCTTAAGCAACGTTTTTACGTTAACAATATTTCACCATTTTAAGACAATATTGAGAAATTTTGCAGTAGTTTCATAATTTTGTAATTTAATGTTGCTTACCAATTACTAATAAACCATCGTGAACATGCACTGTAAATACATTTAATACTAACTTTACATTCTGACACTCAAAGTTACTAAGATGCGGACTTGAAATTTAAAGTGTGAACGTACTTAGCTAAATTGCAATTTTCTAAGTCATATAAGATTTGATGTTAGCAAAACGAGGCAATGTTATTAGATGTATCAAGTAAATAATCAAAATTTGAATAAACAATTGTCTGATTCTTTTGGTTGAGCCAATTATTGCGTATGCATTTTAAATATGTACAGTAATAAAAATAAAAAATAATGGTTTACTTTTATCAGCAGAATATTGACATACTATATCGAATTTAGGTGTTAAATTTATATATGACAGCTTTCTTATTCACAGAGTTATTGTCACTAACTACACATTTAACATTAGAATAATAAAACCTATAGCATGCAAGCCTGTTACGACTTTATTAATGTATCGGTATAAATCTACACCATGAATATTGTTTACAGGTAAAATATAGACAATTTCTTTAAATGAGTTCAGTATAGACTTTGTTTCATAAAAACGTGCGCTGTAGTTGCAGCCTGTTGGTTACTATAAGACATGCCTGCGATATTACTTGCTTTATAATCAAAGTATGGCTTTAGATAAATTTCATTAATCATTAAAGTAACATTATGATCTGATTGGTTTAAAGGCTGATGAACTTTTGCTTAATACATCTAACAAAATTGTAGTCAGATTATTCATCTTTTTGGTATTCATAAGGATTTGGTGTTTCAACATTTGTAGAGTATCTAAGTCTTTTTTTGTTGTTAATAAAGTTATCTGTTCACACAAAAAAATCTACTTTTTTACATTTGATGTCATCATATAAATTTATAGAAGCGCACTTTAATATATCAACAATATTAAAACTAGTGTCATCAAAAGATTGTTTGCTAGTATGTTGGTTTTTAAGATATCAAATACTGAGGAAATGTCTTTAATATTACAAATCATTTTTGGAAAGTTTTCACTGCAAAATTTCTTTAATTCATTATGATCGAACATTTCTACCGTATGGCGGATGTCCTTTTCTGCATAATGTATCTCGCACACCTATAATAAAATAACAACATGTCATTATTTACGTGATACGCTTAAAACTACCATTAAAACAATTTGAATATAGGCAAATATTTAAATACTTACTCCGGAATATTTGCTAAGTTGCCGGTGAATTGCGGGAGTCCATTCCTTCGTCAATTCTTCTTTTTTTGGGAATGAGAAAACTGTGTGTATGCCGTGACCGACGTAATTTGTTTTACAATTCGGTACACAGCACTTATTAACTATTTTAAAACTTCAAAATAAACTCGAGTATCAAAAGGGGGAAACGAAACATCCGGATAAAAGACGCAGTCTTGACATTTATTATTAGTTTTAAAATGAACCACTTGCGGCGCTGATGTCTTAATATAGTGATGGCCTCTTTTGCGTGAAGGCCTTTTTGTGACGTAGGCACACCTCCGGCTTTCTCTAGTAGTAGGTGTTGGGAGAGGTTGAGCGAATTTTTATTTTTGTGCAATTCGCTATAGTGTTTAAATCCATCTTGTAGGCACCCGTCATGTAATAATCATTTTCTGATAAACTCTTAACATTATCAAAATCGAGACCAGCCTTGTCTATAATTTTTCGTATTTCTTCCATGAAATTTTCCAATTCTGTTTTTTACATAGTTGTAGAGGCAAATAATACTTACAATTTGTTCAAGCTTTCCTCGAAAAGTAAATCAATTAAATGGGATTTACGGCATCTCGCTTTTGATGGTATAAATATGTTAGAACAAATGAAAGCTCTACTACGCGCTGATAATTTAAGGTTTTTAAGATTCTTTGCAGAATTGCAAACAATATATCTGAAATGTGTTTTCTTCATTCTTTTTATATCTAAAGTAATGACAACTTCGCTTGATTTACTACTTGTATACGACATTACATCTGGTTCTACTCATGTTTCATTATTAGGCTTAGAATGCAAATCAAAATTTGTATCTTTCGCATTTTCTGAACTCATGGGAACTGCTTCGCTGTTTCTTAATATGTTTCTTTCATTTTTCTAATAAGCTTCAGTTTAGCACGTAGGACAAACTTTGAAGTGGTTTTAAAATGTTGATTTTTACCCATAAAGAATTGAATAGCACCAAGATTGGTTTGCCAATCGGTGTATTTATTCTTTTTCAACAACTTCTGCAGATAAGATTCTTCACAAGATTCACTGTATTAGTTTACATCAAAAAGATAATGAACACTTTCTAGCACTTAAAACAGCACTAGCACTTTATTGAAATAATCACAACTGTCTATTTAGTATTGTTATATGCCCTGTAATTGTATTAAAATTAACTCTTTAACGTAAATATTAAAACTGCACTGTCACATGTATAAACTTTTGCCCTAATAGTTTACCCTCGTTCAAGTGAAAACATGTTCTCGAGACAGTACTCGATCGCCGCGGCTTGAATTTATTTGGAATAAATATGTATTCAGTGATGCCAACTAGCTTACTGCAAAATATGCTAGAGTGGTGTTAAAAAAATGCCAAATTTATTTTTAAGATGCCAAAAAAATGCCAACGTAATTTTAAGTACTGTATTTATTAATGAAAAATTTCAAAACAAAAACTACAAAATGTCAATGAAGAACTAACGATATTACTCAGCTTTACACTAATTTATGTTTTGGAATAGAATTTCTATATTTTGATCTTCATCAACAGCAGCTATCGATGTGAAAATCTGACAGCCAGAGTCGTAACCGTCTTTGCTACCTATATAGCGCAGGATATCGTCTGGAAGCGTATAAGAATGACAACACTTTCCCTTTTAGGCCAAATCTTATATACAGAATGGTATTTAGGGTTCTCACCGTCAAATGATTGCGCAATTTGCATTTAACCAAATCTATTTGGCTAAATACGCGTTCAATATCCGCGTTCAAAGGGGTTATTATCATCTGCATTTTTATATACCATGGCTTCATTCCAGAACTCTACAGTGGAAGATAGAGATTCCCATTTAACGTGAGCTATGTTTTTCTATTGAGATACGAGTTTTTCAGTTCTTGGCGTATTAATTCCTAACTCTTGAGTTATTTCGACTATCGATGGCTTGACTACTTTTAAAGTATCTTGAACTGAAAACATGGATAATTTTTGAAGTACTTTGAAATTTATGGGTCATCTCGAACGTAGTTTTGTCACACGTTCCAGTGTGAAACTAATACAACGTTGGCGCAAATTGTTTACTGTATCAGACTGAAGATCGTATTCAAGTAATTTGGTCTCGAAAGCATATCCCATGTATGGTCTAGGGTCTAAATAACATATGTTTTGCATTAAAATGTCTACTCTGGCCGTTGGAATATGCAGACTTGTCGATTCTACTAAGCCAATCCAATCTTCATACAGTTTTGTTGGATCAACATCGTTGTTTTCAAACAATTTGTCTACAATTTGAACCTCCTGTAAGATAGGTCTCAAGTATAATAAGTACAGATGATTCTGTGTACCATTATACATATTGTATAGTATTTCTGCCATATACTCGTAGCAGTTCATCCGGTCTGGCAACTTCAAACATGAGTTTTAATTCCAGCCATTGCTCTAGAATACGATTGACCGCCGGTTCAATTGACATCCATCGGGTACTGCCCATCTGTGGAATCGTTAATGGATCGGGGCCACCGTTGATCATTTGAAATATGCTTTTTTAAAAAAGTCGGCGGTTCTAAGAATGGCCAAACCAGTTATAGGTTTCTCTTTCGTGGTAAGGTTTCTGCTGAAGAATGAGATATAGCAATGAATGACATACGCAGCGCACTAAAACCAAATTGTTGTTACCAGTTGCATTTTTCACTGTCATCACCGTTCGTTACTGTCATCACCGAAACATTATCCGTCCCGATACCGATTAATTTCTTTATATTTATATTTAGTGCTGACAATAAACCTATGATGTCATTTACTATGCTATCTTCAAACTCAGTCAATCCCAAGAAGGTAAAATGATCTTTTTTAAAGATCGACTGAAATATCTAATCGAAATCCCTAGAATTTTGACAACCGAAATATCTGTAGATTCATCGAATAAGAGACTGTACTGTTGATCTCCTAAATCTGTCACAATTTCTTTAATAAAATGTGGTGCTAAAATATTTTTTATTATATTAGTGCATTTCGTCCGATGTAATTTAAGTTGCTGCTTTCGTTGTCGCAATTCGGACAAATGGTCTATCGCTATAGAAGCACAATGTTCGCTCACAAACAAAGCTAGTGAGGGTTATGTGTTCTGAGTATTCAAATATTTTTTTACTCTGGGAAAATTAATCATTTTGACTCTTCTTTGCCTCTTGCTTTCTTGTGCTTTACTGATGAAATACGTTGACTCAAAACAATTTTGCAATACTATTAATATTAATATTTTACATTTACAGTACTTAAAATAGGCTTGTGGCGTATCGTTTTTTAAGAGGCTGCAACCACTCTTTAAATTCTGCTATTTGCTCCCATTGTAACTGGTAATGTTGATTATACTTAGGCCCCATAATGATGCCGCGATAATAAATATCAAATTATTAAAAAAACACGACTAACGTAACGTTAACGTAAAAGCAAGACGATTAGACAACTGCGGTCAATTTATTAATTCAATATGAGTACTCTTGCTACAGTACAGTAATATACTTTTCCACTCTACTTACAGTTAAGAGCGAGAGAAGTAACGCTATTTGTTTTGTGGTGTTTTTGTCGGGCCACCAGGGAGTCCCCGCAAACTACCCAGAGTTGTTAACTCGGCTGCTACAAACTATACCTAAATTAATATGATATGTACTAAAAATATGCTATATACTAACTAAAATTGGCAACACTGAGCCGCAAGTCATAATGGGTTATGCACGAAAGAACTAGACGTTGACGGTCTTAGAAAGATCGTGGCAGTGCTGATCGGTTTATAAGTGGCTAGCAATTGCTGTATGAGATTCAGCTGGAAATCTGATGTTTTGGCTGCGAGGTAGTTTATCAAAATTTTATAAATGGAAAATGAATTTAAAAGATGTAAATCTACAAAGTGGAAAAATAATTTCTTATGCCATTTGGTACTTTTCTTAAATATTGTACGAAACTGAGCAACTAACTTGATCAACACTACCCATGTGTTTGCTGTAAGCCATTACGCATTTCGGTTTAATCTTTGGTAGACCAGTCGTTTTGTTCGAACGAAGCCTCAAATTTGCCTTTATTACATTTCTTAAATGTTGGCACGCCAACTCTATTTTTTTTAACTGTACCGCAAACATACATTCCTTTATCAAATAATTATTTATACAACTTGGGATTATAATACCAATTGTCCATATGTACAATATGGTAATTATTAAAATAATCACACAACAAGCTGGCCACCACAGCTCCCCCCGACCCCAAATTGGCAGGATAAATCATGGGCGTACTGGCCTCGCAATATACGATGAAATCTAAAATAACACCGCTTTCCTCATCGCAAATCGATTCGGATTATAAGTTGTTTTAAAGTTTGTTCTTGTGTGATCCATTACCAATTTTATGTAGTGAATTTTGTTTGTGTCGTTTATTGGATATATATATATATATATATATATATATATATATATATATATATATATATATATGTATATATATATGTGTATATATATATATATATATATATATGTATGTATATATGTGTATATATATATATATATATATATATATATATATATATATATATATATATATCAGCGTTGCCAGATTTTTTTTGCCAAGTCGGGATTTTGAAACTTTTTGAGTGAAAAAGCGGGATTCTATCGTCGAAAGCGGGACATAGTAAAAAAACGTATATAATCAGAAGTTTCAAATATTTTTTTCTTATTTTAAATTAAGTTTACGTGACAATAAATAGCTAAAATAGCCATAGAAATGTATTTTAATAAAAATATGTTATTTTAAATCAGATTAACCCTATCTTCAGGTACTTGAGTCTTCTTAGCCTTCTGAAAAAGAGAAAATAAAAAAATCAAAGTCAAAAAAAGTTTTATTTATTAGAAAAATTTGGTGTTTCAAATAATAGTCTGAATGAGTGTTATAAATTGTAACTTACCATAAGAGTCTCTTATGGTAATTAAGAGAATAATTATTTGAGTATAAGAATTACTTATTCATGATATTTTTGTGAAGATTTAACTTTTTTAGTTTCCTTTTTCTCTTTAATAAAGATGAAGAACTCTGCACAGGATAGCTCTAGATTAAACTGGATGAGTAGTTCTGCTTTCATTAAATTTATTGAGCATTTATTTCTAGCATCCGACCATTTTAAATTAATCTGGGAAAAAACGCGTTCAGGAAAGCAGTTTGATGTTGGGATATTAATATGAAAGACACTAGCTTAAACATATTCCTGGTATCTTTTTTTGGAAACTGTTGAAAGAGCTGGTGCCATTTCTGCGGCAGTGGCAGTGGTGTCTTTAAAATTTCCCACTAATACGTCCAAAGATGATTTCAACAAGTTAAATTCTTCATATAAGTTATCTATTGAAATATCGCTTGTCAATTTTATTAAAGATACAGCATTTTCAATCATGTCAAAACTAACTTCAGTTTCCAGGTTTATAAATTTAAGTCTAGAAAAAATATTTTCATCTGAAAAATTATAACGTTTGTCTAAATATTGTTGGCAATTTGTGTAAAAATTGATGAAATCTTCGATGGCTTTGGTCCGTTCAGATTCAACCAATTTATTTAAAATCTGTTTCGTCTGGAAGCCAAAAAACCTATCCTTTAGCCTTTGAGTCAACCTTGAGCCGAAGAGACATAATGACTCATGCATTTCTGTTATGGCAATATCACTTCCCTGAGACTCTTTCATTAATGTACCAAAAGGATTCATCACATTATGAACAAAATGCAAGTAGGCTAGAGTTTTTGTTTCCTCTGCTTCAGAGTAAAAAATCTTTTCAATGGCTTTCGCACATGATTCTTGCTTATTAAAGTAACTTTTCAAAGTAGGCCAAATCTTGATTACTCTCTCAACAGCAGGACAGAGCGTCAGAAATCTTGTATTTACGTGACGTAATAATTCGGCCCACTCTGTTTCCATAGATTCAAATATCTTCATCAACCCCGCACGACGTTTAGCTGAATGTGAGAAATGGTCGTATATTTTTAAGATGATAGCTTCTACATCGATGTCTAATCTATCACATGCAAATTAGCTCATGTCGTGCAAGATGTGAACTGAACAATTAGCTTTTAATATTTTTTCGTTTTTGGCAACGAGATTCGTGAAAACAGAATGATTTGAACCAAAGTTAACATTGGCATTGTCAGCACCATATGATGTTATTTGCGATAATTTTAAGTTATGTTTATCCAATGTTTCACAAAGTACCTTCGTTATTTGGTCGGCAGTTTCGTCATTACTCTCCACAAAATCTATTAATTTGTTTTGTATTCCTTTGTCCAAACTGAAATATCGCACACATATTGGAAACATTTTCTGGTTTCCTTTATTGCTGGCATCCGTAGAAATCGAAAAAAATAAATCTTCGTTTAAATTTTGAATTGCGTCCTTCAAAGCTTCTTTTGCTAATACTTCACAGACTATCGCTTCACTCTTTGTCCTACCACATTTAACATTTTTGGCTATCTTAGAATCGGCGTATATGAGAGGTAATAACTTTTGAAAACAATCCATACTATTGTAGCTTAACGAATGTTTAACGGTGTGATTTATAGAAGTAATTTTTGCTGCTGACGTTTTGTACATAATATCATCGAGATCACGATCAGATGTAAAAGTACCTGGTGCCTGGAAATAGCTAGTTATGTTTCTTGCAGCACGAGAACTCGTGATTTTAGAGTGACTACTTGTTCTCGAATGCTTCACAACATCATTTAATCCACCATGAGAAATAGTAAACTCTTTTTTTACACAGTTTGCAGTAAGCTTTATACTCATCCGACGTCACAATACACAACCAATTATAATCATTCTGCCAATTTGTATTGTATTTCGTGAAGCGATGTTTTCCTAGTTTGGCTTTCTTGGGTGCAATATTTTCCGGTTCCGAGCAATCTGAAACATCACTATCGGCTTCATTCATCTTTAAACGATTATAATAAGTAAACACCACTAATTTAAGAAAAACAAACACGTAAAAAACTTAAACTTTTGTTTGTTTCAAGTAATTAAACTAAATTACGCACGCAACGCAACTCACTACTTACTCAACTCACTGCTATCCAAGCACTAAAACAAATGCAATAGGTACTTGTTATTCCTTCGTACGTAATCGTGCGTTTTCGAGAAATTCAAATTTATAAACAAATGAGAATAAGAAAAGAGTGAAACAGAAGATGTCGCGGCCGCACGCACCGATTGCGTGGCGCACCGCACACCTCTCTCTCCCGCGCGCTTCCCGTATCATTATCATTATGCGCCGGGCGGGCGGCCAGTCCACACTTGTCGGTGCCACCCGACCGCGCTTCCACAGGTCGCTGCACCTCGCGGGACATTTAATTTTGATTTAAAAATCGGAACGTCTGGCAACGCTGATATATGTATTCTCACTTTTAAGGCTTATATATATATATATATATATAAGCCTTAAAAGTGAGAATACACATAGACTCTGTTGTCTGCCTTCAAAGTTATAATTTATTATATTGGCCAGGGTATAATTATGTAGTAACAGCGACACAAATGTTGTTGATTTTCACAGTTTATTGTTTCCTGTTGCTATATAAACGGTCGTTTAATCGTTTTTGGGATTTTGCCACTTACCGACTATGGAAATTATAAATAAGACGAGATCTATGGTTATAATTTAACTTCAGCATGCGACTGTGGTAATAATAGATATCGTTTTTGGAATCCCTAAATCTAGCATATCCAATATAATCTCTCTAAAACGATAGCACTGGTCCTTTGCTGGCCAAGGGGAAGGCCATTGTGTTCTGAAACGCAAGTACACTTGTTAAGATCTTAAGGTTTTGAATCTGAAGTAGTGTTATAATTTCTGGAAGAAAAGTGCTAAGCTGCAGAGAAAACTAATTTCAGTTGGTGTGCATATGGATCCATCAACAGAGCGTGCGCCTATAACTTCTGGAAATGGGCAGCTAACAAGATATTTAAAAAAACTCCTAATGTTTGCCATGAATAAGGAAAGGCTGACACGAACTAAGAAACACAAACATTAGATAACGTGCAACTGGAAGAGGCGCACGCTTTTTTATAATAAATACGTGTATCCCTTTCTTTATAAATTAAAAAAAATGTAAGTCTCCATGCATTGATGTGAATTTACCACATTCGTATAAGGAATACAGTAGAACGCTGTTTTTGCGTATGGAAACAAAGATTCCGCTGTTTATTGAGAGGTTTTACCACAAATCTAGAAAATACAAAATTGTGTATTGTAACGCTGGCAGTACTTCAAATTAGCTGTGTCTAAAGATATTCTGGAAGAAGAAAATATTGGAATGGAAGAAATTGAAATAACCCCCGCTGTAAATGATGATAATGTAAGGGGAAATTCAGTGCGGGCTGCATTTATTGAAGACAATTTTTAAAAGAAATCTTTTTATTACCATTTGTATTTTCTAAATAAATCATTGATTAATTTAATTATATTTTTCACATTAAGTTTTTTTCATATTGAATTTCATTTCAAGTACCCCCCGTTCAATCTTAATTTTAATGCACCTAAATTTGTTGGAGACTCCTGTAAACAAAAATATAACATTTATTATATTATATAATATTAAATCAAATGAAGTTAACATACAATTTGTGAATTACACTAGATTTGTTCTCTTTATTTTCAGTGTCGAGTAAATTTATTTGTTCTATCACCACTTAAATAACTTATTACATTTGTTTACTGTGAGTTTCTAGAGTTATATCTGTGTTTGTGTCAGTCTAGATAAATAACTTACACTGGATTGTTCTTTTCCACAGTGTTCTAGAATGTTTAGAGAAGAAATTCCATGGACCTCCGTAAATTTTTCCTCAGGTGATATTTTCGTTCCGAGGTTACTATTTTCTCCCGTATGTTTTGTACCTTTTAAAATAAAATATTGTAATTTACATTTTATGCTAAACTAAATTATTAATTAGCTTCGAGTAATAAAATGGTAAATAATCAACTAACAGATGCTGTAAGAATTGCTATCTAAGTCGTATTGATTAAAATCAGTTGACAACTCGCCAGGATGCAGTAAAGCTGCCACTTCCAGGTCCGAATGGGATGGACTTGGAGGTTTTGGGCCACCTACGGTTTTGAAGGCCTCCATTCTATAGGAGGCAACATTTTTCCTTGTCTTTACTTTCATCATCTTCCACTGCACTTGCAATTGGACCATATTTCGAGGACGGCAATTCAATTCAATAAATATATAAAGATACCAAAATTAAGAGACATTGTTATTGTACTCTTTCAAATAACTTACTCTTTGTACACTTGTTCCCACGTCTTAATTTTTGCCTTATTTGTGTTTGTTTCTTAACTTTTATTTTTGTTAAATGACAGCTGTCTTTTTAAGACTTCTATCAATATTTGCTGCAAAAAAGATTAATAATTTAATAGAAAAGTAAATAAGCAAACAGATTCAACTAAATAAATATTGTAAAACTATAATTATGTTATATATGTATCTAATAACTAGATACATATATAACATATCTAAAATTCCGAACGTTCAATGAACGAAAAATTTAAGTAAGTGGAGAACAGAGGCACAAGGGCATTAATAACGAGACATAAAACGATTTACAACAAAAAGTAGTTATCCTGGGAAACTTAGAATAAAAATAATTTGTAGAAGTGAAAACAAACGCGAATAGAATGTATACATACTACCAAATGCACTTTACAACCAGGAATATTTTAATAATTTTTTTTATATCATGTGAGAGTGTACACATTAAAAAACTACATATTTGGAAAGAAATTCTGCAGCTGATCATTATTTATTACAAAACAAAACAATTTGAAAAATTGTGTACCTGGGTAATTCCATGGTAACTCATGTTACATTTTTACTTCCCGAGTAAAACTAACAAAGCTAGCATACCATATATTTATAATTATATCAACTACCCTCTTAATGAAAATTTCGTTGTTATAAAGCATACAATGTGGGTCTCGCTTTATTTTGAATTTTCTAGGTTTAGTTTTTTTTAGTTTCAATAAAAATCCTTGGTAACTCACGTTACCTTTGGCGACATTAGCTTAATTAGGTTATTATGTACCCTATAAATTTGTTCCGTTTAAATAAAATAAAAATATTCAAAATCAAATCCGTTTTTATTAAGTGTCTTACATATGAGATCATTAGCAATATTAATGGTTTTAGAAACACATTTTTTTTTAGATAATTAAATAATGGTGTTACATAGATTTTGGTAACTCATGTTACATACATATTCAAAGTTTTCTTCTAGATATTTTGTGGACCAAAAATTAAATTTAATTAAGGAATGGTTTAACTAAACTTAAAACTAACATTTTGCCTTTATGAACGTCATCATCTGAGCTGTCAGACTCATCCGATCCATACACAGTATGGTAAAACGATTTCTCTTTTATGAGACTTAAATCTGTCGTTATGGATTCAGTTTTCACCGCACTATTACTTGTGTAAATATTGTGAATCTTCGCAATACCCCGATGTGTAATGCTTTGTCGAATACTTCCTTCAGTTTCAACTTGGCAAACCTACTTTCAATTTCTTCTTCCACATTTATAACTTTAACACTGGAATATTTATTACCAACCTGCGTATATTGTTGGGCATTAAAATCATTTTCTACACGGCTGATTACTTTACCTCTTATTAAACGTTTTAATGCACCACCAATGCCATCAACCGGGCCTTTACCGTGTGAGGTAGCAAAATAGTTCCATATAATTTTCTTAGCCGATATTTACTCAAGCAAAGGCAGTGACGCAGCAATGAACCGATTTTTAAATTGCGATGTTGGACCGTCTGACCATACGGGAACCTCTTCGATATTATCTGGAAGTTCTTCTAGTGCTCGCTCCATGAAAGGAACAATGGTGTCTTTGGTATGGTGCCTGTTATCAGAAACAATGACAATTGGAAAATGTTTTCCTGAGTGCCAAAGTGACATTGTGAATAGAGTGACCTGCGGTTGCACCCAATGAAAACTCTGCACTTCATCCTGAGCTAAGCAGGTATAATTTTCCGAAAAATCGACTTGCAAGCGACTAGCCGCTTTATTTATGTTTTTGATGACGGCATCTTTGTCTTTTTCGTAAGACTTTGCTTGACTACTCTTAACAAAGCAATGTAATTTGAATGAGGGCGTCAGATCCATTAAATGTTTCTGAAGTTCATCCAAATTTCCACTTTGAAAGGTCATACATAGTTTGCCTTTATTATCGTTCTTCCAGAAGTGCCATGTTACTTCATATGGTATGTTTTCAGCGTCTCTGATGGCTCTGTTCATCACTCTTTAATTTATTTCGACATTTATTGCACTCGTTATACCAACAATCTTTTGTGGGAGTTTTGCATAAAATAGTGTAAAGGAAAGAACTATCGTAGGCCGGGAAAGATTTAGAGATCTTGTGGAAAGTATTAACAGCCAAAATATAGTTTTCGTGGTAGCGACACAAACATACATTACGTGGTATAGTGGAGCTTAACAGGACATGTTGTGGTCTTTGCTCTGAAAACTTGCTTGTCCCGATAATCTTCCCATTTTCTTCAACAAACAATGCATAAGATTCTTTCACCGACATAAATAGGTGACGAATTTGTAGTTTTGAATTTATATTCCCTTCACGGACGGTTTTGACGTCTTTCAAACCAGGCGCCTGCCTGCTAATATCGTCTCTCTCGTAAAATTGCTTCACTTTTGATGTAACTTCATCAGAGATGCAGTGTTTCGATTTTTGTGTAGTAGGTAATGGTTCTAAATCTATTTCCTCCAAAATCTTTTGAAGCACAATTTTTTTCCGCAAAGGACATGCAGGCAATGCTTTTTTTCCCTCAATTTAGCTTTTCCAAGCGTTTTTGAACTAGAATACGAAGTACCATCTAGTTCGTTATGGTTCAAAGCTTTCTTCTTCTTATCTCTATGTTTTTGTACTCTTTCTCTGGTTTTTGTTCTTATTTCCTCTAGTTTTTTCTTTAATTTAGCATTAATTTTGCATTGTCTCTACTTTTTTTTGCTTGTTGCCTATGTTTGGCCTTAAATTCATCGTATTGGTTAAGTCTTTTCAGTTTTTCCCCTCGACGCCTCATCTTTTCAGCCCCCGTCAAAGCCATTATCTCTAAAACAATACAAGAAATTCGTCACATAGTACAATATTACACATTCACTCACGTTGAATCAAACTTTAGCAATGGTAACTCACATTACTTCATGTAACGTGAGTTACCGGTAACTCATGTTACAATATTAATAACATCTTTTTAATAAGTTTAATATAACGATTGTATAAAAATAATTGCATATTTCTGTGACTTATCTTAAACAGGATCTAAATAAAAAATTTAATCTTTTGAAACGAATAATATTTTGTATAAAAGTAAAAAATATGCCTTTTGATCACTCATGTTACATAATTTTGGATTGTTTGACTTTTAAATGAAATTCAAACCATTAAATTTAAATACTTACCAATTATTTGTCGTCCAATATAAAATTTATTATCACACAATACCAACACTGTTATTTATACAAAACTTAAAGTACAAATCCATTAAAAATAAACGATGTTTATTAATTACAAAAGTTTTACGTGTTTTGTAACTGTCAACAACGTTCCAATCAAACTGTCATAAAGAAAAAAATACGGTCGTTTTTTGTTTTAAAATTTAGTGTTGCCAGTAAATATATTTAACAAGCTACCATTTTGCCTGTAAGCCATAACGATTGCATAAATTTTATTTTGAACCTACAAAGTCGCATTTCAGTGGAAGCACTCACCTGACGATTTTGTGGAATATGTTTTAAACTTTCTTTTTTCCGCTTATTTTACTTCTTTTTTTATCACTAAACACTTATTATACAATTAAAAGCAAAATTTATTATAAATTATTATTCATAATAAAAATAAATAAGTCAATTTACTTATTAATAAAATACAATTCCAGAAAATTTTAATAGCTTTCAAAATGCAGTTGTAAATAGTATCAGTGTTCTGCAAGAAGCTGCCTTGCATCACTAGGTGTTAATTGCATATATGAATGTGTATTAAAATACAATTACTATAAAAATACAATTCAATAAAATTTAATGAATTCAGAAATTCAGTTACGAATATTATCAGTTTTCTCCAAATAGCTATGTGGCATTACTAGGTGGTAATTGCATATACGAGTGTGTATTAAAATACAATTATTATAAAAATACAATTCAAGAAAATTTAAATAAATTTCAAAATGCAGTTGTGAATAGTATCAGTGTTCTGCAAGTAGCTTCCTGGCATCACTAGGTGGTAATTGCATATATGAGTGTGTATTAAAATACAATTACTATAAAAATACAATTCAAGAATATTTTAATACATTTCAAAATGCAATTGTGAATAGTATCAGTGTTCTGCAAGTAGCTGCTTAGCATCACTAGGTGGTAATTGCATATTTGAGTGTATATTAAAATGCAAGTACTATAAAAATTCAATAAAATTTAAATAAATTCAATTGTGAATAGCGTCGGGGTTCTGCAAGTAGCTCTCTGGCATAATTGCATATATGGGTGTGTATTAAACTACAATTACTATAAAAATACAATTCAATAAAATTTAATGAATTCAAAAATTCAGTTACGAATATTATCAGTTTTTTGCAAATAGCTCTGGCATTACTAGGTGGTAATTGCATATATGAATGTGTAGGGGAGATGCGGGCAAGTCGGGGTATCTAACGTTTAAAGGGAAATAAAACTGAAACCATTGCACTTAAACAATCATATTTATTTTAAAATCTTCCTTTGGTAATCAGTCTTTGAAATTTTTATAATTTTAGGAACAATTATAGCGTAATTATTATTCTAGAGATATAAAAATAAAAAAGTCCCACCACCCCGTCTTACCCTCTGGTTCGGGTAAGATGGGGTACCCGTAGGGGGCAAGATGGGGTACAGTCAGGAAAAATCGAATTTATCGTGTGAATCTTGTGGAACGATCATCAATAGTATTTGGCTGATTTGAACATTCACTCTTAGAGTCGTCCAAGAATATCAAATTTGATGACCAATCTCTATTGTATATGTAAGGCAAAAGGAATGACATGACGTTCTGATATTTCCTTTCTTTTCTTTGCTTTCTAGCCTGTCCGCTTCTTGTCGAACTCTGACTTTAATTTATCTCGGTAGTTGTCTTTCAGTTGTTGTCATAGGGCCTTAACAGTTTTAAACTGTAACAATCCACAAACACAAGAACAGATACATAATACAATATTATTCTGTATTTTAATATATACGTCCATACAATATAACTGAAGCGAATAAGTTTTTTCTCGTAAAACGAGTCAAAAAAAAGGTCACTAAAGAAAATATTTTCATATATCTTCCAGTTACGGATTTCCTTATACTGTCTAGGGATGATCGACATTAGAAAAACATCGTAACAATAGGGGAACTCGATATACACCGAGCATCGCTTGGTCACCTGGTACTATATACGCACACACACACACAAATACATGTATATATATATATATATATATATATATATATATATATATATATATATATATATACTAGCTGACCCGGCGAACTTCGTACCGCCTAACAGTCAAAGAATGTCGTGTTACCTTTTAGCTGAACTAATTTAGGCTTTGATGAACGTAATACAATAATACAAAACAATATTAATATAGATAGAAATATAAAAGTATTTTATTATGATGAATGATGATGAAAACATACAGAATGAGAATAAAAATTTTAAAAAAAGAAATAATTAAGTTTTCCAAACACATGTCAGAAAAAAATCATTGAAAACTATGTTGTTCAGGTTGGGATACACTCTGATTAATTTATTATATTAATTTATTTATTTCATTCAAGCACCTTGTGGTAAACGATATTCTTCGTTTTTTGGTCAGGTGCAAGAACAAATAATGCGGATGGTTTGCCGACACGTGAGCATGCCACGTACAATTGACCATGAGAAAAACACGCATTTTCTAGATTGAGGCCACAAATAGTCAAGGATTGGCCCTGTGATTTGTTGATCGTCATGGCGAAGGCAAGACGAATCGGGAATTGAATTCGTTTGAACTCAAAGGGCATATCTGTTGGGATCATCGGAATCCTTGGAATAAGAACTTCCTCATCTTTAAATTTTCCTTTGAGTATCGACGCGTGAATCACATTGCTCATCAGTTTTCTTATCACCAAACGCGTTCCATTGCACAGTTTTGGTTGGTTTAAATTTCTAAGCATGATAACTACCGAGCCAACCTTCAGTTGTAAATTGTGCGGTGGTAAACCAGGCACATCCAAGGAGTTCAAAAATTCAGTTGGATAATTAGTGGCTTCTTCTTCGTTTGTTACACAGTCGATAGATTTGAATGAATACAGAGTACCTACGATTTGATTTTGAATTATAAAATTGAGGTCATCTACATCTTTATTTTTAGCCGCCAAAATTGCTCGCTCACTTAACCATTTAGTATTTTTGTGGTTAGCAATGATATCCGGAAATACTTTGTTGATAAGCTCATCTTTTGATGAGACGAAATTGCAAAAATTTGGAGGAAATGAAACCAAACCGCTCGATTCGTCAACAGGAACACGGCCATTACCGATATTCAGCAATTGCTTCGAGAAATCATCAGCAGATAGATCGTTCAACAATGCAACTTTCATATTTACAGACAGTTGAAGTTTGTTTACATATCGCCACAGATTTGATGCTTTGAGGCAAGCGTTTATTTCGTCGGCAGCAGTAGATCTTGGAATTACTGGTAGTGTTTGTCGGAAATCGCCAGATAATAAAATCATTGAACCACCAAAACATCTCGAGTCATTGCGCAGATCTTTTAATGTTCGGTCTAGTGCTTCCAATGCGCGTTTGTGCGCCATTGTGCATTCGTCCCATATGATAATTTTTGATGCTACTAAAACTTTGGCCATTGCGGAGTGTTTCGAAATGTTACATGTCGGTTGTTCAGTAGTTTGAAGATTTAATGGCAATTTTAACGCTGAGTGAGCCGTACGGCATCCGTCTAACAATGTGGCCGCTATTCCAGAAGAAGCAATTGCTACCGCAATTTCGTATCTCGCACGTACAGTGGCCAAAATCAATGACATGAGGAATGTCTTCCAAGTTCCACCGGGGGCATCCAAAAAAAATAAGCCACCATTTCCATCATCAATTACATTAATCAGTGTATCATAGACTTCCCTCTGCTTAGGATTCAACAGTGGTACATTCGTTTGAACTGATTGGATTAGTTCATGTGGATCATATTCACGTTCACGTTCTAATTCTCTATTAAATGCGTCATTCATTCCGCGATCTGGCGCTGGCATTCCTAACCTAACTAACAAACTGCCGCATATGAGGTAACACATATCTTCGATCAAGAGCAAGGCCTGGTTATGCATCTCCTGATTCGCCTCAAGATCGGGATTTCTTGAGCTGACACGAATTCGATATAAAATGTCTTCTGACATGTTATCTTTGTATTTGTTCCACAGGTCACGTGGGTTCGATGGGAAGCATGTCGAAATGATGATTGCAAATAATGTGCGTATTTGACTTGGAGATGCAGAAATAATTGCTTCAGCGATCGTCGTGTCCCAATGAGTATCGTTTTCAAGCAAATTCAGCTCTTGACATGCTGCACGAAATGTGGGGCACACTATACTATTAACAGTTCGTATTGATTCAAATGATGTTGGCCCTCGAACATGTACCAGCGACAACCGCAAATAGAAACATTCATCATTCTTCGGATGAACTGTGTAAATACGACCAAGAGCATCAGCAGAACGCATATCTGGATGACCAGGAACTGCATCGCCTTGCTTCCGACGTTGAAATTTCTTCGATGTAGCGTTCCAAGTGTAATAACGTGGCATTTCCGAGTAAAGCAACGTTCGTGCAAACGGATCGTTTTGACAAATCGCAAAGAAACTGGTCAGTGTTGTCGCTGGAGGTGTTTGGGCACGTTGAGCAGCATTCGACGCTGTGAAATATACTCTCTGACCGTTCTCTAGATGCACCCCCAAATGTACAACAGTGGGATAACGTTCGTGAATAGGGAATGAGAATATACGCCAAATTGCTTCATTGCAGTTCACATATCTACCAACTTGATAGCGCGTGATTTCATCGTTGATATTGGATGTTTGGATACCAAAAACCGCCATGTCGCTCCCTTTCGTGACATATTTGCAAATGTATTTAATAGATTTGACCGAATTGCAATACTCAACATTACAATGTGCCTTGAATGTTTTGGAAAGAAGTGGCGAATATGGAACAATCCAACTGTTGTCAACTATGAAATCGTTTCCTTTCACTTTAGTTGTGATAGTTCTACCATTATCATCGGGCGATCGACGCCGATACAATGGATAACCATCGTTGCCTGTAATGGTCTCTGCCGTGAATTTTCGCGGATACCGTTTGGAACACTTGCCGTCGACCATGCACGGTGATTGGCGGTTGATAGTGCCACATGGTCCATGAATCATATTCGTGATTACAACATCATGTAGGTCTGGATCGGTTTCAGGAGCAGGAATCTCCGCACATATGATGTCATCTATTTGATCTGGCCTAATTCTGTCTACTCACCAAATTAGAATGTGAGCATGCGGTAGGCCTCGTTTTTGCCATTCGACTGAATACATCCAGCATCGAGTAATCCCAAAGACGTGTTGCTTAACAATGTAATTCATTAGTGACCGAATTTTTTGCTTGAAAACCCGTGCGGTGATGTCGTGTCGATCACTTGATGTTTGTCCGGGAAGCAGCAATTGAATAATTTCCATCCATTTCGGATTACATGTAAATGTAATGAATAGATCTGGCCGACCATAATGACGAACATATGTCATTGCATCTTGCGCATATTCATGCATATGACGCGGGCTACCTGTGTATGTCGCTGGTAAAATAGTCAATCGACCAACATTTTCTGAATCTCCTTCTGTGCTTATTGCATCGCGTAAATGAATATACTCTTCCGAACGCAACTTAGCTTGATTCAAACGGATGAAAGTCAGGCGCTCCGTTTCGATTTTAACGTACATGTCAACGCAGTATTGTTGAAGCAGTCGACGAAATCGCAACAAATAATTGTCAGAATTGTCACGAATCATCAAACGATATGCGTAATAATTCATCGAACTAACCTTCTTGGTAGTTTCCTCACCTGAAACAAATACAGTAAAAATTGTATTTTAGAACCCCTAATAGGTTTACGACTCTTACAGCTACTCTCTACTAAATTAAGAGTGATAACCTTTTTTGTGTACCAAAAGCAAACAGAATAAAATGTGTATCAAGATAAAATGAAAACAATGATATTGATCTTACCATTCAATGGATTAATCATTTTGATATTAAAGTGACATCCATCGTCTCCTTGCCAAAACATCAGCGGGTATTGTAACGCGTCATATGAACGGTGCGTTTCATATATTCTTTGTAGTTGCCCAGTATTGCGTCGTGTAAGCACAATGTCACGTGCTTCCAAGTTTTCACCAACAATCAGGATTGCCACTTCATCGATTGTTGGAGCATTAAATGTGCGTTCATGTGTTCCAGCTGGTCTTTTATCTGCTCTGATTACAACTTTATAGTCATCACTTGGCATGCGCTCTAAAGCAGTCTTGAACAGCCTGACCAATGCATGATGTTCATGAAGCATTTGCTGCAAATCTTGGAGAATTGCTCTTTTCGTAGCTGTGTTGATCCCTTGACGCCGGTCAAGTTGTTCTTCCATATTGCCCATGAAGTATATTTGCAAGAATTTGTGCTGTGCATCTTCAATCGGTTGCAATGATCCAATGCGATGGCAAATCTGGCCTTGAATCTGTAAATTCAAAGCCATAGTTATAGTTAGATTTACAAACACTTTTTACAGAAATGTAACAAACTACATTCCAAATTTTTTTTACAATCATAGAAAATAAAATTTTTAACGTAAATTATCTTAAACATCGGATTATATCCGTGTTCTTCAATAATTTCCGCCCCAAATGAAGTCATTTGGAAACAGGCATTGTATTTTTGAGTGTTCGCTAGAAAATGTCGTGATTCTAGTGTTTCGCCATAAAGCAGGGAACGCAATGGCTCTGGTGGCGGGACCACTAATGGCAATGTCACTTTACCACTAAGGCAGCATAAACCGGGCGTTTCACCAGCAAACTTCAATGCGCCACAATGCTGGCAAACAACGTCCATTGGACCAATGCAAACTAAACGATGCAAGGCGTAGTCGATGGTGCAATCATATCGAAACGCTGCTCGATTCAAATCAATACTTGAACCATTTCTTCTTGCACTTCGAAGATTATTCCTCTGTTCATCTGTACGATAAGCTCGACGATTTCTCGTTTCTAATCTAGCCGTTTCACGGGCTGCTTCTCTTTGCTCTTGTGTTTGAGAAGCACGAATTAAGGCCCTTCTTTGCTCCATACTAACGCGGCGCTCTTCTCGGGCGATTTCTCGTTCTTCATCAGATAATTGACTCGCGATATTCCGTTGCCTAATTGCATTACGGGTCCGCTGGGAAAGATTAGATCTTCTAGGACGCGGCATTTTTATTAATAGTAATACTGAATATGCACTTATCTAGAAAAATCATAGACAACCTATGAAAAGACATTTACACTTTTGTTAACCTGTAGAATAAATCTTTAATTTAATAAATAATTTACACAAATTAATGTCTAAAACAAACAAATATAACAGTACCTACCTGAACTTTCGAGATATTTTGCACAAAATAAATTTCTGAACGCACACATAAATAGTTGTTACAGTAAATAGTTGTGACAGGATTGCACAACAAATGTTAGACATGTAATAAACAAATGAGCATTTATTGAAATGATTTAGTATAATGAATACACATTTCTGAACGCACGCGTAATATTTTTCAATCTTTAAAAAAATACACATAATAGTTTATTCATCCATTTTAAATAGTTCTATGAACGCATGGATAAATGTCAATCATTACTTACAGATTTTGACAAAAAAATTTGACAGCTCCGAAATTAAAGAACTTTTAGGGAAAATAACGCATTTTTCAAGTATTCGTCAATTTTTCAGTATTTTTAAGATATATTCTGCTATTCGGGGCGGAGACAAATCCAACAAATCAAAAACCATGAAAATTGGTCCAGCAGATCTCGAGTTATAAGTGTTGTAACAAACCCGACTTTGTTTTATATATATAGATATATATACATATATATATATATATATATATATATATATATATACACATATACATATATATACATACATACATACATATATACATATATATATATATATATATATATTAGGGTGTCCCAGGCTACAAGGATGAAAATTTTTTTGTCCAATTTCGAAAAGCATACCCTCTCTTTTTTTTACATTTGACTCCAAAAACGTAAATATTAAATATTATAGCCATCGGATAACAATAACCCGTGCCGACTTGACGTTAAAGTGGAATTTTATAAAAGTTAGTATGGAAGCTGTAGGACAATTGTAAAGTTTTTTTATTTTCAGTAAAAAAACACATATGTTTAATATTTATTTATTGTAAAAGACAAATTAATCATTACATTTTCTTTTCAAAGTCGGGATATACTTTTCTATGTTCTTGGACGAAACGTAATAAAAATTGCTTTTGCTCCTCTTCAACAGTGATTAAGCCATGAAAGTCTTGCATTAATTTAACCGCTCTTTCTGCCGTATCATTAACTGCTCTCAGTGTCAGTAGATTCATTTTAGCTTGTTGGAAAGAATCATCATTTGACCATGAAGAGGGGCTCTTCTTCAGAAAACTGTCATCAATTTTAAAGTCGATGAAATAAGAACTTGCTTTTGACAGAGACGAAGTCATCGATGTTTTTCTCTGAAATTAAAATATAGGGAACGGTTAACAATCGTATAGTAAACTAAAAAAGAAAATGAAAGGATAATTTACTTGTGATGCATACCAAAAAGTGGGTCACAAAGTTCTTCTTTGGATGCGATGTAACGTGTATCGTGGGTTGTGATGGGTTTTCTTTAGCTAAGTTAGCAACCATTTTTACTTCAGTTTCTTGATCGACATTATCGTCAAATAAAGACAAAACTGACACTTCATCTGTCAAATACTATAAATGCTGGCAAAACTTCTGTAAAGCTGCTTTGGAAATGCTTTCGTCTATTGTTTCGTAAGCTTTTATGGTCTTCAAAAAGCATAAATCCTGATAAGGTGCTTTTACTGCTAAAATCCATTGGAGCCATGGTTTGACGTAGGATGTCACAATAAACAAACACACATCTAACAGTGCTGCCTTATCCTTGTTTGAAAGTCTGAATTGGGAGCTTAGTAATGATATTTTTAATGAATAAATGGCTCTCGCCATCCACCGAGCTTGGTGCACGGCATCTGGAGGCCGAATCTTAAATTTCTTCTCTGTATCTCCACCAAGAAATAAAAAAAAGAAATAAAGCTCAATTAACTCGCGATAGTCATCTCTAGCTATCTCTTTAGTCAATTCACATTGGTAGAATTGTAGCAGTTTATCAATTTCTGAAACATTTAAACAAGATAGCTTTTCTCTACAGATTTGAATTTTCTCAGCATCGATATTTTCCCAGTTTTCTCGGAATTTTTTGAACAACGGAATGTCTGGGCTTGTAGTTACTTGGCTGACTTTCGCTTCAAACACACTTTTCAATACCAATTCGTAGACGTGATGACGGTAAGCAAAAATGAGCATTTCTCTATTCAGTTTTTGTTCGAGAAGCACACATGCACCATTAATACGGCCTGTGTTTGAAGCAGCAGTATCACAACAGAGAATCTGCACTCTGTCCTCGAGATTCCAGTTGATAATGGCAGTCCAAACTGCCTGTGCCTGTTCGCTTCCTGATGAGCTGTCCAATTTTGGCACAGCGATAAGTTGTTCGTTATTATCATATGAAATAACTATCGGTAGACGTTCTTCTTTGGATTTACGTGAATCTAAAGCTGGCAGCAATTTTCCATCCCAGTGGACAGTTGCAGTATCCGGGACCTTGTTTTGGAAATTAACTTTTATAGCTTCAGCCCGCTCTCTTCGCATTTCTATACGAATTCTATGAATTGAGTACTTGCTTATAGGAAATTCATCCGTGTTATGCCCTAGTGCCTCAATAGTAGCTTCAATTATAAATACAGAATCTCTCACACTTATATGACACCTAACTAATGCGGCAACTAACTTCGGAGTTATGAAATTGTTCCGCATACAAGTTTTATCGGGCCGAGAGGAAGCACCACTTGAGCTGGGCCTATTTTCTTGTGAATCTATTATTTCAGAATCAGAAGATGAGTTTTCTAGAGGTGGTTCATAAGCTGATGTCGATGGAGCTAACGATGAAATATATTTAGCACGTCGTTTTTCCTCCTCAATGTTTCTAAGGCGCGCCTTTTCTTCTTTTTCTGTTAGATTTTTGTCCAGTCCGGCTAAGTGACCAGGGCGACCTGGTTCTCTTTGGCGCTGCAAGAAGATCCTATCTTCATTTATTTTAATTAGCTGAAGCGCATCGGCATGAGCAATGTCAAACAAATTGTTTAAGTTGGAAAGAAACTCTTGTCGACGCTGTTCAAACACTTCTTGTGTTTTTTTCGCATTTTTTTACAAATCTCTCCAAACTTGATATAATGCAACTACTTTCGTAACACAGTTAGGTATTGATTTAGTCGGTATACGTGCCTTTTCCCAGTAAATAATGCACTCACGAATAGTAAGATTTGCACTTTCATTGACACTTAAATTCACTTCACGAATATTATAGAACAGAACTGCCAGTACTTGTCCATTAGAGGGAAGTTTCGAACCGGTTATTTGATGTTTTACGTCCCTTAATAAGAATATATCCTTTTTGGAACTTCGTAAATCCATAGACATGTTGACGATTCAAAAGTAATGCGTTTACTAATAAAACAAGCAAGTAATAACAAGCAATCAGTGCGAGATTTCCGTCTCGCCATACCGTGCAAGTACAGACAAGTTTCGAGAAGCAAAGTCCCAAGTCGGCACGGGTTGTCGTGATCCTAAGTACGCGAAACTTCATTTTTAAATGTTTTGAGACCATTCAAACAAAATAAGAGGGTATGCGTAACGTGACCATTTATTTTTTTTTTGCCAGAGCGGGACATCTGCGGAATTACATGTATAATAAAAAAAGTTTTTAGCGTTTTACAAGTTTTTTATTATAGAACATAGATAACACAAAATAATCAAACCACTAAACACAAAATAGTAAACAAGTACGAATTACTAAACCCCAGTAGTGGCGTGACTTCTAAGTCGTATTTTTATATTTGTCGGCTGAACAAATTTTTTTTCAAAATATCGGATCTTGCTTTTAGATAAGTGTGGAACTCAGTGCATGATTTATTTATATATATCTTCGTAATCAAAAGAGCTTTCAATACTGCTACACACAACTGTGTTTTATCACTTGTCCATATTTTGTTCATGTGTGAGAAAACTCTTTCGACAGGTGCGTTACTTCCAGGCAGACACAAAACATACTCAATAATTGTGGAAAAGTTTTCAAAATGAAGATTGTTGGTACGGAAGTGCTGAAATAATTCGACCCAGTCGCAAAGTTGGAAATAAGTGAAAACTCATCAAAGACTTTCGTATCTTGGTTGCTGCTAATAAACCCTTGCGTGATCAGTAAATCCAGCACTTTCTGTACCTCTTCCCACGTAGGCATTTTTGTTAAATTGGCCCATTCAAACACCTCTAGTTCGGTGTTGAATTGACACCACTGCTCCAAGTATTCTTTGCTTGTTTTATAAAACTCAGCCGCCGCAGTTTTTACATACTGTTGGTCAACAACAGCTTCTCTTTCTTGTAATTTTACAAGCAGGTTACGGGCGATATGGGGAAGGAAAATCGTGTTCTCTTTTAGTGCCAGATTATCTCGGAGACGATTAATTTCCTTGGTAGACTCTATGGCCGACACATTTTGCCCTTTGATTTTCAACATAGCTTCATGAAAGGTGACTGCTTGTGCGTGCAAAAAATATAACCACAATTCTGAGCTGGGATTTCCAAAAAAACGTCTTTAAACTATTTGGATATTTGTCGATACTCAGAAAATAGTTTTTCAAAGGCTGAAACATTTTTATAACTCTCTCAAGCGCGGGCATTAACGCAAACCACCTTGTTTTACTGTAGCCCAGCAGCGGTTTATGATACTCAGTCTCGGTAGAATCACAAAACTCTTTCAAAGCTTCAACTCGAACGCTGTAGATGTACAAAAATTAGTAAAGTTTCACAATCATGCATTCGAAGTCAACAGGAAGACAATCAGCGGCAGTTTTGATCGCATTGTGGACTATGTGAGCTCCACATCCAATTCCAATAAGCTGTCTGCCGAGCGATGCATTCAATTTTGAGTAAACATTATTTGTTCCTTTCCTATTCTTTCCCCCGAAGTTGCAGTTCGTGTTGTCTCCACAAAACGTCACAATTTTTTTATTCAAGTCATTGCAAGACAACACTTCCTTCTAATAATCGATAATAATATCCAAGTTTCGCCTGGCGGTTCCCAAAACTCTAAAACCTTGACTTTCACGCCTTCGTATGGTAAAAAATAGCGAATCAAAATTGGGAATAGTTTGATTGAGCTATGATTTGAAGCATCGGTTAATAAAGTTATGCAGTGGGCTTTGCGGAAATGCTCTTTTAAATCTTCGGCTGCCATAGTTGAAAGCACATTTACAACATTAGCTTCAGACTTTGTACGTGCACATCTAAATTTATGCTCAAAACATGCTTGATTTAAAGGAGAAGAACAATCATTTGAGCGAAAGCTTTGATTATGTTGCACGGTGTGAAACGTCCACGTACCCTCAGCTGCAGCTATATTCAAATCCTTGGAAGTCGGCAAATCCGTTCTCTTAAAAAAACTAAGCATTGACGACCTTGAAGCAGCAGCTTGATCGGCAAGCCTATGTTTTTCTGATTTCAAATGTTTTTCTATATCACCGGCACCACCATGTCCAACACTAAAATCAGTACGACACTTTTCACACGTAACGTCTGCGGTATCATCTTTTCTTTGTTTTATAAATGGATACTTCTGTTGCAAACTATTATTAAAGGAACACTTGCGTTTAGGCATTATTGTTGTTTTTACAAATCAACTAAAACAAAACACTGCAGTCGTTGACGTTGACTGAACATCGAGTAAGCGCGGGCGGGTGGGGTTTATCTATCCTGCTCACACGCGTTAGCGCGGCACCGCTCGGCGGACGGCGCGCGTGCTCGCACTCTCTCGTAATTTGCCTTTCCCTACGGGCCGTCGCCGCCGCCGCGCAGTGCCACTCATTTCGAGCGGGAAATATACATTTTAAATGATCGTTTGGTCTGTTTGCAAAAACGGGACTATGTCGGCCTCGCTGGGGACACCGGGACAATCGGCCTGAAAGCGGGACTGTCCCGCCCAAAGCGGGACGTATGGTCACGTTTTTTGGGACATATGAAATATCACTTTAATATATATATATATACTAGCTGACCCGGCGAACTTCGTACCGCCTTAGCGTTGCAATGATGCACTACTTTATTTTGTATAGCTGACCTATCTTAGGTATGAGTACCTATTCAATTTGAACTGAATCCTCCATATAAAAATGAATCCATAATTCCCTGGTCTCGCTATACCTGAAAATGACTTTACTAATTTTTAATTAAATAAAAAACAAAATATATATTTTCATAATAGTGTTTATTTCTTAGGATTCAATAATTTCACTAATATTTTTACAAATCGCTATTGAACAACTTTGCATTTTTATTTAAACACTAAGCTCAATACCACGCGCGCTCTAGAAAGCAACTAATAGTCTCTGTACTCTTCACTGCTTCTCTCTACTCTAATGCTTTTTGATAAACTATATTTTTAGTTTTATGTTCTGGCGCGTAAATAAATAATGTTGTTGGTTTTCCGACACGGGAACAGGCGACATATAATTGGCCATGTGAAAAACATGGATTTTCTAGGTTGATGCCACATACACTTAGCGACTGCCCTTGCGATTTATTTATTGACATTGCAAATGCAAGCCGCACTGGAAACTGTAAACGCTTAAAGCTGAATGGCATGTCGTTCGGTATCATAGGGATGCGTGGGATTAAAACATCTTCGCCTTTGTACTTCCCTTTTAAAATTGTTGCTTCGATGACATTGTTCAATAATTTCTTCACCGCAAGCCGGGTGCCATTACACAGACGTGGCTGGTTTATGTTCCGTAACATAATAATTACTGATCCGATTTTTACTTGCAGATTATGAGGTGGTAAGCCGGGTAATTCCAGCGAATTTAAAAATTCTGTTGGATAATTGACAACATCATCATCATTAGTAACGGAATCAACTGATTTGTAATTCTTCAATTCGCCAGCTATTTTCTCTTGAATCTGAAAATTCATTTCGTTCACATCAACATTTTTTGCGGCCAATATAACACGTTCGCTTAACCAATCGTGATTTACGTAATTTTGAGCTATGTTTGGGAAAACCATCTCCATGAGTTCGGTCTTTGATTCACAAAAGTTACAAAAATTGGTAGGGAATGTAATGTATCCCGATGATGTATCAACAGCAATATTACCATTACCAATATGGAGCAGTTGTTTGGAAAACACTTCTCCAGACTGGTCTTCCTGCAATTCGACTCTCATGTTTATACTCAATTTAAGTATTTTAATGTATTTCCATAAAATGGACGACTTCAAACATGCATTTAGTTCATCAGCTGGCGTTGAGCGTGGAACAACTGGCAATATTTGTCGAAAATCACCTGCCAATAGTATCATTGCACCACCAAACCGGTTTCTGTTATTTCGTAAATCTTGCATTGAGCGATCTAATGCCTCTAAAGATTTTTTGTGTGCCATCGTGCATTCATCCCAAATGATCAATCTGGTTTGCTGCAGCACTTTGGCCATGGCAGAATTCCTCGAAAGGTTGCAAGTTGGAGTTTCATTTATTTGAAGGTTTAACGGCAACTTGAGAGCTGAATGAGCTGTTCGACCGCCTTCCAACAACGTAGCTGCAATACCTGATGAAGCTAGGGCTAGTGCAATTCCATTTTGCGATCGAATCGTGGCCAAAATCAATGATAACAAAAACGTTTTCCCAGTTCCACCAGGAGCATCTAAAAAATAAAATCCGCCAGTTCCATCGTTCACTACTTTCATGAGCGTATCGTAGGCATATTTTTGTTGTTGATTCAAAAGGGGTACTGTTCTATCAACCATTTCTCTTAATGTTTCGGAATCGTATTGGGCTTCGCGTCTCAATTCTTGATCAAATGAGTTGTGCATTGGGCGATTGGGTGCTATCATTCCTATTTGTATTAATACTTTGTTGGTAAGCATCAAGCACATGTCCTCAATTAAAATTAATGCTTCATTGTGAATTTCTTCGTTCATTTGTAAATCTGCATTCGATGTTCTAAGACGCATCTGATGCAATATATCTTCCGCCATATGATCTTTCTATTTATGCCATAAATCAATCGGTGTTGATGGGAAGCATGTAGACAAAATTATAGAAAATAATGTTCGTATTTGTTTAGGATTATAATAAATCACAGCATCTTCGAGAGTGTGGTCCCAATGAGTGTCATTCTCTAACAATCCCAAATGTTGACAGGCTTCTCTGTATGTGCCACACAATACACCATTAACTGTTCGCAGATGTTGGAATGATGTTGGACCACGAACATTGACTAACAGTAAACGCAAATAGAAACATTCGTCTTGACTGGGATGGACTGCATAAAGACGGCCTAGTGCATCGGTGGAAAATACTTGTGGATAACCTGTAACTGGTTGTCCTCGTTTTCGTCGCTGGAATTTTTTTGATGATTGATTCCAGGTATAATATCTTGGCATTTCTGAATAAAGTAGCGTTCTGGCAAAATCATCATTCTGGCACATTTCAAAGAAGCTGGTTAATGTTGTCGATGGTGGCCTGTCAACTCGTTGTAATACGTTTGCATCTGTAAAATACACCCGTTGACCATTTTCCAAATGTACGGCCAAGTGAAAAACAGTAGGGTGTCGTTCATGTATAGGAAACGAAAATATACGCCACATGCCTTCGTTACTACTAACATAGCGGCCCATTTGATATTGAGTGACTTCATCATTTGAATTTTCGGCAGCAACTCCGAAGACAGCCATATCACTACCTTTGTTCACATACTTGCAAATGTATTTTATGGATTTTACGGAATGGCAAAATTCGACGTTTATGTGTGCTTTATATGCCTTGCAGAGTAATGGCGAAAACGGAACAACCCAACGATTATCAACTTCAATGTCCTGTCGATTTACTTTGACTATTGTTGACTTTCCATTGTCATCAATGGATCGGCGGCGATAAAGTGGATATCCATCATTTCCAGTAATAGTTTCTGCTACTAATTGTCTTGGGTAGCGTTTTGAACATTTTCCTTCAACCATACACGGAGAAATGGGATTTAATATTCCACATGGACCATGTATCATATTTTTTGTAATAACCCCATGTAACAGTGGGTCTTCATTATAATCGGGAATTTCTGCTGATATCACATGATCAATATCATTCGGTCTTATCCTCTCAACCAACCAAATGAGGATATGTGCATGTGGTAATCCGCGTTTTTGCCACTCAACTGAGTACATCCAACAGCGCGTCTCGCCGAACACGCGATGCTTAACAATAAAATCCATGAGTGATTTTAATTTCATTTTGAACACCCTTGCAGTGATATCGTGGCGATCAATGGGTGATTGGCTAGTAAATAATTCTTGTTGAATTTCTGTCCACTTTGGATTGCATGTGAATGTGATAAACAAATCTGGTGTGCCATAATGTCTTACATAGCACATAGCATCTTGAGCATATTCATGCATATGACGCGGACTTCCAACGTATGTTGCTGGGAGAATAGTTGTTCTGCCAACATTCTGTGCATTTCCATCAGCATTAATGGCATCCCGAAGATGAATGTATTCCTCGGAACGGAGTTTTGCCTGGTTCAACCTGATAAATGTCAATCGTTCAGTTTCAACTTTCACATACATATCCACAGCATACTGGTGAAATAGACGCCGACATTTTAAGATGTGATTGTCCTCATTTTCCCGAACCATCAGTCTGTATGAATAATAATTCATTGAACTAATTTTTTTGTTCGTGTCAGCACCTGTAAACAATTTTTTGTGTTATGATAATAATATAAATTTTATGTTAGTAAACATATATTTTAATGTAGTAAACATATTGTTAATAATTTACCTGTAACTGGACTTATCATCTTCATTGAAAAATAATAGCCGTCTTCACCTTGCCAAAATAAGATAGGATATTGTAAGGCATCATATGATCTATGTGTTTCAGACACACGCTGAAGCTGATCGTTCCGCCGATGTAAAACAATGTCTCGGTTTTCTAAATTTTCACCCACAACGACAATAGCCACTTCATCAATTGTTGGCACATTAAAACGTCCAGCATGTTGTCCTGCAGGCGCCTTATCGGCTCTGATGACAATTTTGTGATTATCAGATGGCATGCGGTCTAATGCAGTTGTGAATAATGCAACTAATTCATTGTGTTGATGGAAAAATGTTTGAAGTTGTTCCACAATGTATCTTTTCACTGAGTTGTTGTGTGCGCAACGCTGATCGACTTCTCTTGCTGAATTGCCCATAAAATATATTTGCAAAAATTTATAGTCTTGATCAGGCACTGGCAATAAGGAACCTGTTCGATGATATATTTGACCCTGAATCTGCAAGAATATAAATATATATACAGGTAATTGTATAGCAAATTTTATCACCATGTGGCTCGCAAAATACTGCCACAATACTTTACATCATTTCAAATTAAAACTACTTTAAACCTCGACATTGAACAGCCTTCCATGACAGCTATAGGTAGTAGACCTAAAAAACTTATTTGCCATAGGTAGTAAAACTAAAAAAATTGTTTACCATTATAATTACTTACTTTGAAAGTAGGCATAAAATTGTCTCGAATAACCTTTGTTGCCCCAAATGATGTCATTTGAAAGCAATTATTGTACTGCTGGATATGAGTCAAAAAATGATAAGAATCTGGACCAATTCCAGATACCAATGAATGTAGTGGCTCTGGTACCAATGGCGTCAATTTGACTTGGCCGCTGGCGCAACACAATCCAGTGGCTTCATTTTTGAATTTCAATGCCTTGCAATGTGGACACACAATACTCATTTGTCCAATAGCAACAATTTTCGCTGAACTGTAATCAATTGCCACATTATAACTGAATGCAGCTCTGTGGGGATTAAACACAAAATTTCTATCTTGATATCGATTCCGTTCAAGTTCATTTCGCGCTTCGCGTTGCTCATCAGTTTGATTTGCTCTTATATTTCTTTGACTTGCCGTATTTCGAGTTCTGCGGCCTAAGCTTGTACGTCTGGTTGGTGGCATTGTTAAAAACGAAAATCCAACTGAAAATGAAAAGCTCTCATACATTTTCTGTATAACCATGTATACCAAATTGTATTATTGTGTAATCAGCAAAAGTTACTAAAAATCAATATGAAGCTGTGAACTTACCGTGATTAACAAACACTTCACTTCTTTTTATTCAATGGCTTTCCCATTAGGATTCTATGCCAATATCAAGTAATATAATTTAACAATTATAAACGAATGGCGATACGCCAATATCAAGTAGAGATAACTTTAAAGTGGATAATTCTTCTGGCTGTCCTCAAAAACGTGTATTCAAGATGGCAGCCAGAATAAAAAATTAGCAAACAACAATCAAAACAAACGTTGACGGCCAAACAAACGATGACAGCAAAACAAACGATGCTCTTTCATCAATATAATCTATGGCTGTGAATGACATTGACATTTGTTACTCGCGTTTTTTAAAATATGCAAAATTAAATGTACATTTTTCAATATTTCTGAGAGATTTTCTTAATATTTTTTTCCGTAAGAACCTTCTCCTAATAATAACAAATACAACAAAAAAAGAATTAGTGAAATCGGTCCAGCCATTCACGCGTGATGCCGTGACCAAGGAAAACGGGTTTCATTTATATATATATATATATATATATATATATATATATATATATATATATATATATATATATATATATAAATTCATATAAAACATTAGGTCGACAACTAATAATAAAATACTAATTATAAAATTATGAAGAGTTTTTAATTTTAAAGTCTTAATAATTTTATGGTATTTTTAATATTACAATCACTTTGAATTTTCAAAATACAGTTTTAAGTTTTCACTTCTGTAAACAGTCCTCATGACTGCTTCCCATTTTTTTTGTAATTTCATTTCATTCTTGAACAAGTTTAGAAATTATTGTTTTGTTCAATACATTAAATGTTCTACGTTTAAAGTGAATAAAATTGTAAATTCATTTTAAAGTTCATATTTTGTGAATTTGAAGTATTACTTCAGTCGTGTGGTCTAAAGCACACTCTTTAATTTTTTTCTATGCGGCTATCATTAAAAATAAATCTTTTTTTCTTTAGTATCTATATTTTGCCAGTTTCGATTAATATCGCTCTTTCCTAACCCTGCGCAATCCCTCCGTCACTCGCCCTGTCGCCCATTTTGAAATTGAAAAGAGTTTAGCATAAGTCATTCACTCACACACATGCGAAGCCACCAGACACCGAAAAAAAGAATCCTCCTCACACCTTCAATGCAAAACAAAAGCAGCAAGCAGCAAATATCGCGATTCTCTCTCGGAAAATTTATTCACTTTCTTTCACAAAGTAACCTAAAAAATTGAAATTATTAACATAAATAAAATTTAGCAACTTAGTTTCGCTTCCGTTCTGCTTCACAATGTCACTCACTCTGTGAAATGCAAGCAAAGACTAACTATTCGTACAACTTACTCTGGTTATGTCATCGGTGACATCCAGTGTAAAATAGTTAAACTTGATATAAGAGGTCATCTACCTAGTACATTCAAAGCGCGCCAGATGGCCCTAAAGAGTATATTGACTTTCCGATATTTTATTCTCAAAACATCGATGTGTCTATATTATCGAAGTCAAAACATCGATGTTTAGTCACCATCGATGAATATCGATCATCCCTAATACAGTCCCATTTAAATAAATGACTGTATATAAATAAATACAAATTTGTAGGCTAAATGATATGTTTCAGGCATTTAGCAAACAGTCAGTTCTTTACGAGGGTTGAGTGAGAATTATAGAATTGAATTGAAAATTGTGTCAAGAATTGTCGAAGAACTTTGTGATGGCTTTTGGAATGTTTTACAGCCTCTTGTTATGCCAGAAACAACAGAAAACGACTTGAAAAAATTGCAAAAGGCTTTCATTAAATGTGGACTATTAGAAAATTGCATAGGTGTTCTTGATGGCAAGCACGTATTCCATCGCCTGTTCCATCATTTTTTTCAATTATAGAAAGAGATATTGTACACAATTATAGAAAGAAATAGTCTTTAGTAGAACTAGCGTTGTCTTGCGTTTTACATAGATCTCTGTCTTTTATGTTATCAAATTTTACTGCTCCTTGACGGAATCTGAATGTATTTAGTGGCAAGACGAGATATATCAATTCAGTATCTATACCTCGAGCTTTATCCCAGAAATAACTGAAATTACGTTATCTTTATTTTCAACATCAACATGTATCCCAAAAAGCATGGCACTAAGTGATCTTATTTCCAGGATATTCTTAGCCTTAGCATTCCGTCGCTTTCATATTTAGTCCTCAGTTGCTCTGTATAAATATTAGTTGATTTTATTAAAATTTCGATATCAGATTAATCAATGAATAGTTCAAAACATTTTAGCTCTGGCGACGTATTTTTGGCTGCCCTCTTAGGCCTTGTAAGATGCGTTCGGGTATTACGAGCTGGTGATCTTGTAATAGGAATTAGGATGTTTCTTCCTTTTAGTGCTATTTTTGGACGTGTAGTAGTCGTTTCTGAGAAAACTTACGATGATATCATCATCAGATTTGGAATCTGATACTACTAAAGTTTGAATCATATCTGGTTTGCTACATTCCGAGTTTGTATCACATTCCTTTCCTTGTATCACATTCTTCCTGATCTGTGTTGGTATTATGTAGAGATTCTACATAATACGACACACTGTCTTCATCTTTTAGCATCTCCTCTGTGACTTCTCTTCTGTCACTTTCTATTATATCCCCTTATCACTTAATTCTTCCAACCTTCTCGAAATGTTTCCTTACTCCGTGCTGCCATTCTGAGAAATACAGTCACTCATGTTACGAATTAACATAAACTCAATAATATATTTCGTAATAACATCGATTAATATTTATTTCTTCTTCTCAGTCGTGCACTTTTGACAGAGAGGTCGTTGTTGCTCCGATGACTTAGGTTCTAGGTTGAGGGTGATTGCACATGCCTATTATTCCGTCTTCCTGGTCTGAACTGCCTCCTTAGCAATATCTCGCCATTTCTGCCGGTTCGCTGCGCATCGACAGCACTCAGTCACGGTAGTTTGCGTTACTGATTTAATTTGGTCCGTCCATCGAGTATGTGAATGGCCTCTAGATCGGTCTAGCAATATTTAATTAGATAATAAAAATACACAAAAGAACAGAAATGTAAATTCGTTAGAAAAATGTTATGCGAATGCTTGTCAAAAGTGCGGTCGCATAGTGGAACACTAAAATTGGTTAACATTTAGTGAGGTTAGAGTACTATAAAATTATGCAATAGTGCAGTATTGAGCCCATACTTTAGACAGTTTTTAGTTTCAGCTGCAAATAAATATATTAAACAAAATAGGTGAACATTAAAAAAATGTAGGAAAACTCTGGTCTACCTTAGTACTTTTTGAATTAGTTATTACCTTTTATATAGAATATCCAAAAAAAATAGGAGAGTGCTTTGACTTAGTTGTCTATGTTTTGCCTTTAGACTCATGTTGAAACACATGTAACCATACTTAGGATATAAAATATATATTTTTAATAGTTCTCAATACATAAACTTATTAGGGAATTAATTTTTACAAATTCTCTATCGAGCCGATAACTTGTCAAAAATAATTTCTGAACGCCTGACAGCGAGTTGTCTATTCAACAAATTCTTGTTAAGTTAATTGAACAAAAATGGCCGTTTATCTATTCCATAAGAAGAACTGTCATACATGAAATTAACATTAACTCTAACCTCTTCGTGTTATTTTCACAATTTGTATTTTTGTCATATCTTAAAATGAAATATGGATCGTATAGGATTGTGTATATATACTTCATCAAAATCTGATGAAGATATTATTCATTTTATAAATAATTGTAATCATTCTTATAATTAATATTAACGCACCGAAAGTAGTATTTTGTTTCGAAAATACTAAATTAATGTAGTATTTTATTAAAAAATACGTTTTAAACTTAATTTCCAAGAAAGAGCCATCTAGTGAAGCGCAGGAGAAATGCGTATCGAAATTATAGTTATCAATAGAACGAAATAGATCCGAATGCATTTATAGTTATTTGTAATTAATGGGACCAATACCTTTAATGAATCAATAGCTATGGAGAGGTTATTTAACATCTTCAGAAACTGGCTATTATGACGATTCAGTAACTCTTTTGACTTAATGAAAGTCGATTTCTTCCTCCACTTTCAACGTCTAAAAAACACTTCTTTGGATCCCTTGTTATTTTACATAAAGATTGTATGCCTTATACACAACGTAAAGTGGCAGAGCAACACCACTGACTGTACCTGCAAACATTACTGAGAAGTTTGATTTTAATAATTTAATATTTTATCCTCTCAAGAAATTTACATTTTCTTCTGTCCGTAACTTTACTTTTCCCCGGCATTATCTTGCTTACTAGTTTCATCGTAATTAAGGAGGGCGTCTTCTGGAACATTCTTCAGGGAAACACTCAGTTCGTCAAAGTATGCTTCTATTCCATCGTGGGTTATTGCAGCCCTGGCCCTCTTAATATTATTATACATCCGGGTTTTCAACTGTACATTTTGTTTGTTTAGAAATCATTGAATTAATTTCTTCTCGACATGTTATTTTTGAACTGGGACTCAACTGCACCTTCCTCTCTTATCTAGGACCTTCTTCACAGTGTATCTGATATCAAAAAGAAGAAAGCCCCAATCTGCTGTTAAAAATAAGGTCAAACTTTTGTTGTTATAAATTTTTTACTTTTGTGTGCAGTGAGAATTTTGGAACATCATATTTTGCAGCTTGTGGATAACTCAGTCCCTTGTGAATAGAATCATCCGCACGATCGATAGAAATATCATCAAAAGTGGGATTAACGCTACTTCATTTTATTCCTTATATAAAAATTTCACCTTCAATCCAAAAAAACTGTAGGGGAGGGGTGGAGTGGATTAAAGGGGCGTTTTTGAATTTGAGGTCCTAGTGGTTGAGAAAATATTTGGAAAAGGTTGGAGTCGAATAGGAAGCGTTTATTATGAAATTATCGAAATGAAATGCAATAATTGTCATTAATAAATTCTTAGTTATTTATTTACGCATCTTTGAAAATTGTGTATTTTGTCCCTTTCATAAATGGGCTGTATTAAAAGGGACGCAGTAATTTATGAAAGGGACAGTACCTAATTTCGAGGAAATATGTGTACAATTACTACTTAGATATGTTATAAATCAAATTTAAAAGTGACTGGAACTATTGTAATTTTTAAATCTTACCATATTCATCTTAAAGACTAAGATAATAAACACTTTTAAGTAACTTAAATAGAAATCAACAATATTAAAATGTTTTTCTCAGATAAAATGAACTTACAAATTATTTATAGCTTTTCTTAAGACACTTATAATCAGTTTCCTTTTAATTAACAAGAAATTTAACACATATAAAATCAACAATTTATATATCACTTTATAGATTGCACTTGAAAAATAATAATTGTTTTTTTTTAATAGAATTATAATCAACAGTCTCCATAAACTTGGAATTACAGTCTTAAAAAAAGTAAAAGTAAACTTAGATACTAATAATTGTAGTTTTTAGTGACATAGTGAGCAAAAATATTTAAAAACACCTTTAACGCCACAGATTTTGTGTGCTCATTTCGTGCAAATTTTACATTGGTCATCGTCTCCTGTTTTATCTTTTGTAATGGTACGTTTTCTTAATCTTGGAGTGACTTCTTCATTTTCAGAAATATCATTTGACGACGCGTCGCTGCTGCTTGTGGTTTTTCGTGCAACCTTCTTCTTCTGACTAACTTTAGCATTTTTCTTAATATCGGTTTTCTTCTTTTTAGCCTTCTCGTTACTTTCGGTTTTCTTTGATTCTTGACCTGTTAAATTGCTTTTGAAAATTTGTTTCACATGTTTTAAGTTTCGTTTCTCAGTCTTGGGTGTTTTCTTTTTTAAGATATCATATTTTCTAAAAGCAATCTATATTTTTCAGGGATTTCAGTTATAATCGTGGTTTTACCTATACGTTGCTTCCCAGTAGGGTTTCGAGGTAAAGCTTTAGGAAATGGTCGAACGGCTTCCGGAGGTATTAGAGGATAAGCTGAATTAGAAGATCCAGGTCCTGTCTCTTTTGTGGTAGATATTCCAGGTTGTGGCTCATTCAAAGTAGAAGATCCAGGTCTTGTCTCTTTTGTGGTAGATGTTCCAGGTTGTAGCTCATTCAAAGTAGAAGATCCAGGTCGTGTCTCTTTTGTGGTAGATGTTTCAGGTTGTGGATCGTTCAACGTAGAGGGCCCAGCTTGTAATTGACTTAAAATGGAAGGTGAAACGGTTCGTGCATGTGAATCAAATTCAGGACCAATAACGTTAGAAGATCTATGGGACAGTTTTCCTTCATTTGAGGAAGATTTGTCAGAATTTTCAGCTGAACCAGTGGGGCTCTTGAAGAGACTGTGCTCGGTCTGTCACGAAAGCAGGTAAAAAATCTTCATCTGAGAAAATATTTTTATTAATTGGCCGTATCCCGGTGTTCTTGAAACCAGAAGTTATATTATTCATATTAAGAGCGGCATAGAAAGCATCTTTAGCAAATTGACCCACATTATAAACTGTGAAAGTTTTGCCAGGGTTCGATGTCATCCAGTCATTCATGCTGGCTCTATACCGAGCTTTGAAGGGTCCGAATACTGTCACATCGATGGGTTGCAGGCGGTAACTGCAGTGAGGTGGGAAGGTTAGTATTATTATGTTATATGCTCGGTCATACAGCACTACATTAATGGTTATATGAGTCTTATGGTTGTCGAGGACTATTAAAGCCGGTGATTCAGCACTAGGCTTTACGAAGTGAACAAAATATTTTAAGGCTTTTAAAAAACAATCTTCCGTCAGCGAATCATGCCTTTTAAAGAAAACCCTTTAGCCAATCTAGACTAGCTTTATTATTTTCTTCCCAAGAAGATGGTATATTACGATTTAAACGAACAGCCTTGCGTTGTTTAGTTGTCAAGCCATGGCACATTTTTGCGGAGGTCGTTAAGTAATCTGTAAGAAAACATTCTTGGTCTACTGTGAAAACTTTTTTATTGCCAATGTTTGGTCCATAAACAAATGAAGTTACATTCAGAAGCTTTAGCTTTTGCGATCAATCTATGCAAATGACAAATTTGCTTACATTAACTATCTTCGCAGCCGATCTCACAGAAATGATAGAGATTGAGATCTCTCTTCATTTTTGTGTGCATCAACACGCGTTCTCGTCTTAGGTGGCATTTTTAATCTGAAAAAGGAGTAAAAAAAATATTACAAACCTAGTGCAAAATAGCAGGCTTGAAAGGGACAGTTATGAAGGGGACGTCCCATTCATAGCAGTTTGTTGTGTCCCTTTCATAAAAATCATACAAAAATTTAAAACATAACCACAAAATCTACAATATTAAATTAAAGTTCACTGACCTTAGGTTCTTGCGTCTGTGGATGTCCAGCCTATTTTAAACAGTGATTTACACATAAGTAACTCGCAGCACTCGATAAAACGTTTCACAATTATAACAGAAAAAATAATATTCAATGCCAATAACAACACTCGCACGTATCCGCCATGTTTGAAATGACAGGAGTATGAAGTTAACCCCGAACGAACTTGCATCAAGGTTGCCATACGACAAAAATAGTGTTGTTTCGAAATTGTTTTTAATTTATCGGTAATTTGATTTGTCCCTAGCAATACTTGTCCCTTTCTTGTCACCCCTCCCCTAATATTTCCATTGAAAATGTTTATTCCTTAAAATATAATAATTATAATTCTAGATAAAATGTTTTATAGCGGACTTGAACGCCACTTAATAACATTAACGAAAAATATTCAGTACGTTGAAATAACCTACATAAAAGTTTGCAATGGCGATGTAATTGCATATACCGATAAAATTCTTATTTCGGGAATAAATGTTATAAACAATTTATATTATCGAAATATTCAATACAGGATATTAAACTGTATCATAAATTTTATTTTAAATTTATCTATGTACTGCCACTTAATATTTCATTCATTTCAAATGGTTATAAATTATTTATGAATAATGTAAATTACAGAAATTGTATAGAAATGGGCATACTTCTGATAAGTAACACTGTTTTTAAGTTTACATGTCTTTCCGCTATAGTCTTTGCACTTTTTGAGGGCACGCATAACTATTTTCTAACAAAAAAATAAATATAATTCACTAAATTTGTATTGAGTCAACTAACGTTAAATGTGACCGGACCGATTTTTTTGACATATTTCTTTAAGCGCATTAAAGAAATATGTCAAAAAAATCGGGCGTGAGCAGGAGCGAATCGTGCTGGAGTTTTTTCATGGAACCTGAGGGAATTTCATGACACAATTTTACTTTATGACAATAAACGAAACACATTTTGCATTATTCAATATATTTATTTCTCATTTCTTTCTCTTTACATCGTTAACTTATGAACTATCGGTCTATGGTAACTAAAGTAACTAACATAGGCCATTATTGCGGGATTCATATTGCGCACAAAGATAAAATTTATTGCGGATCTTTCGTGAAACGTTGTCGGTCTGCATGGAAAAAGCGGTAAGTTGTAGTCCGCTCCTAATTGAGAAACGTTCGAAATGAATTGATTCGTTCACTTTTCACTATTGTTACAAGAGTCGAAGGTGACGTCACTCTACTTGTACTGGAGGTAGCTCTAAATTTTCATCGGGGACACTAATTTCGGAGGCCAAATTGGCTGGATTCTCATTATCCGATTTCGGCTTAATCGAAGCCTCTTCACCTCCTCGTTGTGTTTAACTTTGTTTAATTGAATTTTGGAAGCATCCCGCTTCACATTCTTTGGTTTTGTGCGCGCCATTGCTGCTTACCAAACTTCAGGGGCTCGTAATTTTCAAAGGAAACGAAACGTTTATAAATTGTTTCTATCACAAGATTCATTATTGGAAATGCGCTATCCCACAACACCTCACTTAGAACTGTATCATAATTAGTTGCAAAGTTATAAGCGTTTAACATTTTTTTCGCAAGGAATTTTTGTCCAAAAAACACTCATACGCAGTGACTCATAACTTATGACATCACCACCGGATGTAATTTCAATTTTACTTTTGGTGATTGCGCATTTCTCCTCTATCGATAGACACATGCGGCGTGGTACTCGGCCTGCGAGTAACTGAATGGCAAGCGATCGCCGGTACCCACACTTTTTAGGTCGCCCGTGATCAGAGCGTTCCGGTCGCATACCGACCATGTAAGATAGGGTTATGTTCCTTGTCAAAAATAGACAAACTTGCTACACGCTATGTACTGGCGTATACTTACCCACACTTTCCTTTTTTATCTCCATGCACTTCCTTTTCTCCAGTTATGGTAAATGTGTGTTTACTTTACACAGTTACAAAAGTAGCCTCAGTCTGCCTCCGGCTGTCACCGTGATCGGTCGCATTCGTGTGTGCTCCGCACTTAAAAATTCGGGAAAAATCCCCATTGGTGTTTTTCTGTATTTTCGTTTGCTCAAATTGTTCCCTAACGTTGGGCATAATTTTGGGCTTCGGGAAAGTGTGCCAAACTTAGTTTTTCCCATTTATAAATACTGTGTAGTGGGTGTACACCGCCTTCATAGTGTATTTTGTTCTAAACTCCCGGAAAACATAAGTTTTCCGGGTAGTGTCTTACTTTAAAATAATCTTAGGTTTGTTTTAAGTGCTTTGTGTGAGTTTTTGCCTTGTGGATTTTTTGGATATTATTGACTTTTCTAACTTCATATAAGTGCTTACCTTAAACTATTAATTATATTTATTGTCGGAAAACCCTAAGTTTTCTGACCAAAATTTCATTAGAGTGCTTTGACGTTTTATATCTGCTAACATACTGGCAAGTTCTGACTTAATTAGCTCATTAATTATAAATATATTTGACTTTTAAGTGTTTGGATCGTATAACATTCTATGGAAGTTTCCATTGTGAACCACGGCTTGGCTTATTGAGCTACTGTACTGCGCAACGGGTTTCACAAAACCCTGTAGCCATCGGCGTTGTCTAAGAGACGGGCTCCTTATTGGCTGCCCGCCCCTACGTCATCGCTCAGTGGCGAATCAGCGAGTGCCGATCGGGGACGCGTCATCCGACCATTTCGATAGCGTCGCTGTGCTTGCACGGCACGCACGCCATTGCGCATCGTCGCTCCCTCCGCTTAGTTGCTATAGCAACTGACCAGGTGGGTGCCATCTTTGTGTGGCGGTCCTCTGTTTGGCTCCGCCCACACTAGGGAAGTGCTCGGACCATAGCGCGGTGCTTTGACCCTCGAGTTAAGTTTTTAATTTTTTTTTTTAATTTTAATTAAGTTTAATTAATTACTTTAATTAAGTTTAATCTAAGTATAAATTTAGTTATATTTCCTTTTTATTTATCATTTTTTCTTTTCTTATTTTTATTTTATATAACTTTATTCATTAGTAGTGCGGTGCATAGACCATAGTGCTGCGCCACTAGTATCGATATTCAAAACTTTTCTTTTTTTTAATTTTTTTATTATCGACTTTATTCACGGTTATACGCACACACACATTTGCGTCATCAAGGGTAGCGTTTCAGGTCGGAAAGCCCGACCTCGTCCCGTAAGATAACCCTTGATGAGGCCATTTTCGCCGAAGTTATGGGTGAGTATTTAAATAGATCGCGTGATAAGGAAGATAACCCGGAAGAGAAAGCAGCCCAAGAGGAGCCTAGGACCTCATCTAGGACTGATCTAAGTCGAGAGGAGACTACCAATATGGGGGACGAGTCCACTGCGTACAAGTCACCTCCCTCGGCGAACAAATCAAAGAAAATTGATGAATTGCCAGAACGCAGCACTGAGAAGGTTAAACTAGCCTTACGGGCACTAAACGAAATTAACGAGATAGCTTGCTCCTCGACCCGACTGTCCACGGGAGTATAGGAAATATTTATGAGATTTACCGCGCCGACTATGGCCCAGGTTGCCCGCCTTGGAGAAGGATACACCTTCTCCAGAGGAGAACTCAAGGTGGCCACTGCCGAATGCGACGCGGCCCGTAGAGAGGCTGCTGTGAAAGTTCCAGCGATCTCGTATAGTGCCGCGCTGATGTCTGGACGCCCTGCGCCGCCATCTATAAAGGAAAAAATTCTACACCCAAACCGATTTTCGTCTTTGATGTTAATAAAGAGAAACCCATGACTAGTAAGGATCTTCTGAACACCCTCAAGAAGAAGATAGAGCCAAAAGTCTGGGCATCAAAATTAATAGAACAGCCACAGGGAAAGGGGGAGTGGTAATAGAGGCGCGTGACGCTGACAGGGCGCGCAATCTCCAGGAGGCTGCCTCAAGCATAAATTCGAGGAGAAGAGGGAAAAGTTACCGTCTGTTATAATATACGATGTCCCTAAGGGGCTCACAAACGAAGAGTTCCTGCTGATGCTAAAGCAGGAAAACCTTGCTGACTTTTCGGATGCAGAACAATCCAAGATAAGGTCAAACGTCAGAACATCAAGAGCCGGAAATAAGAACTTCGTGATTGAGCTTCCTCAGAACATGAGGGAGCGCCTCTTAAAGGCTGGACACGTATTCTTCGCGTGGACGTCGTACAGGGTAGCAGATTTCGTGGAGGTGACAAGGTGCTTCCGGTGCCACCTGTACGGTCATGTAGCAAGGCACTGCAAAGACGAGCAGTACTGTAACAGGTGCATAAAAAAGGGGCACGATGGTAAAGACTGCCCCAGCGCCTCAGAAGTCGAGACCTGTGTCATCTGCACGCGATTTAAAAAAGACGCCGGACATTGTGTAGGCACTGACGCCTGCCCTGTATTCAGGGCAGCTCTGGAGCGTTCTGTGAGACAGACGGCCTACTCCCATCAAGCTGGATTTTATCCAGCTGAATGCAAGGCGGGGCTCTACAGTCATGACCGAGCTCTCGATGACCCCTAGAGACCGTAGTAATTTTTGAATCGCGTGTGTCCAGGAGCAGTACGCCCCCTAGGACAGCAGCCTGGGACTGAAACTCTTCCTCGTTGTGGAGAAGGGGCCCGATCCCAATGCGGCAATTGTCCTAAACCCGAAAGGGCTGGGCGTTCTCTTCCTGGAACACCTCTCGATAGAACATTGCGTAGTGGCCCAGATATCCCTCGGCCCTTTACACATTTTGGTAATAAGTATTAAAAGCACCGTAGCACTGTCCTCCGCTCAGTTGAGCGGAGCCCAGTCGTCATCTGTGCTGATGCTAACGCGCAGTCTTGCCTGTGGTACTCGAGGCGCCCAAATCTGCGTGGGGAAATTTTGGAGGATTTCATCCACCAGAACGGCCTCTTGCTTGCAACTTGCCCGACATGCCCGCAACGTTTTCAGGACCCTCGGGAGATACCTTTTAGACCTTTTCAGGACCTTCGCGAGACCCTCGAATATCTTTTGTCATCCCTTTTTCCTGACGACGACCCTGACCTCGACACAGTCGATCAGCGGAGTATCAGGTACGCAGCGAGCTTATTTCCAGATAGCAGTTCTGATCCGCAGCTGCGGCACTCGGAGTTGGACGTCATCGTGGAGAACCTTGACTCGAAAAAGGCCCCAGGCATTGATAGAATAGACAATCGCTTAGTGAAAATTGTATGGAAAAACGCGGCGCATGAGATACTTGCGATTTTTAATCGCTGTCTGTGCACGGGCCACTTTCCGAAGATCTGGAAAGTGGGGAGGCTTAAAGTCATACCGAAGAGTAATGGGAAATTGCCTAGCGATCCAAAATTCTACAGACCCATTACGCTCCTTCCAGCCTTCGGGAAGTTGCTCGAGCGAGTTGTGGCGGCGCGCTTATTGGCGCAACTATCTCATTCGCCGGGTTCCAAGGGACAATTCGGTTTTCGTCCCGGAGTATCCACTTCTGACGCGATTTCATCAGCTTTATCCTGGGTCGATTCGTGCTTGGTATTTTTCTTATAAAAAATAAATCTTACATCTAAATATTGGATATCTCCGGCGCGTTGATAATGCCTGGTGGCCAGCCATTTTATCCGCGTGAGAGTCCCGGGGAGTGTCAGCGGACTTCTGCCGGATTATTATGGATTATTTTTGTGATCGAGTTGTCTTTTTACAGGACGGAGATATCGAAGAAGGAAAACGTTGACCAGAAGCTGCCCGCAAGGCTCGGTCCTTGGACCAATCCTGTGGAATGAGATGTTCGATAGTATACTCGCGATAACCCTTATGCGGACGACATGCTGCTGTTGGTCGGAGGATCGAGCCGAAGAGAGTTAGAGAACCGGGCGGCGGACTCCCTCGCCAAGCTACATGACTGGGGCACTAAGACCAACTCTGCTTTGCCCCACAAAAGTCCGAGGCTGTCCTCTTCAAGAGCAGGATGGACGAAGGAGCCATCTGTGACAATGGCTGGCGCTAGAATCGGCGTTCGGGATCAAGTGACTTACCTGGGCATGGTTCTTGATTCACGACGGAGCTTCTTACCACAGGCGCGGTACATCGGTGAGAGGGCTCGGGTTGCCTTCCATGCTATGGCCCGGCTTGCCGGTGCCGGCTGGGGTCTTAATAATTCGACCCTCAAACTGATGTATAGGGCAATATACCTGGGTATATTGGCCTATACGCCATCGGTTTGGGCTTCGTGGTGCGTCGGAGTCCAGCAAGTTAGACGGGTGGTACTGAGATCGCAGCGTGCGCCGCTGATGGCACTGACCAAGGCTTACAGGGCCTGTTCAACGGATGCGTTGCCGGTTTTGGCGGGTCTCCTTCGCTAATTTCATCTTGGCACGAGGCAGGAACTTCGTCGCGGGGCCGTTGAACTTTGAGTTTTTGACTAATGAACCTCTTGCAACTAGAAAGAGACGTATTTTAGAGAACTACGTTGCTCACTGGCGGTCTAGGTGGTCCTCCCCGGATTCCAAGGGTGAAACGACCAGGTTGTTCTTTCCCGATGTTTCCGAACGGTTAAGAAAGAACTGGCTTGTTTCCGATTATTACGTTTCCCAATTTTTAACGGGACATGGCGCATTTCGTGCCAGTTTGTTTAGATTTGCTTTGAAATATAGCCCGGCATGTACCTGCGGATTTAAGACGCAGGACATGCATCATGTCTTATTCCACTGTAGTGAGCACGACGATGCGCGTAGAGTTGTTTGTTAGAGAGCATACGTCTAAATACTAACGTAGAATCACGCGGAAACTTAGAACGTGGTATCTTAAGTCATCGGGACTTGATTGGGAATGGTCCAATCTTTGAGTCATTTAGAGCGTTCGCTAAGTGCGTTCTTGAAAAAATGGAGATCCTAAATGACTCATTGAGTAGGAGCAGACTCTAACCCTGTTGGGTGGACGCGCTGTGATTGTAGATACGAGACACTATTAGGGGACTTTCGAAGGTCCCCTTTTTGTATGAGGTGGGTCGTTACGGGTCCCAGGAGGGGCCCTGAGACTACCCGGGCGGTTATGGTGGGAATAGTTATAAAGGTAGCTTGCTAGTAATTGTTAAGTAATTAATGTTATTTTCAAATGAACAATAATAGCAAAATTTACCATCAGCCATAGGGTATAGTGACGTCATTTCTAAAAGACGTCTGTTTTGTAATTTATTGCCTTGAGAAAATTGTTTGCTGCTCACAACTATCGTGAAATGATTTACAGTAAGGAAATCCGCACGCTTCTTCATATAAATGTTACATGCGACTACGCGGCCACACCTAACCCGCCCACGGTATAGACATTTATCGATATCGGACACAGTTCTATTTAAATACATTATTCAAAGGATACTAGGAATACTTCTGAAATACTTTGTACTTGTTTATATTATATCCATACATTTATTATGGATTATAAATATACTTGCGGACCCGACAGACGTTGTCTTGTGGAAACGTAACTCCAAAAGTCATAAATTTGTTTAATCAATCATAAATGGTTAGGGCTGTTTTTATGAAAAATTATGTAAAAAAAACCTATTTCTATGATACCTGACGCCATTACGCGTACAGTTATCACAACTTTACTTAACAATTGTGTGGTGTGTGAGAGTTATTGTATACTATAAACTAACTTGTGTTGGATAAAAACTTAAAACTAATTCAAATAGTATCAAGAAAAAAAACTTTTAATTATTTTTATAACCGGGATATTTTTTTCAATCTATAAAAAATAAATCTTCACATATATTTCAAATCAATAATAACTGAAGTAAAATTTAATTTTTTTTTATCAGTTTGATGAACAATATTCTTAATTAATCCCTGAGGAGTATAAACAAACCTGATGGCTTGTCAACCCTTGAACACGCCACATATAATTGGCCATGCGAAAAGCATGGATTTTCTAGATCCAGTCCACAAATTGACATGGTTTGTCTTTGTGACTTATTAATCGTCATTGCGATTGGAAATCGCACGTCTGAATGGAATTACCGAGTCAGAAGGAACCATTGGGATCCGTGGTAAAAGAACATTTTCTCCTTCAAACTTGCCGTTTAAAATGGTAGCTTAAATAATATTGCACCTGATTTTTTTCACAACTAAGCGCGTGCCATTGCACAGCTTTGGTGCATTCAAATTCCGAAGCAAAATGATTGGTGAACCATTTTTTAATCGCAAGTTATATGGTGGCATTCCAGGTATATCCAGTGAATTTAAGAATTCTACAGGATAGTTCAAAACATCTGCGGGATCGATAACCGTGTCGGTCGATTTGAATGATATTTCATTGCCAGGTAATGACTGTTCTTGAAATTTCTAGTATCTTGAAGTTTATTTTGTCGACATCTATATTTTTGGCAGCCAATATAGCTCGCTCACGTAGCCACGAATGATTAGGTAATTAGCTTGTAAATCTGGAAATATACTTTCGATCAAAGCATCTTTGGTAGTTGTTGATGTGTGGTAGATGTTGCAAAAATTGTCTGGAAGTCGGATGCATTGTGTATTTTCATGCAATTGAATTTTCCCATTGCCAATATTGAGCAATTGTTCAGATAATATCAATGCTAATGGATCATTTGGACGTTGAACTCGCATATTTATCGTAAGACATAATTTACTGACATTTCGCCATAGGTTTCAGACGTAAGACATAATTTACTGACATTTCGCCATATGTGACTATTTCAAACATGCTTTAATTTCGTCTGCATACGTAGCACGTTTTTTGGACGCACCAGTACCACCTGGTGCGGCCAAAAAATAAAATCCGCCTTGTTGTGCTGCAATTGACAAATTAATTTAATCAGATTTTTTTTTGCTCAGCATTGAGCAGTTGCTCATTATTAGCAACAAATGTAGCCAAAGAGGTCAAATTAAACTGTTGTTCGCGCTGAACATCGCTGTTAATGATTTCTGTTGCTGAGCGGTTTGACGATGACACGCCAAAATGAGTGATTGGCATATTTGAAATGAGAATACAAATATCCTCAATCTTTATTAAGGATTCGCTGTATATCTCCGGCGAAAAATCGATATTGGGATCTTGATTAGCAATCCTAATGCGATGTAGAATGTCCTCACTCATCGAATCTTCATATTTATCCCAGAGAGCAGAAGCTTCAGACGGAAAGCATGTAGACAATAATATAGCGAATAATTGACGAATTTAATTTGGAGATGAACTCAGTACTGCATCTGCAAGTGTAAGATCCCAATGGTTATCGTCTTCCAATAAATTCGCGACACGCATCGAAATACGTGTCATACAGAATACCATTGACTATTCGCAAATTCTGGAAAGATGTCGTTCCAGGAACGTTAACCAACAACAAACGCAAAAAAAGCTTTCGCGTTGCTTTGAATGGACAGTATATAATCGGCCTAGAGTATTCGCCATAAATATACCAACGTATCCTTGGACTGGAACGCCTCGTTTCCTTGGTTCCCAATTTTTTGACTATCTGTTCCATGAGAAAAATCGTGGCACATCAGAATACATTAATGTCCTTGCGAAGAATACATTAATGTCCTTGCGACCAAAATCATCTTGTTGACTACATAGTTTGAAAAACTCAGAGTGGTTTTTGGGGCAGTTAATGCTTATTGTAAAGCGTGAAATAAATAGGTTGTCCATTTTCAAGATGCACGCTCAAATGTACAACAGCAGGATCTCTTTCGTATATGGGAAAACTGAAGATGCTTCATTGCTGCTAATGTATCGGCCCATTTGATAACATTATTTCGCCGTTCTCATTCACATTTTGAACAGCAAATACAGCTATATCTTTGCCTTTATGAACGTATTTGCAAATGTATTTGATGGATTTCACTGAACTGCATAATTCAACGTTTATGTGTGCTTTATAGGGTTTGCTCAGCAATGGCGAATACGGAACCAGCCACCGATTATCGATATCAACTATTACACCATTTGACATACGCAGTTGATATGATTGGCCATTATTGTCCATGTCTCTACGACGATATGACGGATAACCATCAATATTGGTGATTGTGTCGTTTAAAAATGGTTTTGAAAAACGTTTTGTACATTTTCCATTGTCCATACATGATGTCATATTTAGAGTACGTCATGGACTATAGATCATGTTCGTGGTAACAATTTGAAACAACTCTTCATCAATATTCCGATCAGGAATTTCTGCCGAAATAATTTTATCAATTTCTTCTGACCGCACTGTATCAACCAACCAAACCAATATATGCGCATGTGGCAAACCTCGTTTTCGCCATTCAACAGAATACAGCCAGTGACGTGTTTCGACAAATACAGAAAGATGTGTAATCAAGTTTATTAACGATTTTAATTTTTGTTTGAACACACGGGCAGCAATATTGTGACGATGTATATATGTTTGACCTGGCAATAACAACATTTCAATTTCATCCCAGTTTGGATTACACGTGAATGTGATGAAGAGATCTGGCCGGCCATATGCACGTACGAAAGTCATGGCGTCTTGAATATATTCTTGCATGTGGCGCAGACTACCAATACATGATGATGGAAGAATGTATGCAGTACCGATGTTGTTGAAATTAGTTGTTTCATCTACGTAACCAATAACAGCATCACGCAAATGAATATATTCCTCGGAACGAAGCTTCCGCTGATTGAACTGGATGTACCGTATCGCTCACTTTAAATTTTTACGTACATATCAACAATGAATTGATGAAATAGCTGGCGGCGTAAAAGAATGTTATTAGGATTAACTTCATTTGCAGGAATCATCAACAGATATGCGTAGAAGTTCATCGCGCTAACTTTCTTGTTAATTTCGGTACCTGTTACTTGATTGCGTTGTTTCGTATTTAAATAATATCCATCTTCTCCGTCCCAAAATATTAAAGGATATTGTAAAGCATCGTAAGATCGATGATTGTCGTGAATAATCTGCACCGTGTTATTTCTGCGTTGGATCCGAATATCTCGTTGATCATTTGCATCGCCAGCCATAATAACTGCAACTTCATTAATAGTACATTGCATCTACCTGCGTATTCTCCGAGTGGTACTTTGTCTGGTTTAATGACGATCGAGTAGTTGTCATTTTGCAATCTATTGGAAACAGTTTTGAACATTCGGATCAACTGGTTATGATTTTGCAGAAATATTTCTAAAGTAGCCACTATTTCTCGCTCCTCTATCTCCTCGATGTGGTTATGTTGGCAGCGTGTATTAATTTGTTGCTTCTCATCGCCCATGAAGTAAATTTGTAAAAATTTTGGATCGGCTTCAGGCATTGAGTACAAAGAACTAACGTGATGGTATACTTGACCTTGAATCTTAAATGTATTTTGAATGATTTTAGTTGCTCCAAATGATGTCAGTTGGAAGCAAGAATTGAATTTCCCAATTTGCGCAAAAACAATTTAGACGCCGATGTTTCTCCAGCGAAAAGAATTTTCAATGGTTCTGGTGGTGAATTTAATGGTGGTAGTGAAATTTTCCCTGAGGTGCAGCACGGAAATCGATACATCAACACTGCACGTTATGGCTGGCACAATGAGTATTTTAATGACACTATAAAAAGTTATTTTATATAAAATAATATAATACAAATTATTCAATATAATATATTCTTAGTAAGCGCGCAATTTTGATACAAAATACTTTTCATTTTATAATAACACTGAACTAAGCTACGATGCAAGTTACCAATATACGAAAATAGCTACAAAAGAAATTTTCTAGGGTCTGATTGCAGTACCAATTGCTGGGTCTTACTAATATGCTAGAAATTGTCAAAAAGTATCTTAAACATGATCGGAGGGCCACCTACAGGATACAATTGTGAACTTGAAGCTAACCAAAAATAAACTAAAATTTATAAATCAATTAATTAATTTAAAAAAAACTTATTCTATCGGATCGAATCTAAACCATTTTCGAATCAACCTAATCTCACACAAAAAAATTCATAAAAATCGGTCCAAGCGTTTAAGCGCAATACACACATAGAGCGGGCGCGGGTCCCACGCGTGAGACCCGCTCTTCGTTGACTTCACACACAACAAGGCGCGGGTGATCGACGGGTCCGGTCGGGCGCGACGCGAGCATCCATGATTCCATGCTAGTACAGCGGTGGCGATCGTCACGAGCAGTGCGATTGAAAATGTCAGCGGATTCGGATGAAGAGTTATTATTTCTTCTGATTTTGAAAAGAAGATTACGGAAACGAAAAAGGATTTGGGTTCATGAAATAATTAAAAAAAGACTGCAATATGGAGAATATCATCGTCTGTGTAGAGAATTAGAAACGTACGAAGATCGCTTTTACAAGTATTTCCACATGTCAAAGACAAGTTTTGAAGAATTACATGATATACTGAGAACAAGAATATTTAAACTCGATACAAATTGGAGGCCAGCTATATCTACAAGAGAAAAACTCGCAGTTTGTTTAAAGTAAGTAAGCTTTCATTTATTATATAATCAGAACTTTTTATAATTATAAAGCATAAATAACTAAGCAGAAACAGTTAGATTTCTTAAAATAGATAATTGCATTAAGTTGAAGGCACATTTGGTGACATGTAATCAAAGTGAATGATTGTACATTGTGCATAATATATTCACTCAGATCATTCAGATAATGCATATGCATTTCCTGAATGAATAGAGTAAATATTCAAGTCTGTTGCATTCGATAAGTCTTGTGGCGTTTTGTTTATCTGTTCTACATTTCCGTGAACAAATGAATTAACAGATGCTGTGCTAGCATCTTCAGGATTTATATTATCTGATATTGATGACATCACAGAATAAGCTGGTGATTGATGGACACTGTCAATCGGCATTTCGCTTAGCTCTGCATCGGAAAACAGCTTAGCTAAATCAACTTTAAGCATAGCTTGTTTCCGCTGCGATAATTTTTGAAATGTTTGTGCGTAGCTTAAAAACAAGTAGTCGACATCGTCATGCCTTGATGTTTCTTTTTTTTCCAAGTAGGTTTTTATCATTTCGTCGACATCTGACTCATATGGCTCTTTAGTTCTTTTCTTGGACCGTCGGGGGGGGGGGGGCAAAAAAGTCGATATAGCATTTGAAGATTCGAAGGATTCATTCTCGACGAACGACATCGTCGCTGCGCTATCCGAATTTTCTGTGGTTGGAGTTGGTCGGTCCCCAGAAACGTTGGATGTAGTTTCTCTGGGATTAATACCACTGTCTAAAAACGATAGTTGCCCTGACCATAAGAAATTTATAATTTTTTTTTCGCTCCCGGTGGTTCCTTTTATTTGCTTTTTATATTTAATGTATCCATCACTCATACTTTTCCACCTCCTTTTTATGGTATCACCTGCAAAGTAGAAAAATAAATTGGTTTTTTTTTTCAGATACCTAACGACTGGTGATTCGTATCAAAGTATAGGATTTTCCTATAGACTTGGAACCAGTACAGTTTCGAATATAGTAAAAGAAGTATGTAAAGCCGTATGGGAAGTACTGCAACCAATGTACATGCCTTCACCATCAGAAGACACTTGGAGACATTCGGAAGTCGGCTACAGAAAAATATGGAACTTTCCTAATCGCGTTGGTAGTATTGACGGCAACATGTGAATATTAAATGTCCCGATAACAGTGGTTCAAATTATTATTGTTACAAAAATATATTTTCAATAGTTTTACTGGCCATAGTAGATCCATTTTATCAGTTTACCATGGTCGATATCGGGAGCTATGGGCGCCATAGCGACAGCGCAATTTTTGAAAATTCAAGATTTTATCAAGACTATATTTGTGATAACATGTTATTGCCTCCTAAACCGTTACCAGGCACAGATGATCCTGTTCCCCATGTATTAATAGGGGATGAAGGATTTGGACTCAAAACTTATTTAATGAGACCCTTTCCGAGGGCCACATCGCTACACGATACGCGAAAAACAAACTTTAATTATAGACTATGCCGTGCAAGGCGTGTTGTCGAAAATGCTTTTGGGATATTAACACACAAATGGCGAGTATTTAGAAGACCGATGGAATGTAAAGTTGAAACTGCAATAGATGTAGTTAAAGCTGCAACCTGTTTGCATAACTACATCATTGTCAAACGGGGTAATAATGACATAGATTTTTCCCAAGACACGATGGCGACGGCGGCGGTTACTCCAAGAGGATTAGCATCGATAAACCCCACAAACAGACGGTCAACAAATGAATATTTCCAAATTAGAGAAAAATTTCTTAATTATTTTGATACTAATAACTAAATAAAAATAAAGGACTTACTTGTTTCATTTAAATGCTCTGAGATCTGCTGCCATAGCTTAGCTTTCAAAACAGCGTTTTTATAGTTTTTGTCGCTTGGCTCATACAGACAACTATGTTTACGTACACATTCGATTATTTTTTCATTAATATCCATGATAATTACACACTATTTTTTGTAAATATTTACAAAATAATACGACGACACGCGCAGCGCACGACCCGCGCACGCGTCTGTGTGAATGCTTGTCGAAGAGTACGTATATTACGACGAATAGAACGACGTTACACCCGCTCGCGACCCGCTCACCCGCGCGCTGTTTGTAATGGCGGACGGCGGACGCGGCCCCGCTCGTCACCCGACCCGCGCATGCTTTTTAATGTGATGTCTTCCATATAAATACAAGCAAACAGAGCCGTCGTACGCCTGACCCGACCCGCACCCGCTCTTTGTGTGTATTGTGCTTTAGGAGGAGAGTTATATATATATATATATATATATATATATATGTATATGTATATATATATATATGTATATATATATATGTATATATATATATATATATATATATGTATATATATATATATATATATATATGTGTGTGTATATATATAGTTATATTTACGATAACATTATTCTGGAAACAAAATATTTCTTAATTAATATTTAAAATTATTGTTCAAATATAACGATTGATATCGTTTCGCTTTAATTTATTAAAGATGTGTATTTTTACAGCTTCTTTTAAGAAAATGCGTGGAGGAGCATATAGGGAAAATTGAGAACAAATGTGTTAATACACCAACGCACAAAAAAAACAAGCTTGAACTGAAGTGTTTAAGACGTACGTAATTTGATCGCAATTCAAACATTTGCTTATAATTACTATTGTAAATATCAGTCATTATAAATAAATATGTTTTTTAGTTTTAATGGAATGAACAGCCGTCACCACGAACTGGCGCAAATTCAAAAGCAGTGAAGATGGGCGCAAAAGAAAGGTTAAGCGCCTACAATAATAAACTTGGAGGTACAGGTGGTGGACCGAAGCCCCCATGTCCATCCTTAGATGACTTACTATTAATGGCCTTTATTCCAGATGAATTCGCGGTAGGTCAAAATCAATTTGACAGCAATGGCTGTGATCTGGTAAGGGCATTCTTGATTTATTTTTAAAAGTAAATTCTTATAAGGAAACAAATATGACCACAATTAAATAAAATATATTTCTATAGCTATTAATAGGTTTATATTACACTAATAATGTCACGATCACTTTTTTTTACAGAATGAAATCGGAGAATCATCGGGAAATGTAATACTATAAATGTTGCCGATGAATTGACAAGCAGTCCAAGTATTGAAGACGATGATAGCAAAATAAAATAAGTAAGTTCCTTATTTTATATTATTATTAAAATAATACGTAATTTGATAAAATAAATTATTAAATATTTTATCTAAGAATTCTACTTGTTATAGAAAACCATGAAATTAATATTTCTTATTGTATATAGCTTGGCCATCTATGTGCATGAATGTTTATAAACACCCATACCAAAAAGGAAAAAAGCAGTCCATAATATTAAGGTTAGTAATTTAAATGTATTTAAACAAATCCTGTAAAATGTAATGCCTTCAGGTAGGGTTATGAATAATTTACCTACAATAAATTACCAAAGTCTCATTATTCATCAATTTATTTCTATTACGATGAGTTTCGCTTCAAGTTTGAATCACAATTTATATTTTATATTTTACAGATGAATTTGGTCGAGCTTTTAAAAAAAGAGTTGTTCGACGAGACAAAGATTCAAAAAGCAAGTGAGAATGCTCGGCAAGAGAAATTATTTCAACAACTTTTCGACCACCGTCAAGCGGAACACGAACAGTTAATACGACATAGAGAATTAGAAAACGAGAGAAAAGAAGAAATCCACAAAGAAAAACTTTTTATTTTACAATTAGAAAAAAAATGTTAGAAAAATTAAATATCAATTAGTTTCATTTGTTATTTTACTATATTATTAAATATTAATTTTTTGCATCGCACTCTTTCACTCTTTACATTTTTGTGCTAATTTCTCAAAAGAACTCATTTTTGCTGTATTTCTCTACTTTTATCTTTTTCATATAGTATCTACGATTAATTTCTATATATAATTCATTAAAAAAACTTTTTATTTTGCGATTAGAAAAAAAAATGTTAGAAAAATTAAATAGTAATTTACGTTTATTATTTATTTATTTTACGTTTATTTAATTTCTTATCTTACTATATTATGAAATATTAATTTTTTTGAATCGCACTCTTTCACTCTTCACATTTTTGCTTATATCTTTATTTCTTACTCCTATCTTTTCATGCAAATTTCTCAAAAGAACACATTTTTGCTGCATTTCTCCACATTTATCTTTTTCATGAAGAAGTATGTGGAAATATTGCAATACAAACATAGATATTATATATAGGTATAACGTATTTGAATATAAAAAAGGTATAATATTTTGTACAGGCATAATGTAATATAATATAAAAGAGATATAAAGCATTAAACATTATTTCTTATGAATATTTCTCTTGACACTAATGCAGTTTGCGAGACTTCATGGCTCTCATTACTTGTTATAGTATTCTCTGAAGAATGTATTTGAGCAGCATCATCTGAAAATTTAGTTGATTACTTTGGATAAATGTTTGGAAACCAGGTTCAAATACAAAAACCATGTTATTATGTGTACTTAATATTTCTAGGACTGCTAGAGCAACTATTTTCGTTTTTATCGTTTCTAGAGATCCAGTCACGCCTCTTAGCAAGCACCAAAAACGCTGTTTCCAAACCCCAAATAGTCTCTCGACAGAGTTTCGTGTTACGATGTGTGCTGTATTGTATGCTTCTTCATGGGCATTCCTGGGATTTAAAATCGGAGTATATAAATAACTGATACAAGGATATCCAGAGTCTCCCAACAAAAGTCCTTGAAACTACCTAGATTCAAATCTTTGTTTTATTCTGCTCTCCCTAATGATTCGAGCATCGTGTGTACTTCCACGCCAATGAGTTACAATGTCTCTTATCCTCAGGTTTGCATCTCCAACTACCTTAAAAGTAAAATAACATAAATGTGTGGAATTATTATTATGGTTTGAAAGGAGGATGTTTTATAATTTATTATAATAGTTGTATATAAAATTATTATAATACCTGCACGTTGAGGGAGTAAAAACCTTTTCTGTGGGTACAGTCAATTGCACCAATCACTTGTGGAAATCCACGAATTGCTGCAAAATTTGCCATCGCTGTTTCTTGTCCACCGAGAGACTGGCATCTTGATGATGCGTGAAAGTTAATTGGCATGAAGGGCCAATGCTCTTACAATACGTTTTCTAATTTAGGACATTGTTTGTTGACTAAAACCATGAACGTCTGCGCAATCGTCCTGTATCTACAAATAAACATGAATTGTTTGAAAATAAAGCAAATAATGTATTATTAATTATAATTGAAATACATGTCGTGGTATGGGTTCAATTTAACACAAATATAAATTTGTTTTTTTTTAAATGAAAAAATATACAAAAATACGACTTATTTTAAAAAATAGAGCTTGCGTGCGATGATTTTATTATAGAAAAACTGATTTCAAAAGGCTCTTACTGATTTCAAAAGGCTACTATTAAGAAACGTAAATTGGCTGTCAAACATAACCATTATTAAGATTTTCTACAAACCTCATTGCGGGCCCAATTTCTTATAGCAGCCGCAACTTGTAATTTTGCTGGAATATATCCACCTCTTTTGTTTCCACATAGTTGAGGGCGTACCATTACGACGATGCGCATCATATAACTTTACTAAATCTATATTTGTTGCGAAATTCTGCATCCGTCAATTGTTTGAATGGATTAAACCTTATTTTATAAACTTTTCGCGTTCTCTCCTGATCCCAAAACTATTAATAACGTTTAAATCTGCGACAAAAGTATTAAATTCGTCGAATTCGTTCATTCTATTATTCGTGTAGATGCAAATGTCAAACAAATAGGTTAGGCAGTCGTTAAGCTACGTTTGGCGATTGTCTAAATTGACGGGCCATAAGTAACGTTGCTAAACGGCGGCCTAAGGGTAAGCGGTGTTTATAAGTACATTTCATTGGTCGGTGTCTAAGCGAGTGCTCATAATTTAGGCAACGTTTATAAGTAAGACCGTTAATGTCTTATGCAATACCTAAATTAAGACAGAGTTGGACGCTGACTTAAGCAATTCTAATAGTAAGACCGCTGATGTCAAAAACTTTGCAACAATTGATGCAAACTCCTCAGAATTTACACCACTTTCTGCCTTTGTTCCACAAAAAATACAATAAATATCTTTGGTCTCTAAGTTGTACATACAACAGTTACGAACCTTCATTTTTATTTATGAACATTCATTTTCTGGTAGAAACTATATATGTTAGATTTAGGGCAAAGCAAAACGCTTGAAGATCCATAGCAAAACATTTTTCTCATTTTTTTATCCTTGAACTTTTCATTTCTAACTTAAACATTTTAGAAATATGTTGATCACAATCACTCTATGATCATTTCCAGATTTGTAAGTAGTACACAACTCACATTCATGCTTTTCAGGTTTAAATATTGAAATGCTTTTCTTCTCCAAGGCATAATAAAATGGGCACGAAGACATAGGATTGTGTTCATTCACTCCAAAAATGTTTGAATGACCGGTTAGGTTGCAAATTACGTTTTGTTTTATTTTGTTGCAATAATGATTTTCCGTTAAAGGTAAAGTTTTAATAAATTGTTGTAGGCCCTCATTTTCTTCCGCAACAGCCTTTTTTGTTTCTTTGATTTAGTAACTGTATAATTTGCATTAATTAGAGCGGGCGCTGGAGGGAATTGAGTATGCAAAATGTGAGGACCGCATACTGTTGATCGTTTTGAACTCAGAAAAGCTTGCAGATTATAATTCCGAATGTTGCCAGGAGCCCTATTGGTCCATTTTTTTGTTTACCCCACTCCCTTGGATATTCAAGTAAATGGGCTGAACTAATGCTTTGAAACTATTTTAATAGTTGTTTTTTCAATAATATCCGATAGTTTCTTATAATTAAAGATACTTACAGCTAGGCAATTGGAAAAATAAACAAAAATTAAACAAGTTGTGTAGTTTTAGGAAACCACGATGAAAGTGAAATTTTTTTTCAGATTGTAGGCATTTAATTGAGAATTTTTCGAAAGCTACTTGATTTAGGATTTTAAAAGTAATATTAACTTAAGACGTGAAAAAGGAAATGATAATAGTAGACAAGATATATAACTATGAATGTTTATTTTACTCTGCGTACTAAAGTACATAATACATAAATACATACAATGTTCGGTATGATATATATATACATATTAAAATATTAAAAACGTAGATCAATATTTATATAAATCATTGAATTATTTTAAATTTCGATTATTTGATCACTAACTTCATCTTCGCTTTGAGTCTCACAGTTTATAAATGTAAATAATATTTTGTGGTAACTAAAATAAGTAAACATTGACATGCATTCTCAGATTACGGCCTCAGGAGTGCTGGAGTTTGCGTTGCCAGTAATATAATTCACTATAAAAATTATATTGACTTACCATGATCTTTTTTTCTTTTCCTAAAAGCACGAACTCTCTCGGCATTTAACCTTTTACGGCGTAAAACTAATTCATCGTTTGATATTTTCGCACTATTCTCGGTCTTTTCCTCGTTTATCGGGTTATTTAATTTATTAGCTATATTTGCGTCCATCGCGATCAAGTGACTATGAACATTTACATGAAAACACAGATCAAATCATACAAATAACACGATGCACTTGCACGAAAATAAGTGAGAATGTAAACGCTGCACAGCTGATGAGAGCTATAGGTACCGCCATATTAGTTTCAGCTGCTCTGCCAAGCGCCTTTCACTTTACCCCCACTCCGCGGCCGACTGTAATGCGACATGCGATAGGTAAACGAAATATTCTGAGGCGATACAATAAAAGTTTTACTTTAAAAATGATAACAATAATTGTTGATTAAAAAATTATTTATTACGAAAAATCAAATTTTAACATAATTATTCAAAAGCAAAATATAAAAATTAATCTTTTTGATTTTGGCAATCGTTATTAATACATTTACAAAGTGAAATACAATTTAATGACAAGAACAAGCCTTGGTTTTACAATTCGAAGAACATTTACAGGGCTGAATCAACAATTCCGGCAATGGTTGTTTCGTAAGTTGTGGGAACAATTTGTCATCTTTTCTTTCATAGCCTAATAAGGTAAAATCAATAGGCTGTAGTAGAGTTTGGTCTGCATTAATCCATAAATAAGTTTGTGCTGAAGCTCTTAATATATGTAAATGTAAAGCATCTGATGTACAAATAATTCTTAATAAATTAAAGCCGAAGCCAAGATTTCTCGAAATTAATTTATATCGAAGTTCATCAGCAGTTGATTTTTTTTTCGCAAAAAGATAAGTGCAAATGGTTTCTAATTCAATTAATTGTTCGACACTTAGGTATGGATTTCCTAAATGTCGCAAAGCTTTTTGAACAAAATCCAAGGATACAAGTTTTAAACCATTTTTTTTAGAACCCAATCTGCTGGTAGAATCACAACCACTGAGAGCGTGTAATGCTGGCAAAACACGACAAACGTTTTCGCCAATGGACTGAGCAGCCAAATGACATCCTGAAATGAATTTCTTTTTGTATGAACCGTCAAACCATAAGCCTAAGCAGCTAAAACGTGTTAGCATATTCCAAAAATAAATTCCCAGGATGAAAACATCTGTATCAGCGCTAATAATTATAATATGAGCAGCTTGAATTTTTAACGCGTGAAAAATGTGACAAAACATTCTTGAATCGGCTTCTAAATGGTTCGATTTTAATTCTGGTACCTCAAGAAATGAAGAGCCTTGCAATTTGAAACATTGTGTAGGATCATCAAATCCTCCACAAATATACAACTCGCAATCTTCATTTATTTTTATATATCTAGGAGCAGCAGTACAGAGAAATTGAACAAGCTGTAACTTATTTTCAGTGCTTGAAAAGAAATAGTTACAATTACTTGGAATTTTCGTATTTTCATTTGAAATTATTAAATTTTTTATTTTTTGATTTTTACTTCGTGCAGTTGACTCCAAATATTTTATGGAAATATCGTCATATCTGTCAAATACGATGTCTATTCGTTTTACATTTGCCTGCAAAAATAGATCGTGGATTCTATTGAAGAACGCCTCAGCAAAATCACCAAAGGTGTTGAAATTTTGTAATTGAACTCGGTGAACAAGTGCCATACCGTCAACAATAAAAATTTTAGGCTTTTCTAATTTAAAAATTTCACTCCGTGTGTTTGAACCGCACTTAAAATTATTTTCAATTTCAAGAGCGAGTTCCGATTTTGGATTCTTTCTATAAAATCCTTCTGAATCAAAAAGATACTTGCAGTAATCAACAATTTCATGAGATGCTAAAATTTTTGTGTCAAATCCACGTTGATTAGCCAATAAGAATGCTTTTTGGAAAAGATTTACATCTGTAGCATCTTGTAACTTTTTATTAGGAGTAGTTTTACTTTCTTTTTTAGAAGTTTTTTGTACAAAGTTGTCAAATTTACATTTTTTAATAGGGTCAGATAACTTTTTATTTTTCAGTATAAACCGCTCATTTTCGTACGTACTTAACGCAGTCTCTCCATCTTCTACAATATTTAGCAAACATTGGGAAGTAGATTCATCGGCGAGTTCTCCGGTATAAATATTTCGAAGCGCGCAATTTTCGTTGTCACTATAGGGATTGCAAGCATAGAAATACTTGACAATATTTTGTATATCTTTTTCGTCATTATTGATTCTAGATTGCGTCCATTCATTATGGTAATTAATATCACTTGTAGAGTCTTCTTGCATTCCGAGATATGAAGAAAGAGCCTCGTGTATACTGTTTTTAAATGGATAAAGGAGTAGCCATCTCTGCATCGCATGTTCATTTTTTGTTATACCGATCAAACCTCCAGTCACTGCTGACGATCGATTCTGAGACTGTTCTAATGCTAAGTCAGGACTTACTGCATTAAATTTACCTTCCGTTCGTTTGACAGACAACATTCCTCTCTTCATATCATGTACAACTTCTGAAGGTAGTTTTATCATATCTTGTAAATAAAGGGTGACTCCGCGAATGTAATTCGTGTGATTCATAGAAAAAAAGTAAGGTAACATTTGTCTAGTAGTTAACAAATGCAGTTCATAATTTGTACTCCTATCAGCCATAACTGAATTTAACAAAATTTCTACCATTTCACAATAGTTATTCAAATATTTAAAAATTTCGTTTTCAGTGCTCATAGTGCGTACAAAATTTAAAAAATTCATCAAAAAATCTGAAATTATTCTTTTGTATAGATTATATTTTTCTAATAGACCTGCATGATTTTTATCAACTGTATTCTCTCTTATTTCTTGAAGACAAGTATTTAGCTGTTGTAAATAATCTTGAGAATAATTCATTTTTTCTATAAATTCGACGATTTGAATGCTTCTTAAAGCCTCATACAAAAGTTTGTGTGCTCTAATACCTCTGTTGTACTGAGTACCGTTGAGAATTGCCGACAAAGTATTTACACCATAAATATCGGCTTCAATAAGAATACTATCGAGTCCACTACCATCAAGATATTGGCCCAAGCAACGCAAGAAATTTTTTTGTAAATGAAACGATCCTATTCTCAATATCAAATTGTCAGCTTCTTGAGTTGTCAGTGGAATATTTTTTGCAATAAGATATATCGCACGAAAGTACTGCTATTTTTTTACCGAGTGCAAGACTTACGCTGATATAATTTTTCATTGCAGTATAAACTACGTCTTTAGAAGTCGGTGGCTGAGGTATGATTGGACTAAATCCAACAGTAGAAATAGGTGCAGTTTCAGACGATAGTATTTGTTGAAATGGAGTCCATCCTGGTATTGAGTTTGTAGATGGTCGGCAGAAATTATTTTCTATTTGACTATATTGTAGTCTACACAAAACCCAGAGCAAATTATCAAACTATACATTGTTTTGACTTATTTTTTAATAAATAGCTACTGTCCTTATGATTCGGTATCAAAGGCTGCATACTTTCTTGAAAATGAAGAATTTCTTGGCAATTTAAAATTTTTAAATCAAACTCGTTTTGATTTACTGTAGGTTTCACTTTGATTAAATTTACTTCATTTTCAGTAGGCTTTTTTTCTTGATATATCACCATTGCTGTCACATGGGTCGAATCTTTTCCACTTAATGTTTCTTCATCGAAATCATTGTTATCTATAGCTCCATGAAGAAATAACGATGAATCTCGAACGATATTTTTAGGAATAAGCAGTTTTTTGTCAATATCTTCACACACAATTGACGTTGTTACTTCAGTATCAAGGTTTTTCAATGCTTTATAATTTATGCAATGCCCAAGTTTATTTAACATCATGATTAAATGTTTCGATCGTGTCAAATTATGAATAGATTGAGCTAAAGCTATATATGCTTTGGAGTCTGTTTCTCAGTAATCGTAAAATATATATCATAAAATATAGACAACCCTCGTCTATTATAATTCTCACTTAATTTTTTATTTTTAGCATTGAGCAATGCTTGTATAAAAATTTGCCAAGTAGCCGGTAATTGACCTTCTTTTAAAAATTTTTCTATTGAAATTTCATCATGTACATACCCATCGGGTATTACTTCGGTGTTTAATATTTCTTTGCGAAGTTGTTTTGCTACTTGAACAGTGTAGTTTGTAGAATTTATTGTGCGAATATGTTCAATCACTTCATCCAGTGGTATGTTGCTCATATATACCAATGATGATTTTGATCTATCATTTGGATATGAAAATAAAATATTTCCACCATATTTGTTAATTAGCAGTGATTTCATATCGCGATTTTCTACGACTGCATCTTCAATTTCTGTGAGTTCAGCTAGCCGCTTAGCCAACTGAGCCACTTCAAAAGAATGAGTTTTGAATTGATGTTTAATTTCATCAATCAGCTTCTCAAATGCCTCTATAAGTAAGTCATGCGGTATTTTATTTGAAGGTCTACCTGCTGGATTTGTAGAATTTCTTGGTAGTCGAAGATAATCACGATAACAATGTTTATGATACTTTATTTCCATAGCAAATAGATCAGCTGGTTCTTGGCATGTGCTAATTTTTGTATAAACATCGTCTTGTTTATTACGAGCGGTGTTAAAAATTTGCTCTGCCGCTGAAATTTCTGAACACAAGAAAAGCGTTTTGTTTTTATTTCTTGTTTGTTTACCGCAAATTAAACATTGCTGACTATTTTTGATTTTATTGACTACTCTTGATGAGTGTCGAACATATTCAGTTCCAGAAACACTAGCTTCTACAGAGGAGGTGGGAGTAGAAGCATTTTCCTGCTTATACAATGACAATTCTCGACGCCTTATTTTTTCTTCGCTAATGTAACTAGCCATACAACTTCTATGCCAAGTACATCTGTGTTCAGTAAAATCTATATTATTTTTTCACTAATGTCATCTTTTCTTGGATCTGCTGCTTTTTGGATATTTGCAAACGATTGTGGTTTTGGTTTTTCTGCCAAATTACCCGTTTTATCACAAAACAAACAAAATATTTCGTTTAGTTTTCGCTTCTTCACATTTGTCACTTGTAGCGACATTCTCGCCGTTTTTATTTAATAAATAAACCACTTAAATACAATCAAACAACAATTTAAACAAACATAAAACAACGTAAACACGAAAAAATAAACTTTTACGCATAATATTTGTTTTATACTGACTACTACGAGCGCTTTGACGCATCGGCGCATAGAGTGGGTACAGGAGTGGGGACAAGAGAAAGGGACCAACACAGCTGCTGGCAACATGAGTTTTTTTTTTATTTAGGGCCTCAGGTATAAGAATTTGAGCATAGTTGCCGGTCCTCCCATTTTGCATACTCAACTACCTACAGCGCCTGCACTAAATGGTTAGTCCGTGTTTTCTCCTGTTTAAAATAGTCCGTTCCCGAATAGCCAAGTTATTGGTGTACATTTGTTTACAGACACTTAAATCATATTCTTTTACTTGCAAGTGGTGTTCATTTGGAAATTTGCGTCTACAGTTTCTGTCCCTTGGTCTACTGAATGTTGTGTACAATTTTTTTTTTGATATCAGCATAGTAATCAAAAAGTATTTTCTGTACATGTTTATTGGAACGAAGTTCCTTACGACAGGCTTGGAGAAGATAGGGATTTTGCTGCGCGACCGAACTGAAAAAAATGTGATAGTAAAACCGTAAGAAAAAGTCCGTGGAATAAAACCGTTAAATGAGACGTGCGCAGGCGCGACAGTCGTATACACAAGCGAGTAGTGTGTAATACCTTTCTCTTTCTCCCTCTTTCTTTTCGTTCTCTCATCCCTTCTCTCTCTATTACCACTCCACCCCGCCAATGCATAGTATATACTCATGAATTCATGGACAAGCACGTGGCGAATACTCACATTATAGATACATTTTACTCGTAAGTAGAGCCACGTTTATTTTCATATAATTTCAAATCGTCAAAACAATAATAAATATAGTAACAATGGCAAGTGAACTAACAAGTGACTTGAATGCAATTGACAGTGATGATAGTAGGAAATTATTCAGTGCAAAGGAATTAAATACGTAAGTATTAGTTTATTTATAAATATAAAATATTTTACATTGGTTAATATTGTGTGTACATACTAAAATCTTTGTGAGGTTTTCTTGGTTATCTTTCTTGCTGTTTTGAGGGTCATACGGAAAAATTGAGAAAAAAACTACGAAACTTCATAGAGATTTTGTGTGTGCGTGTGTGTGAATATTTCCTTTTAAAAGTTAATTCTGTCCTATATATATATATATACATGTTATTAATAATTCTATTTATATTTTTTAATCATTTTTAGTACTGCAAAACCACCAAAAACCAAAGCAGAGTATCAAAAAGCGTATAGGGAACGCGAAAAAGCTAAAAAAAATGAAAATAAGCAAGAAAGGTACGATATAAAGCAAAGATATCCTCTAAACTAATGAAAATATTTAAAAAGTTTATTTATTATTTTTTGAAATAATTAAAAAAAATTCTCCCTTCAATTCCAAACATTTAAATATATATATACTAGCTGACCCGGCGAACTTCGTACCGCCTAACAGTCAAAGAATGTCGTGTTACCTTTTAACTGAACTAATTTTAGGCTTTGATGAACGTAATACAATAATACAAAACAATATTAATATAGATAGAAATATAAAGTATTTTATTATGATGAATGATGATGAAAACATACAGAATGAGAATAAAAATTAAAAAAAAAGAAATAATTAAGTTTTCCAAACACATGTCAGAAAAAAATCATTGAAAACTATGTTGTTCAGGTTGGGATACACTCTGATTAATTTATTAATCGGATTTTCATTCAAGCACCTTGTGGTAAACGACATTCTTCGTTTTTTGGTCAGGTGCAAGAACAAATAATGCGGATGGTTTGCCGACACGTGAGCATGCCACGTACAATTGACCATGAGAAAAACACGCATTTTCTAAATTGAGGCCACAAATAGTCAAGGATTGGCCCTGTGATTTGTTGATCGTCATGGCGAAGGCAAGACGAATCGGGAATTGAATTCGTTTGAACTCAAAGGGCATATCTGTTGGGATCATCGGAATCCTTGGAATAAGAACTTCCTCATCTTTAAATTTTCCTTTGAGTATCGACGCGTGAATCACATTGCTCATCAGTTTTCTTATCACCAAACGCGTTCCATTGCACAGTTTTGGTTGGTTTAAATTTCTAAGCATGATAACTACCGAGCCAACCTTCAGTTGTAAATTGTGCGGTGGTAAACCAGGCACATCCAAGGAGTTCAAAAATTCAGTTGGATAATTAGTGGCTTCTTCTTCGTTTGTTACACAGTCGATAGATTTGAATGAATACAGAGTACCTACGATTTGATTTTGAATTATAAAATTGAGGTCATCTACATCTTTATTTTTAGCCGCCAAAATTGCTCGCTCACTTAACCATTTAGTATTTTTGTGGTTAGCAATGATATCCGGAAATACTTTGTTGATAAGCTCATCTTTTGATGAGACGAAATTGCAAAAATTTGGAGGAAATGAAATCAAACCGCTCGATTCGTCAACAGGAACACGGCCATTACCGATATTCAGCAATTGCTTCGAGAAATCATCAGCAGATAGATCGTTCAACAATGCAACTCTCATATTTACAGACAGTTGAAGTTTGTTTACATATCGCCACAGATTTGATGCTTTGAGGCAAGCGTTTATTTCGTCGGCAGCAGTAGATCTTGGAATTACTGGTAGTGTTTGTCGGAAATCGCCAGATAATAAAATCATTGAACCACCAAAACATCTCGAGTCATTGCGCAGATCTTTTAATGTTCGGTCTAGTGCTTCCAATGCGCGTTTGTGCGCCATTGTGCATTCGTCCCATATGATAATTTTTGATGCTACTAAAACTTTGGCCATTGCGGAGTGTTTCGAAATGTTACATGTCGGTTGTTCAGTAGTTTGAAGATTTAATGGCAATTTTAACGCTGAGTGAGCCGTACGGCATCCGTCTAACAATGTGGCCGCTATTCCAGAAGAAGCAATTGCTACCGCAATTTCGGATCTCGCACGTACAGTGGCCAAAATCAATGACATGAGGAATGTCTTCCCAGTTCCACCGGGGGCATCCAAAAAAAATAAGCCACCATTTCCATCATCAATTGCATTAATCAGTGTATCATAGACTTCCCTCTGCTTAGGATTCAACAGTGGTACATTCGTTTGAACTGATTGGATTAGTTCATGTGGATCATATTCACGTTCACGTTCTAATTCTCTATTAAATGCGTCATTCATTCCGCGATCTGGCGCTGGCATTCCTAACCTAACTAACAAACTGCCGCATATGAGGTAACACATATCTTCGATCAAGAGCAAGGCCTGGTTATGCATCTCCTGATTCGCCTCAAGATCGGGATTTCTTGAGCTGACACGAATTCGATATAAAATGTCTTCCGACATGTTATCTTTGTATTTGTTCCACAGGTCACGTGGGTTCGATGGGAAGCATGTCGAAATGATGATTGCAAATAATGTGCGTATTTGACTTGGAGATGCAGAAATAATTGCTTCAGCGATTGTCGTGTCCCAATGAGTATCGTTTTCAAGCAAATTCAGCTCTTGACATGCTGCACGAAATGTGGGGCACACTATACTATTAACAGTTCGTATTGATTCAAATGATGTTGGCCCTCGAACATGTACCAGCAACAACCGCAAATAGAAACATTCATCATTCTTCGGATGAACTGTGTAAATACGACCAAGAGCATCAGCAGAACGCATATCTGGATGACCAGGAACTGCATCGCCTTGCTTCCGACGTTGAAATTTCTTCGATGTAGCGTTCCAAGTGTAATAACATGGCATTTCCGAGTAAAGCAACGTTCGTGCAAACGGATCGTTTTGACAAATCGCAAAGAAACTGGTCAGTGTTGTCGCTGGAGGTGTTTGGGCACGTTGAGCAGCATTCGACGCTGTGAAATATACTCTCTGACCGTTCTCTAGATGCACCCCCAAATGTACAACAGTGGGATAACGTTCGTGAATAGGGAATGAGAATATACGCCAAATTGCTTCATTGCAGTTCACATATCTACCAACTTGATAGCGCGTGATTTCATCGTTGATATTGGATGTTTGGATACCAAAAACCGCCATGTCGCTCCCTTTCGTGACATATTTGCAAATGTATTTAATAGATTTGACCGAATTGCAATACTCAACATTACAATGTGCCTTGAATGTTTTGGAAAGAAGTGGCAAATATGGAACAATCCAACTGTTGTCAACTATGAAATCGTTTCCTTTCACTTTAGTTGTGATAGTTCTACCATTATCATCGGGCGATCGACGCCGATACAATGGATAACCATCGTTGCCTGTAATGGTCTCTGCCGTGAATTTTCGCGGATACCGTTTGGAACACTTGCCGTCGACCATGCACGGTGATTGGCGGTTGATAGTGCCACATGGTCCATGAATCATATTCGTGATTACAACATCATGTAGGTCTGGATCGGTTTCAGGAGCAGGAATCTCCGCACATATGATGTCATCTATTTGATCTGGCCGAATTCTGTCTACTAACCAAATTAGAATGTGAGCATGCGGTAGGCCTCGGTCTTGCCATTCGACTGAATACATCCAGCATCGAGTAATCCCAAAGACGTGTTGCTTAACAATGTAATTTATTAGTGACCGAATTTTTTGCTTGAAAACCCGTGCGGTGATGTCGTGTCGATCACTTGATGTTTGTCCGGGAAGCAGCAATTGAATAATTTCCATCCATTTCGCATTACATGTAAATGTAATGAATAGATCTGGCCGACCATAATGACGAACATATGTCATTGCATCTTGCGCATATTCATGCATATGACGCGGGCTACCTGTGTATGTCGCTGGTAAAATAGTCAATCGACCAACATTTTCTGAATCTCCTTCTGTGCTTATTGCATCGCGTAAATGAATATACTCTTCCGAACGCAATTTAGCTTGATTCAAACGGATGAAAGTCAGGCGCTCCGTTTCGATTTTAACGTACATGTCAACGCAGTATTGTTGAAGCAGTCGACGAAATCGCAACAAATAATTGTCAGAATTTTCACGAATCATCAAACGATATGCGTAATAATTCATCGAACTAACCTTCTTGGTAGTTTCCTCACCTGAAACAAATACAGTAAAAATTGTATTTTAGAACCCCTAATAGGTTTACGACTCTTACAGCTACTCTCTACTAAATTAAGAGTGATAACCTTTTTTGTGTACCAAAAGCAAACAGAATAAAATGTGTATCAAGATAAAATGAAAACAATGATATTGATCTTACCATTCAATGGAGTAATCATTTTGATATTAAAGTGATATCCATCGTCTCCTTGCCAAAACATCAGCGGGTATTGTAACGCGTCATATGAACGGTGCGTTTCATATATTCTTTGTAGTTGCCCAGTATTGCGTCGTGTAAGCACAATATCAAGTGCTTCCAAGTTTTCACCAACAATCAGGATTGCCACTTCATCGATTGTTGGAGCATTAAATGTGCGTTCATGTGTTCCAGCTGGTCTTTTATCTGCTCTGATTACAACTTTATAGTCATCACTTGGCATGCGCTCTAAAGCAGTCTTGAACAGCCTGACCAATGCATGATGTTCATGAAGCATTTGCTGCAAATCTTGGAGAATTGCTCTTTTCGTAGCTGTGTTGATCCCTTGACGCCGGTCAAATTGTTCTTCCATATTGCCCATGAAGTATATTTGCAAGAATTTGTGCTGTGCATCTTCAATCGGTTGCAATGATCCAATGCGATGGCAAATCTGGCCTTGAATCTGTAAATTCAAAGCCATAGTTATAGTTAGATTTACAAACACTTTTTACAGAAATGTAACAAACTACATTCCAAATTTTTTTTACAATCATAGAAAATGAAATTTTTAACGTAAATTACCTTAAACGTCGGATTATATCCGTGTTCTTTAATAATTTCCGCCCCAAATGAAGTCATTTGGAAACAGGCATTGTATTTTTGAGTGTTCGCTAGAAAATGTCGTGATTCTAGTGTTTCGCCATAAAGCAGGGAACGCAATGGCTCTGGTGGCGGGACCACTAATGGCAATGTCACTTTACCACTAAGGCAGCATAAACCGGGCGTTTCACCAGCAAACTTCAATGCGCCACAATGCTGGCAAACAACGTCCATTGGACCAATGCAAACTAAACGATGCAAGGCGTAGTCGATGGTGCAATCATATCGAAACGCTGCTCGATTGAAATCAATACTTGAACCATTTCTTCTTGCACTTCGAAGATTATTCCTCTGTTCATCTGTACGATAAGCTCGACGATTTCGTCGACGAATCTAGCCGTTTCACGGGCTGCCTCTCTTTGCTCTTGTGTTTGAGAAGCACGAATTAAGGCCCTTCTTTGCTCCATACTAACGCGGCGCTCTTCTCGGGCGATTTCTCGTTCTTCGTCAGATAATTGACTCGCGATATTCCGTTGCCTAATTGCATTACGGGTCCGCTGGGAAAGATTAGATCTTCTAGGACGCGGCATTTTTATTAATAGTAATACTGAATATGCACTCGCACAAAACCACATAAAACAATCGAGACATAGATAATAGCTTATCTAGAAAAATCATAGACACCCTATGAAAAGACATTTACACTTTTGTTAACCTGTAGAATAAATCTTTAATTTAATAAATAATTTACACAAATTAATGTCTAAAACAAACAAATATAACAGTACCTACCTGAACTTTCGAGATATTTTGCACAAAATAAATTTCTGAACGCACACATAAATAGTTGTTACAGTATTTGACAGGATTGCACAACAAATGTTTGACATGTAATAAACAAATGAGCATTTATTGAAATGATTTAGTATAATGAATACACATTTCTGAACGCACGCGTAATATTTTTCAATCTTCTTTAAAAAAATACACATAATAGTTTATTCATCCATTTGAAATAGTTCTATGAACGCATGGATAAATGTCAATCATTACTTACAGATTTTGACAAAAAAATTTGACAGCTCCGAAATTAAAGAACTTTTAGGGAAAATAACGCATTTTTCAAGTATTCGTCAATTTTTCAGTATTTTTAAGATATATTCTGCTATTCGGGGCGGAGACAAATCCAAAAAATCAAAAACCATGAAAATTGGTCCAGCAGATCTCGAGTTGTAAGTGTTGTAACAAACCCGACTTTGTTTTATATATATAGATTTTGATAATTCTATTTTTATTAATCATTTTTAGTACTGCAAAACCACCAAAAACCAAAGCAGCGTATCAAAAGGAGTATAGGGAACGCCAGAAAGCTAAAAAAAATGAGAATAAGCAAGAAAGGTACAATATGAAGCAAAAATATCTAGTAAACTAATTAAAATATTTAAAAAGTTTATTGATTATTTTTTTTTTATTAATCATTTTTAGTACTGCAAAACCACCAAAAACCAAAGCAGAGTATCAAAAGGAGTATAGGGAACGCCAAAAAGCTAAAAAAATGGGAATAAGCAAGAAAGGTACAATATAAAGCAAAAATATCTAGTAAACTAATGAAAATATTTAAAAAGTTTATTGAATATTTTTTTTTAAGTTAAACAAAAAATCTATTTTTAATCATTTTCAGTACCGCAAAACTACCAAAGACAAATGCAGAGCATCAAAAGGTATTCAGGGAACGTCAAAAAATGAAGAAAATTAAAAATAAACGAGAAAGGTACAATACAAAAATATCGATGTGTATGTATACATACGAGGGTGCTCCCTTTTTTTCGAATTTTATTTTTGGCCTCATCTACGAAAAAGTATTATTGCAAATTAGAAAAAAAAAATTACTTTCTGAGTTTAGAATAATAATTCGTGTGTGGAGTGAAAATATATAAATTCAAAGAAAAGAAGCACTCAAATGTATATATAGAAATTTTTTTCTTTTCCTGTTAAATATTTTTTTTTTAGTAACGCTGCATTAACTCAATCTGAACACTGTAAAGAGTATCAGCAGAAATCTAGATTGAAAAAGCAGCGTGTTCAACTTGATGCTTTACTATTTGAAAAGAGTGAAGTTCCACAATCGTAAAATATTCATTTTTGTAATTCACATTTACTATGTAAAGAAACCCATTTAAATGTTTAATGTTTTAATTTCAGAAAAAAAATCAAATTGATTGATATACAGAATGTAACAAAGAAAACATTTATTACGAGACACAACGAAATTTTGACTGATCACATCGAATCATCATAAAGAGCTGTATGTATTTCAAAATTTGTATCCAACTTTTTTCTTAATTTTTTTAAATTTTTCTTTAAAGCATATAACTTTTTGTCTTAGGTTGCATGATACTGATAATTTACCAACACAAACACAGGCATCTTCTCAAAGATCAGTCATAAATCTTCCATTCCAAGCTCCATACGAGCAACATACCGAATGTTCAAAGCCGAACGCCATTTTACAGCGTTTAATAAACATTCCTGGAGACGGCAATTGTTTATTTTATTCTCTCATTGAAGTCCTAAGGCTCAGAATAACACCATCAGAACTCAGAAAACAATTACTGTATTCTCTATATTTTCATACCTGCCAAAACCCAAATAATGAAAAATTTATACTTGTTAGTGAGTCCGAATATGGAGATTTAGATTGTTTATCGATATTTTCAAGAGAATACAATCAAAATATTTGTTTGCATTTTCATTTCTTCGATACCAACACACGTCAAGAAAAAGTGTGGTTCTGTTATTTTATTGTGAATGATACACAAAACTTCATTCACCTCCATCTTCGCAATCAGCATTTTACTCCGTATATTGAAGTACAGGAAATGATAATAAACAACAGTATTAATAGTCAACAGCCTATTACTCAATATATTGAAACACAAGATATGATAATGGATAACAATATTAGTAGTCAACACTCTGAAGACTGTATTTTCGAAGGTCCTTCAAACTTTGAAAATAATACAGCAGCCGAAGAAAATTCCGATGCAAGTGAAATTGAATTTAATGACGAAAACGATGTGATTGAGATGGAATTTATAGAAAATGATGTCACAATTCCAGTTTACACAAATTATTACCAAAACAGCAGTAGTCATCTAGATTTTTTCACTGGCTTTAAAAAAAATACTTTTGGACATTCTTGTGCTGTCTGTGATAGGCTTTGGTGGATGAAAGATTTAAGTGAGACATCTAGTATACACGAGAATATTTTACAAAAAATATTGCCGGTAATTTTTTTACTTTAATCAATTTTTTTTATCTTTATTGGTACTTCATCTTATTTTATTACTATATGTTCTTTTTGCTATTTCAGAATTATGTATGTGGTACAAATGTTGACATTTGTTCTACGTGTAAAGCGGCTTTAAGCAAAGAAAAAATACCTTTAATGGCGACATAAAACGGTTTTTCATACCCAATAATTCCATCCGATCTGCCAACATTAAATCTTGTAGAACAACGATTAATTTCACCGAGAATTCCTTTCATGCAAATAGGAAGACTTAGACATGTTCATGGTCAAATTATAAATGTTCCAATTGAAATTAATACAATGGTAAACCAATTGCCTAGAAATATTAACTATGACCATTGCATTTATGTACAAGAAGAAATTAGTATATAAAAGCAGTTATGTTCATGGCCTCATAAATCTAAAGAATATTAAAAAATGGTTGACTTATTTGGTAAAAACTCCGCTTTATATTTACTACAATATCACAATCGACAATACCTTTTTAAATAATAATAATAACGAAGCAGCTCCGGAATTAGTGCTTGATGATGTCAGTGAGCATGTGCCGATTGAAGATAATCTCACAGCTCAACAACAAACTCTTATGTGGAATGAAGATTTACATTTGCATATGGCACCTGGAGAAAAGAGTATTCCTGTTAGCATACTATTCGACGAACATGCCGAAGAGCTTTCATTTCCAACTATCTACGGTGGTCAGTTTAGAACCTATAGAGAAGATATACATGTAACTGAATTTATGCAAGCTACTAATGAAATTCGGCGTACAGATCGACGTGCTACTAATCCACAGCATCTTTTATATTTAGCTGCGAAAATTATGAGACTGCAAGTCAGTCAAAGCTGTAGGACTGCATTTAAACACGTTGGCTATGATACTAAAATTACGAAAGAGAACGTACAGTCTGAAGAATATATTAATAACTGTATTGAAAGTAACCTTGCTTTTCTTCGTTGTATTCCGAATTCCGCTTGGTACTGGTCCGATCGAAAAAAAGATCTTTTCGCCATGATTAGACAATTAGGAGCACCGACTGCTTTTATGACTGTCAGTGCTAATGAAACGGGTTGGACAGATTTGCTTAAATTATTGTATAAATTAAAGAATAATGGAGCAGATATATTCAATGAACTTTTAGCTGAAATGAGTTATATCGATAAAGCAACTCTAGTTAATGAAGATGCTGTTACTTGTGCCATATACTTTAACAAATTAGTAGATTGTTTATTGAAGATTTTACAATCTAAAAAAAGAAGTCCATTTGGTAAACATAGGGTAAATAATTACTTTAAAAGAATCGAATTTCAACATCGTGGAAGTCCTCACGCTCACATTCTGTTATGGTTGGATAATATACCGGGAGATTTATTAGATAACAACAAAGATTTAATTCAAATAATTGATGAATTAATTTCCGTATCAGAGTTAGAAGCGTCTGGAAATATAAAACTCCAAACTCACAAACACACTTTTACGTGTTATAAAAAAATGGACCCTAATAAAAAAGAAAACTGTCGATTTGGTGCACCTTTTATGCCATCGCGAAATACAATAACATTGTTACCTATGAAAGATACTGATCCAAATTTTTCTGAAGAAAAATTTAAAGAATATAAAAATCACTATAAACTAATTCGTTCAAATTTAGAAAGTTTTGAATACACAGATTTTGATCACTTTTATAAAGACAATAATATTGAATCCGATGAACATTATTACAACATTATTCGTGCAGGTATCAGTCGACCAAGGTTATTCTATCGTCGAACACCATCAGAAAAGTGGCATTATTCTTTTAATCCATTTGTACTTCATCATCTAAAGTCTAATATGGATTTCCAAATGATCCAAGATGAATATTCATGTGCTGCTTACGTTGTTGAGTATGTTAACAAACACAACAGAGGTATCAGCAATCTACAACGACAAATACTTCCGGTTATGGACGAAAATCCAGAATTTGATCTTGTAGATATCACAAAGAAATTGAGTGTTGACGTTCTTCATGCTGTTGAAATGTCAGCACAAGAAGCTGCTTGGTATTTGTTACGACAGCCTATGGCAAAATCATCGGTAGTGACTGTTTATATACCGACAATATATCCCACTGAATGTCAAAGAATAAGGAAAACTATGAAAGAATTAGAGGTATTGGAGGATGATTGCACAAATATATGGAAAGGAAACTGGTTTGATAAGTATGAAAAAAGACCCGATGATTTGGACAACGTTACATTAGCACATACATTAGCGTAGCTAATTATTACATCAATAATAAAGGAGAATATGTAAAAAGGAAAATTCAAAAAGTGATCCGTTACCGTAATTATGATATGGCTGATAACTTCAACGACTACAGAAGAGAAATGGTATTGCTGCATATTCCTTTTAAAAGTGAAAACAACGACGTTCTTGCTGATAATAAATATATCCAAATATATGAAGATAACAAAGATTTAATCTTAAAACGCAGAAAAGAGTTTGAGTCCAACTTAGATATAGAAAAAACCCTTGAAATTTGCAGACGGTTGTGCAGAGAAAAAGAAGACGAAGAGGATGATGGAGAAGATGAACAAGAACATGCTAATATAGTCTTCGAAAATGATCCTTATACATTGATAGCGCAATATCCGGATTCTACAATCAATGCTGATTTGCAAAATGCAGCACTTAGCAAACTTGGTTCTGTTGCAAAAAAAAGAGAAAACTTGATGGACACTCAACAATTCTGCGAATTAATGAGATCGGCAAATACAAAACAAAAAGATCTATTAATGAACATTATTCATCATTTACTAACTCCAAATCAAGTGCCGTTTCAAGTTTTCTTCACTGGTCCAGCTGGTAGTGGTAAGACTTTTGTCATTAAACTTATAATGGAAATTTACAACAGATTTACTGACAATGATGGTTACTGCAATGCTTACATAACTTGCGCTTCAACTGGCAAAGCTGCTGTGGCAATTGATGGTACAACAGTTCATACAGCTCTTAAAATTCCAATTTCAAAAATGTTACCTTTACCATTTGAAACGTTACATTTGTACAGATCACTTTTTAGATATGTTAAAGTATTGATCATTGATGAAATAAGCATGATCAGCGCAGAACTATTAGGCAAAATTGACATGCGTTTAAAACAGATTACCGGAAGAGGTAAAGCTGACTTTGGTAGCATAGATGTTATTTTAATTGGGGATTTACGACAAGCACCACCAGTAAGGGCAACAGCCATATATAAGCCAGTTAAAACAAATATTTTTGGACCTTATTTGTGGAGAACATTAAAATTTTATCAACTGACTGAAGTAGTGAGACAGACTAATGTTCAATTTTCTAATATTCTGACTAAGATAGGCAACGGAGATCCATTGGATAAGGCTGAATTTCAAATTATTGAATCCAGATTTTTTACCAAAGAAGATGCCGAAAGATTGTGTCCTCATGGAGTTCGTTTGTTTTATGAAAACGTTCGTGTTGACGCTTACAACAATTATGTTTTGCAAACATTTGAAGAAAAAATAATTTCTACAGCTGACGATGTGATCATTGGTTCAAAAAGTCGTGAACAAGAGACTAATTGTCGTCAGAAACTGCATAAAAAGAATCTCAATGAAATCGGTGGGTTACCATACCAAAATACTTTTGTTAAATCTATGTATTACCTTATTACCACTAACATCGATGTAACTGATGGCTTATGTAATGGTTCAGTGGGAAAGTTAGTACATATGGATTTTGATGAAAACAACACCGTATGCAGAGTTTGGTTAGAATTTTGTGGTTCGAAAAAGATAGGTCAAAAAAAAAGAAAAAAGCTGCTCGACTAGCAATTCAATGTGGTATCAGTAATCTTGCTGTACCAATTGAATTACGTTCAGCGAACATCCCATTGACATCAGATAAGAAAGTTACTGCGAAACGGAAGCACTTTCCTTTAGTTTCGGCTGCTACGATGACCATCCACAAATCACAAGGTGGAACTTTCGATGAAATTGTTTACGAATACAATAAGGGACATCCACAAGAGCTTGTTTATGTTGCGCTATCTCGTGTAACAAACATCGAAGGTTTGTTTATTGTAACACCCGATAACGATCCAACTAACTTCAGATTCCACCATAATCTAGTGCAAGCATCATCAACGAAAAGTTTGCTGCAAGAATTTCAGAGATTGTCGTTAAATCCTTTACACACTGAAGCCCAAACGATCTTGGATTTTCTTCAAACTAAAAATGGCATTTCCATAACCACATTAAATTGTCAAAGTCTACAAAGCCATAGATTGGATTTGTCAGATTCTGTAATTCAAAAAACTAATTTCTTCTTTCCGAAACGTGGATGATCAATGACCAACAGTTTGATATTCCTAATTTCAACTGCATTGCCCATTTCAAGCGAGATTACGTACGTACAGGTGGAGTTGCTATCTATCAAAATAGCAATGACACTACTAATATTTTAACACCAAATATGGACATAATCTTAAAAAGTACTGGCGATGTGAATGTTAGACGTACAGGAGTTGGAGACATTTGTTCAGCTATATGTAAAACGAACAACGGAGTTGAAATTGTCATGGTTATACATAGTCTACATTTCACCAAACACAAAAATTGAAGATGTGAAACATTTCATCCATCGAGCGCTGATAGAATATACTGATGAGGTTTCTGAAATACTTGGTGGAAACTTCCATCAGCTTGCGATGGTTTTGTCTGGAGACTTCAATATCAATTTTGCAGATAAAAAATCAGAACCACTAAGAACATTTCTTTTAGAAAAATTTAAATTCAAAAATATAAATAACAATCCAAAAGAATCGACAACGAGATACGGTACTACTATTGATGCTGTTTTTTCGAGGTATTTGCATAAAATAGAATCACAAGCATATGTATCATATTTTAGTTCCCACAAGCTAATAGTTTCAGCAATAGAATTTAATGACGAGACTGATTAATAAGAATTACTTATAATAATAATAATAATAAACTTTTTTTGTAATTATTTCTATTTCTATGTAATTTTATGTTGTCAAACAAAAATAAAAAGACATATTTTGTTATTTTAGTTGATAATTTGAATTACGATTTTTTTTTATTTTACGTAATTTATTATTTCCTAAAATACTGAATTTCCTAAATACTTTCCTGTACTTAAATAAAAACTAATCAGCAAAATTTAAGAGAAAAATCAAGAAAACCTACATAAAATTGAGCACGATTTTTTTTTTGCAAATTGTGTCGATTCTACATTAGCCGAAGGAACTTCGTTCCTACCTGGTGTCCCACGACACCACATCTTTTTATTTTATTGCATTCCAATTTAACAATATTTTCCAGTAATTTTATATTTGCATTTAAGTTTTAATATTCTATCTTCCTTTTTCTTTTGTTTCTAGTTAGAACTACTTTTGTTTATTCTTGGTTTTCGTATAACTCTTAACTTCTGCTCTTTAATTGTCAAAACTATCAGAATAGATGACATTTTCCTTGTCAATACTATCATCGCTTATAGTATAATCGCCTTCTTAACGTGGCTTGTTAAACCCGTATAAATGGTATTATATTTTTCAATCAAAATTACGTCAACTATAATTTCGCTGGATCTTATTTCGTCCATTTCCACGGCATCGTTAGGCAAATAACAGTTTTTTAAATTTAAATATTCATCTTTATCATAATCTAGGAAAACTTTTTTATCAAGGGACTCGAAACTATGGCTTGCATTAGCGGTTATAATATATGATGGAACTATCGCATTCTTTTTATCTGACGGAGGACAAGTTTTGTATTATTTATTACTTAATCCCAGAAAGTATTAAGCATTTATTATTTGTTCTCAAGAATAACAATTACTGGAGAGGACGTTCTGGATTACTTTCGTAAGTTATTATGCGAGTGTGATGTCAAGCCTTGCAGTGATAAATATAAAATTTCCGACTTTATTTATTTTTATCCAAATTTCCAATATTTTTGAAAGTATACAAAAGTATAAATGCGCATTTTAGTGACATCTGGTGCGATGTATTCTGCACATGGAACCTCCTCTCGAACAGTGGGGAGTTACAAAAGTATCATGTCGCAGTACATTAGTATATTCTTATTAATTCAAATGAAGCGAATAAAGAAAAATACACGTCAAAAAATCTTAATATCTACAGATTAAAAGATCTTTTTGAAATTACTTAAATTTATCCGTATGAAGTCCCGATACGAGTAGTTTTGATATCTGGGGGAAAGACATTTAACGTGGTGTTTAACGAAAAATTCCAGACAATATCTCTGTCTATCCTAAAATGCGAACCCGGGACGGGTCTCTGGCTAATACCTTTATAAAGTCGTCCGGTAAAGCTCCTAAAAAGGATTTCTCTTTCTTCAAAATCAAGCCACATTTTTTACATTTGCTTTATAAAGTATTTTGGTTCATAGTGCCTTCTATGTTGAGTTTCGTTAGTTTTTACTGCTGAGTCTCTTTGCTGAACTGCCGTGTCGGGTCAAGAATTTGTTTATTCAAATTTATTTTTGCTGTTATGGACTATAATTTTTGTAGTTGCACGTTGCAGATTCTCGATGTTTTTTTAATATTATTCAGAGGATCGAAAACCGTGGATGCGTCATGGTCTTAGATTGAATTACATTTTCTACTTTCACAGGACTATTAAAGAACCTATTTTATGGTTTGTGAAAGCTTTGTACATTAAAAGCTTTGTACAGTAATTATTATACGCTATAATAAACAAGTGTATAATAAACAATTTACAATACCATACGATTTTTTTTTCTTCTCTCCCTAATTGTTCAATTAATAAAAATAAAGCTATCACAGGTTCAATAACACTGTAATCACAATTACAAACCTTTATATAGTCATACAGCGATACATCAATATTTATGTTTTAATAATCTATAATATAAAAATAAGTCGGGTTTTCCTTCCTGACTATAACTCCAGAACGCACGAACCGATTTCCACGGTTTTGCATTCGTTGGAAAGGTCTCGGGCTCCGTGAGGTTTATAGCAAACAAAATTCAGGAAAAACGTCAACAGAAAAACAGGGAAAATCATTTTTCACATACAGCGCCATCTCTGATACATAGCATGTACTACAAACCAATATGGTTTTGCATGGTTATGGAACAGATGGCGCTAGTATTTTAAGTAGGTGGCGCCGGTGCGTGATACATTGTTTGACAGCTACTCATTGTACTCTGCTCAGTTAATTTCCCAGAACGCACGAACCGATTTCCACGGTTTTGCATTCGTTGGAAAGGTCTCGGGCTCCGTGAGGTTTATAGCAAACCAAATTCAGGAAACATTTCAACAGAAAAGCAGGAAAACAGGGAAAATCATTTTTCACATACAGCGCCATCTCTGATACATAGCATGTACTACAAACCAATATGGTTTTGTATGGTTGTGGAGCAGATGGCGCCAGTATTTTAAGTAGGTGGCGCCGGTGCGTGATACATTGTTTGACAGCTACTCATTGTACTCTGCTCAGTTAATTTCATGTGACATTTATTATGAGCACGGTCTTTCAAACGCTAACTTAAAACCGGTATTGTGTTCACTGTGAAATTGTAAATCCGTTGATTCCATAACAAATCCCGATGATATAGTAAATTATCCAACGGAGTTTTTCAACTCTCTGGAGTTACCAGGATTTCCACCACATAACTTGCAACTCAAAGTTGGTTCAGTTATTATGATATTGCGTAATTTGAATCCACCGCGACTTTGCAACGGTACTCGACTTGCGGTGAAAAGACTTATGCCGAATTTGATTGAGGCAACCATTATTAACGGAAAGTACGCAGGCGAAAATGTATGTATTCCTCGAATACCAATGATTCCGACTGATCTTCCGTTTGACTTCAAACGATTGCAATTTCCGGTTCACCTTGCGTTCACAATGACAATTAACAAGTCGCAAGGCCAATCGCTTAGTGTTTGCGGGATAAATTTAGAAAATCACATGGGCAGCTATACGTTGCGTGTTCACGAGTTGGGAAACCATCCGCTTTGTTTGTGTTAACGTCAAACCAAAGAAACAAAAAATGTGGTTTACCAAAGAGCACTTCAATGAAACGGACAATTTGCGGAGACGTATAACGCTTCGATTCAGTATTTACGTTGGATTCACTTTCATTTTTTACTTAGAGAAGTTCAACTAAATTACACTTCATTTTTGTAATCGAAATGAATTCATTACTGTTGTGAAATGAAATAAAAATTTTCCTTTTCAAATATAAAAAAAAATGTTTCTTCATCTTTTCATCCCCAAACGAAATGTTACAAAAAACGAAGCCATCTGGTGGCGAAACGGAGTTCGCCGGGTTTGCTAATAATATGTATAAAATAGTACACAAGCGTTGATGAAATGTGAAGTGGAAATTCATTTGTGTACATATTCCCTTTTTCTATGTTTTTATTGAATCTGGTAGAGGAGTAAATACAATATAAATATCACTAGGTAAATAATATATTTCTGTAACCATCAAAGTTTACACAATTAAGCATCTGTATCTAGTCACCTTTCTAAACGATTAATTACATTTGATATTGCTATAAGAGGTAAACTTGAGTCTGCATTCAGATCTTTAAAGTTGTTAGCATCTGGCATGAACAAATAATTAATATGTAAAATCTGTGAAGTGAGTAGTTTCCCTAAGAAATTGTTGTTTGTATTAATTGATAAGTAAAATAACAGATGAATTGTAACAAAGTTCCTTGTAATCAGTTCATACGACATAGTGATGATACTACATAGTGATTCTTAATTATTAAAATCCGCATTTTTGATAAAGTTCTTTTTCTTTCCTATAATAAATGTTGCTCGTTCTTTTGTGATTCTCATATTGTTAAATATCCGTTATTTTTGGCCACGTTTTCTTTACAACAAGAAATTTACAAAGGGTTTTATAGTAGTGTAAGCATAGCCAAAAATAAATATTGGTTTTAAACCCATTTTCTCATAATCTATAAATGCTACATAAAAGCAAGTGCATCATACATTTTTTTCGGTTCTTTTTATTCCTATTGACAGTACAAAATGGTCATACATGTTAAAAAATTATTTTTTACACAGTTCTAACATACTTACAAAATATTTAAAAAAAAAACGAAAGAAAAACTATTTATTATGTAAATATAAAATTGTTTATTCTAACCATTTACTCCATACAAACGGCCGTTAAAATCAAAGAGGCGCTTTTTGAGCTATGATGTAAAAGTGGGATAGATGCCATAGTTTTTGTAAATAGGATATTAAAAAAATATTTTTACAATAAATTAAAACTGTTTATTTCCTTATCCAAAATGTAAACTAGTATAGTTTACATTATAAAAATACCCAATTAGCATTTTTAGTACAAAAGATGAAAGAAATAAGAGATGCAATGACATGAGAGAGATGCTATAGCTATTATTTGGTCTTTTTTTGATTTTCCTTTCGTAAAATTTCCCTCTGCAATTTTATAAATGTGGGACATACATTTTGGATGATTAGCGGAGCCATTTTAGGCATGTACAACACTTAATCCAGCCCAATTCCTTCTTGGTTAAAAAATAATTTTCCCAACAGTCGATACACTCAGACTTTTTATTGACGCCTTTCATTATTAATACTGGAGGTAAATACCGGCCTTCGGCTTCGGATTATATGAACATTCATAGCTCCCTCCTCAAACTTTTCCCGGTTATTGATTATTTGAATTCCACTATCATCAACGTGAAAAAAATTTTCACATTTATTGGTCAGATCATGTTTTGTCATTTCTTCTTCTAGGATCTTAAAAATACATTAACTTCTTCCCTATTCATACCCTGAGTTCTAACAACTGAAAGATCTTCTGCCTGATGTACAGATTTATCTGTATTTCTCTTAAGAAAATATGTAAGCCCTTGGTGTCCTGCTCTTTACTTTTTTCGAAAATTTGCGCTCGATGGTAAGCTATTCCGCAACTTGATAAGCGAGAGAGTGTAAATCCATCACCTAGCTAGACGTTTAATATATGATGCTGATTCAGGACGGATGTCGAGCAAATTATTTCTAAAGTGGTTGCATAAGTTTATTGAATTTTCTCGTGTATCAAAAGACAATCCAGTGATACTACTTCTTGATGGACACGCCACGCATACTAGGAATCTTGAAGTAATCGACTTGGTAAGACAGCATGTTTTAATTATGATGTAATTTCCTCCGCACTGCTCTCACCGCCTGCAGCCGCTAGATGTGTCATTAATGAAACCGCTCAGTACTTGGAAACTGCGTAGTTACGATCAAATTTTGGAAAAGTCGTAACTATGTTCCAGATCAGTGAAATATTTGGATCGAGCTGCAACCATACTTACTGCAGTGAACAGTTTTAAGAAATATGGTAGCTGCCCATATAATCCATTGGTTTTTGTTGACGAAAGTTTTATTGCAACAGAAACCACAGATGTTGCCCTAAATGTCGACATAAATAATGAGATTATAATACCTGAGAAATCTGCATTTAACAAGAGCTTGGGTATTGAAAACATCTCTGACATCGATCCTGTACCTACTCCGGGCTGTTCTCATCATTTTAATCCACAAACAGGTGTCGTCAAATCCAGCTTCATCTTTAACGTTTCACCAAGAAATATTCTGCCAATTAAAAGTTGGTAAGAAATGAAAGGAGAAAGAATATAATATATGGTAAGACAGCAACTTTGACATTTTTTCCTTATAAAAGTGAGTTATCCAAGTTAAAGGAAATCGATGAAAATAAAAAATCTTAAGTAAATAAACTAAAGGGAAAGACAGGTAAAACAAACGAAGCTAAGAAGAAAATTATAAGTAAAACTATACAAAATGAAAAAACAAATTAAGGGAAAAGAATGAACTTTAAGAAGACTGGGTTGTGTGTTAAACTTGTGGGCTATGTGCGCCTGAATTGTGTGCTACGATTAAGAATGAACCTACTTTTAAATGCAAAACATGACAATTTTAATAATTGCCCCATCATGCCCCCAACACTGTATCATCTTACCCCGCATATGGAATACTCGTTATGGCCCTCCTTCATGTAGATAGTCTGTAGGTACATATCATTTGATTAATTACAAGTGTTTTGTGAAAAATGGTACAAACGTACAAGAGAAAAATCACGAGAATCAGTTGGTCTATAGAAAGCACGAAACAGGCCATTGATGTAGTCCTACGCAAATCAGTAGGCTACAGCAAAGTAGCTCAAGTATATGGCGTTCCACAGACTACATTAGATAGTCACGTGGTTAAAATAAAGACGGGTGAGGTGTCTGTTGGCTCAATTGTAGGTAATTTTAAATTCGTGTATTATAAAGAAAAGAACAACTAGAAAAATACCATAAAGATATGGAAAAACTACTTTTTGGATTGACTCCCCATATTCTACGAAAGATAATATGTCAGCTGGCTGTAAGTGGCAAATACACAAGTTAAACTGTAATAAAGTAATAGCTGGCGTATATTGGGTAAAAGGGTTTATGAAGCGTCATCCATATTTATACATCTGCAAGCCAGAAGCCACATCGGCATCTAGAGCGGTGGCTTTTAACAAAGTCGCTGTAGGTAATATCTATACTTTCGTTGGGGGCTTGTATATAAATTTAAATTGACGCCACATAAATTATATAATTGCGATGATACTGGTATGTCATGTGTTTCTAAAACAAAAAGCAAAATTGTTCCAGAAAAGAGGAGAAAACAGATAGTATCACTTTGTACAACAGAACGAGGGCAGACTATTTCGGTCGAAATATGTTTTAATGGAGCTGAGACTACATGTTTCCCATTATGATATTCGCTCGACAGAACATGAAATAAAACTAGTTGGATCGAGCTCCTTCAGGAACGATAGCAGAATGCTATTCTCGCCGCTGGATGACCACTGAGATATTTATGAGCTGTTTCCAGCGGGTCGTCCGACATTCAGTTGCTTCAGGTACTAATCCAGTTTGGCTACTTTTGGATCATATAACCCATAGAACTATAACATAGAACTAATTAAAAGTCCACGTAAATATGGTGTTATAATACTTTGCTTTCCTCTGTATTGCACCCGTAGGCTTCAGCCTTTAGACGTTAAATTTATGAAGCCTCTGAATGTCTATTACGATCCAGCTGTTTCTAATTGGTTAAGATCGCATCTAGGTCGATAACTAATAACAACTTTTCAAACAAGCGAAATCTTTGTGTAGGCCTATATTTAAGCTGCAATAATCTCTACGGCAATCAATGCATTTCGAAAATGTGGGATATGGCCATTTAACCAAAACAATTTTACAGAATCAGATTTCATAGCTGCATCAACAACAGACGTACTGCTGATAAGTGAAGAGCTAGAAACTGCTTCGTTGACTGCTGAAAATCGGCCAGAACCACTGCCTTCCATTGAAGAAAGGCCTGCTGAACCTCTTTTTGCTGCAACAATACCACTTTTCGTCAAAAGCTCTTATGTTAGAACCACGACCATATGTAGACAATGAAGATAGACTACTATAGTACTACCCAGCTCGAACAGTATTTCGTGATTTGACATCTTACTTTGAGAATGTTTACTCCAAGGATATTTTGGCAAGTCGACCAAAAAAATCGGGTGGAACTGTGTCCGAGATACATGACCGTTAGTTTAACGTGAAATGTTTATATCAGCGAGTCGCTTGAAATGAAAATTAAACTTTGACTGGGTATTAGACCTATGCGCGACTCAATGATGTGCATGGTAGAGGGGTATACAGGTAAATAGTGAAATAAAAGAAATCGAATGACATATACGCATCAAGTTGATTAATTGTATAAATCTTGCAAAACGGCTTACAATGTAAACTGGTTATGTCACTCTATGGGGCGGCGCTGCAGAAAAGTATGTGATATGGAGTGACCTCGATCTCTGTCCGGGTGCGATGTTTAAGCATTTTGTCTCGTCCCTTATGTGACCCCTCATCAGCACACTATGTTATCATAGTGTGCTGATGAGGGGTAACTAATATCTTCAGCTCTTTCCTCGTTCGCTCTGCTCGAGCCTGAGACTAGGCTGGCCAAGTCATGCTCTAAACTGGGCCTATCGACTGTGATATTGTTAGCTTGAAACAGCGGTTTTTCGTCCAAGTAAAGCTGCCACGCCTTCACTGTAATTTTCTGTATGAACCCACTTAAGAATTAAGACTTATCCATGACGAACCTCTTTATGTTCACCTTTATTAGATGATCGTTATTCAATTGATGAGGCAAGGGTTCTTCGGCCTCCTCTCTTCTCTTTCTAGGCCGCTTCCTACTGTTTTGACGCATAACTGTACGTCTTGGAGGCGTCATAATGGAATTAGTCTGAAATTTTCCATAAAATACTAATTTAATCCGCTATTACTTTTGGTGGACAGCTTTTTTTATATTTATTTTGTATATATTTAGAGGACAACGAATTCTAACTAACGCAACACGAATTCTACTTTTGTCTTAATCCATACGCGTATTGACGAATTACAAGCAAACTTTAGCCCAAATTGCGATGTGCGTCACGTGGCACTGGCTCAGTCTAACTGCATGAGTCAAAAGTTACATAATGGCTACTTGCATGAGTCAAAAGTTACATAATGGCTAGTTGGATAATGGCTACTTTACTCTTTTCAATGTAATGTCACCTCTGGCACGCAGTCACATAGCTACACTCATCACTGAGGCGACATGTTTTCGTTACATGTCATTTTAGCAAGTAAACCCTTACTTACAGAGTTGAAAGACGTTTCATTTTAAAATCAGAGCAGGAAGAACTATCGCTGAGAAAAAAACAGCTGTTCTAACTTCAAAACCCTATAAAAAAACTATAGAAAAGAGAAGAAGAAGTGTTCTATTCTAAATTATCCTCGCTTAAAGAAACCCACTAAGAAACAGAAGACCCAAAAAGGTCGTTGCGAGGCAGAAAATAATAACGAGGATACCATTACATATATCGTGTTGACGTGAACCACACCTATGTGAAGTTTTCGAAGGGTTGGATGGGCTATCAACTATGTGGACGCTGGTCTCGTACCACTTATGCTGGTGTTGATGATGACTGTGCAGATGAAATGTACATTTGCTTGTACTGTGAAGTTAAATTACCCTTTCACCACAGACCCCATATTGGCCCGTTTTGAGTACCCTATATTGTCCCTACTCCGGGGCATGATTGTATTTTCATATGTACTATAGTACATTAAAAAAAACGATATTTTATTAGTTACTTCACCGAAGATTATGCCAAATGTTAATTTAATATGTAACAAAAGGCTTGTGATTAATTTTAATTAATAAGTATAATTTTTTTATACTTTTGTTATTGTGTTACCTTAATGTCCCGTTATGACCCCTCCCCCCTCTCCACACTATATATGTATATATTTATAATGACTATGTTTTTACATATTATATACCTACATGTAGTATCTATTACATTATTTGTCACTTTTGCATCACTCGTACTAGAAAACGAAAAACGATTATAAAATTGAAAGAGTAAAAGGAAATACTTTAGCAATTACGAAAAAAAATATACCACAATTAACAAAAACGAAGAACTTATGACAATTACAAAATAAAATGTGCTTACATTTTATTCATCAATCAAATTTTCTGATTGTTCACAATTTAAATTGCTCCTTCCTTCGGTAAAAAATCTATTGAAAAAAGCATATCCCTAGAAACAGATAACTGTGTAATGCATAGATGCTTATTGACTATGTCCCTAAGTGTATCTTTTCGCCACTATGCCAAAGACCATTCATCATGAGTGATCCCATTAACCCCTTCTATTTCTTCATTTCGGGCTATAAGAGATTATTTTAACACTAGAAGGGTCGGGTTTCATACTATACCTTTAAAGACCGCAGCCGTCAATTTGACGGTACTAGAAATTCGATCAGAATACTCGTAAAATTATTACGTATATCGCTTTAAAATGAAACAAAAATAATATCACTTTATTTTTTTATTAATAATTAACAATTTAAGCACTTAAACTGGGTAATATTTGTAACAAATAATAGTTTTTTTTAAAATCTTTTATACATTTTGCACAAACGGCTTTTTTACAGATTGTGCAGTTTTCAGACGTTCTATTTTTTTTACAATTACGATTGACTTGACTTGCCGCCTCTTATGTTTTAGAATTACTTTCTTGTCTTTGAGTCGCAGCTGAAGTAGTTCTTTTTTTCACATACTCTGCATGTAGGTCGTTCACTAGTTGAAGGATAAAACCATGCCGAGAAATATTTATTCTTGTGTATTTTCGGTACAGAATCCATGAGTTTATAGCTGCTAAATCAAGTATATTGTAAAAAACATGAACAGGTCATCTCCGACTTCCAGCTCTTACGGTGTACTTTCGTGTCATTTGATCGATGATGTCCACACCAAATTTCGTTTCATTATAAAATTTAACTGTTTCGGGCAGCTTTTTTTGATCAATACCTATGCTCATGGTGGGGTGCAAAGTACTCAAAATAATAACATTTTTTCCTGGTTTTCCTTGATAAACAGTAAGGGTTGTATTGGTCTCTGTTTTCATTATAAACGTTTCATATCTTGTAGTACGAATATCTCTATAAATTGGCGGTACTTCTCGTCTTGCACGCCGCATCGTTCCAGCAATACTAGTCTTTTCGACCATTAGTTTTTAGTCAAATTTATCGACGTGAAAAAATTATCAGTTGTAACGTTTCGGCCCTTTTTGAAATAGGGTTATACCAATTTCAAAACCACATATTCGGGTAATGAAATATCGTTGGAACGGTTCTCGTCTTTTCCTAGATACGGAAATCCTCCACATACTCTTGACATCCACCAGCAGCCAAAACTTTATTCCAAATTTATCGAGTTTATTTGCAATATATTGTAAAAGCGGACAGCGAGTTTTTGATGGAAACAACTGCTCATCGACTGTCAAATTTTTCCAGGAATGTAACACATTTGAAAATTATCTATAAATTTGTTCTATATGTCCGAAATCATCGCAAATTTATCATTAGCTAAACGAACAGATCACGCGCTTCTCATATTAAATCGTAAGTATTTCATGATTTCCTTTTATCTATTTTTATTCATAGTATTATTGAAAACGGGTTCTTGTGGCGAATCGCGTGTAATTAGAAGAATGCCACACAAAAAAAATAAATAAGCAAATAATTCTTGTCAATATTTAAGTAACATTTTAACAAATTAAATTGCAAATAATAATTTAGATTAATAATTTAATAATTAACTTAAATTACCATGAAAGTATGAACCTCTGTTCTTATTGTTATTCGACAAATTAAACTCGCCACCTGTATAGAAGATTGGCATTTACCAGGGTTCGAAGGATATATATCAATGGATATATATCATGATATATGTCCGATATATATCCAATGACTTTTTGTGATATAAATCAATATTTTATAAGTATTTTTCGGCGTTTTTCTACTCCAACGCCATCTAGATTTGCGAAGTAGAAATACTACTGTATGTATGTGCTACTAGATTCTAGATGGCGTTGGAGTATTTCTACTTCGCAAATGTGGATGGCGTAAGTTCTAATCCATAAATAGCAACACTTCTGGCGTCATTCGTGTCTGAAAAATTTCGTCACGAAAGGGTAAGTTTTTTTGTGTTTATTCTATTATTTTTTACAAAGAAAGTAATTGACAAAGTGCAGTTTATTACTGAGTATTTAAAAAGCATTTTTTTTTGTATCCTGCGATCAGTCATTAGAACTATAAGCAGGTAGGTTGTGGTATGTATCTTGTTTGGGCGAATATAGGGCCAGTGCCCTTAATCGCTCTAATTATGAAGCACGTCAGCTCTCTTGAGTCTCTTTATCGAGTTGGGCTGCAACAGCATGTGCGAAAGTGGGTTAGGATGGAATGTCAAACGATCTTTGTATGTGGCTGTGTAGCGTTTTGCTTCGTCTACGATGGTTGAAATTTGTAGGTATTCGTGGATTTCCGAATTGCGGGAGTACCATGGTGCACCTGATATGACCCTAAGTATATTGTTTTGCGCTCTTTGTAGGCAGAGTATGTTCGAATTACTGGCCGATGACCACAGTTGAATCCCATATGTCCAAATGGGTTTTATTACGGAGCAGTACACTCTTAGTTTGTTGCTTAGGGATAGTGCCGACTGTCTTCCTAGAAGCCATAGCAAATTTCTAAATCGAAAATTGATTTCGTTACACTTATTTTTGATGTGGTCTTTCCATGTCATCCTTCGGTCCAGATGAAACCCCAGGTATTTGACGCAGGACGATTGCGGTAAGGTGTTGGTACCTAAGTTGACTGCAGGACAAGTTGCACGTCTCAGAGTGAACGTGATGTGGTGAGATTTTTGGGCACTAGCTCTTATACGCCATTTGTTCAACCATTTATTTGTGTCATCGAGTTGTGCCTGCAGCAATTTACTTGCCTCTTCTGGACTGCTATTACATGCGAGAAATGCAGCATCGTCAGCATAGGTTGCTACTGTAATATTAGGTGTCTGGGGTAAGTCATTCATGAAGATGTTGTAAAGCACCGGACCGAGTACCGATCCCTGGGGTACTCCTGCGTGGCAACTATACAAGGAAGACCTGGCGTCACGGTGTTTTACTCGAAACATTCTGTCTCTAAGGTAAGAATCCATCAAGGGGTAGAAAGAGTGTGGAAGTGCTTGCTTTATTTTGCATAGTAACCCTTTGTGCCAGACCCGATCGAATGCCTATTGGATATCCAGGAAAGCAGCAGAACAATAATCTTTCTTTTCCAAACAGTCTCGTATAGTACGATAGACTCTGTGTACTTGTTCTAAGGTCGAATGTTGCTTGCGAAACCCGAACTGATGATCTGGTATGACGTGATTGATATCTAGGTATGCATGTATCCTAGTAAGGATTATTTTTTCCCACAATTTGCTTAGAACTGGAGTTAAGCTGACAGGACGGTGTGAGGATGCATCGTTGACTGGTTTACCGGGTTTATGGATCATAACTACCTCGGATATTTTCCAAATAGCAGGGACATGTTTTGTTCTGAAGGTTGCATTAACGAGGGTTACCAGGAAGACAATACATTTTCTAGGAAGCTCTTTGAGTACCTTCGGGGTGATCAGGTCAAATCCTGGAGCTTTCTTCGAGTCCAAGCTGGCTATTTCTTTGGACAGCTCCTTTGGGGAAGTAGGTCTTATCGGCAGACACAGCTGCAGGTCCTGATTTAGGATCAGATTTATTTCAGGGTCCTCAGGGTTGTCAGATCCGTTAGGTTTGAAAACATTAGCAAGATGACTGGCGAAGGTCTCAGCTTTTTCTGGGTCTGTCCGTGCCCATGTATTGCCATTCCAGATTGGCGGTGAACATTGTTGGGGCTGTGGCATATTCCTGGTAGCTTTCCATAAAGAATGGGTCCCATGGCCATTGGGTGACATCTTTTCCAGTCTTTGTTTAACTGCAGCGTTAGTGACATCAGCAAGAAGAATCTTTAGCTCTTTTATTGCTTTGTTTAGTCGCGTTTTGTCTTCGCTGTTACGGGAAAGTTGCCAAACTCTACGAAGGCGGCGTTTTTCATAAATTTTTTGACGGATTTCAAACGGGAGCGGTGTATTCGCAAATGAATGCTTCAGTGTGGGTGTGCTTGTCCACGCTGCCACTTGGATCAGGTTTGTAATGTATAGACATGCATCGTCTACATCTTCAGCAGTTTTTAACGGAAGTTTGAGAGTGATATTTTCGTCGAGATATTCTCGGAAACCATTCCAATCGGTTTTAGCGTTAGTTAGATAGGAGCTATGGGTATCACGGGGTATCGCAATAGGGCTTACAGTAAGAAGTATTGGTGTGTGATCAGAAGATCCATCTAGGTTTGACTCGATTAGGAGATTTTGATGACAAATGCCTTTTGTGATAAAAAAGTCTATAAGATCAGGAGTTCTCTCGGTATCTGTAGGTCAATATGTAGGTTCTCCGGTTGAAATAGTCGCTAGATTGTTGATCTCAGTACTACATTTTAATTCTCTACCTCTCGTAGTTGTTAACCTAGATCCCCAATGTGTGTGCTTAGCATTCCAATCACCACCGGCTATGAATCGGTTTCCTAAAGCTTTGAAAAACTCCGTAAACATATTCTCCTTAATGGTGTGACGCGGTGGACAGTATATTGCTGAGAGGATGAGGGGTCCGGCACGATCATCGATCCGTACAGTTGTAGCTTGCAGGTACTTGGTTTCCCAAGACTCGAGTAGGCAATGCTTAATGTTCTCCTTAATTACTATTGCCGCACCACCATGAGCTTCCCCTTCGGGGTGTGAAGTTGTGTAAACGCAGAATCCACGAATGCATATGCGTGATCTTGATGTAGTGTGAGATTCTGATATAAGGCAGGCGTCAAGCTTATTGGTTCTCAAAAACATCTCAAGTTCTTTAGTGTTGGGAGCAAGTCCGTTTATGTTCCACGTGGCGATGTGCTGGCTGTTCGTCCGCTGCTAATTGATGTACGAGATACCCCGCGTCCTCTACGCGAATTGACAATAATACTGTTATCTGTAGCAGGGGAATCTGCTTCGGAATCTTCAGATGAAGAAGTGACCTGCTCCGGCTGAAATTCTGCATCAAAGTTTTCACAAAGATTGTCTGATAAATCGTCACCACTTTCATCACCCGACACATCTTGTTGTATGTCACGATATCGCGACAGTTCTTGTTCTATTTGGGGAGTATTGAGACGGCGACGCATTTTTATAACAAATCACGACTGCCCACTAAACGAAACCAACGTCTACTAAGTGTAATGTAAACAAGTCAGGCAATAACAACTTACTTAGAATTCAAATTAAAAATAAAACAAAAGTATCCTCATTAGTTCGTAGAAAACTTTGTTTACTATTCTTATCTCTGCCGTCACATTGACGGTGTGCGGCCTTAGTAGGTTTTGTAAAGGAATCTCATACCACATATATATTAATAGTTTTTTATATGGATTTAAGCTAACAATAACAAATTAGGTAAAGTAATAAAATATGAAAAGAAACAAAAACATAGTTTGTAAAATATTTAAGAATGAAATCGCCGTGCCGTCAAATTGACGGCGTTGGTCTTTCTAGTGTTAAGACAGCGATCGTAGAGACTACTGCATTTTTACAGAGAGGAGCGTGTTAATCTTATCAAAGGTGGAAATCTACCTAGTGGAAACATCATTTTTCAGTTTAAGAGGCGGTAGACCCAAATTTTCTTAAGTGACTACTAACTGCTACGTGCTAAGTGGCTACTACTACAACGAATATCGTCTCTTCTGGAATAAGTCAGCAGCAGTATATCCGCTACCCAAACGACGTATCAATGAAAACAGTAAATAAATCGTCATCTCAGTATCATAATCATTCATATAATAAACAACATCCTAAATACATAGCAGAAGAACTATTTTACCAAAATGAACCTCGACAACATTTTCCTCGGGACGATTCAGTCGAAAACCTAACATAATTAACTTAAACATTAATATTTGTAGCGAACTGCCATATGTGATAATTCCTGAAGTTCAGAGTAAATTTTTAATCGATACAGGTTCATCTAAATCATTTATACATCCTCGATTAGTTCAAAAATATTTTAATGATTTTGTTATAACAGAAAATGTTTCAGTCCGCTCGGCCCATAGTACTTCACAACATAAATATGTCATTGAAATACCTTCACTCAAATCTTTTTGTTGCAACGAACATCTTAAATTTCATATTTTAAATTTTGATGACGAATATGAGAGTTTAATAGGTATTGACATACTAAACAAATTAAAAGCTAATATTTTAATAGGAAATCAAATCTTTGAAACACCCCATGCATCGATAAAATTATTTAATATAGAAATTAAGAACGAAATTTTTAATTATAATTTAGACGCTAGAAGTGTAAATATTTTAAACATTTTAGTCGATATGTTAGTTGGCCTATGTATAATTAAATATAAAAAATTTGATAAATTTATTGAAACCCCAATGCAGTGTACAGAGCATACAATGGGTTCGTCTCTGCCCTAGTTACCAATACCTCGAATACTGAGGAGTGTCTCAAAGTCTAACACCTTTTAGAGGTTGACCTATTAAATAATCCATTTAATACAAATAAAAAAAACACAATGATATTGATTTAACTTTAAAACAAAATATAAAGAATCTGCGTTTAGAAAAACCTGAATGAAGAAGAAAAACGTAAAATGCGTAAACTATGCTTCGCGTTCAGAGATGTGTTTTTTTGTGAGAAGATGCCACTTAGTTTTACAAACAAAATTAAACACAAACTTGTAATGAGAGATAAAAAACTTATATATAATAAAACATATAGACACCCACAAAAACTTTAATCCGAAATAGATAAACAGATAGAAATTCTTTATGAACACAATATTATTCAACCTTCATCTTCACCGTGGTCTCTTCCAGTGCATATTATACCAAAAAAGTGGATGGCGAATGGTCAATATCCTTAGAAGAGCATTTAATTAAATTAGGTAATGTATTGAACGGTGACGAGAAGCAAACCTTAAAATTCAGTTGAATAAGTGAGTTTTGGCGCAAGGAAGTTTTATTCCTCGGTCACGAGATTACTGCCGAAGGAATAAAACCTAATAAAGAAAAAAATAAAGCAATTCGAGAATACCCAATACCTTCTTCGCCTAAAGAAATAAAATTTTTCCTTTACTTAGTTGGATTTTATCGTAAATTAAAAAAAAATATATATATGTAATACTCATATTTGTAAACCTACGACTAGTTTGAAAAAAAAGTAATTCATACCCCTGAATTCATAAAATCATTCGAGACCTGTAAATCGGCATTAACGAATGAGCCAGTTCTTCAGTGTCCTGATTGGAATGAAGAATTTACATTAACAACCGACGCTCTAGCGATGATCCCAAAACGATCATCCGATTGCGTATGCCTCGAGGACATTATCGGACACAGAGATGAAATATTCCACTACCGAAGAAAAATTGTTGGTAATCATTTGGGCCACCAAATATTTTAGGCCGTACTTATACGGGCAACGCTTTACAACTCTCACAGATCACCCAACACTCGTATGGTTAAATAGTTTGAAAGAACCAAATTCTAAATTAACTCGATGGAGATTGAAGCTTTTGAATATGATATGAAAATTTGATATAAAAAGGGGAAAGCTAATACTAATTCAGACGCTTTAAGTAGGATAAAATTAAACTATAAAGAAACGCCACATGAAAAAGAAATTAACATTTCAGATTCCCAACACGTAAACCTAGATAAAGATAACTTAGAAATGATTGATATAACCTGAAAGCCCCGACGAAATTATAACTATTAATTCTGCACAGGTTGAAGAGACAATGGATATACCTATTTTAGACGAAATTATTAATGATAAAAAATACAAAATGTTGTTTAGATTAGGCCCCCAGGACAACATAGTTAGGAAAAGATTTTGACATAAACGTTACCGTTAATAAAGAAAACAAGGAAGAAATTCTCGGTAAATTATTAAAAAACTTTCTTAAACCTAAAATTACATACTATTGTTATTTCTACGAAACCGGAATTTACGAACCTTTAACCACTGTACATATAGGCAATTATTTAACAAAACAGGACCAAAATTAATTAAATGTTCAAAACTGGTAAATACAATTGTAGACGATGAAGAAAAACGGCAAATAGTAGAAACTTTTCACTGTGGTAAAATTACTCACCGTGGCATTGAGGAAATTTATAAAGCTATTTCCAAGAACTATTATTTGCTAAAATTAAGGAAAACTGTTTCGGAATACAAACAACGCTGCGATATTTGTAATAAATCTAAATACCCACGACACCCAGTACCAATACCAATGAATCTCACTGAGACCGCAACTGGACCGAAGCAGCATTGGCATGTAGATGTATATAAAACTAACCATGAGGATTTTTAACTATTTAGACATATTTTCAAAATTTTCTCAGGCTATACCCATGGAAAGTACGATATCATCACACATTGCAGAAGCTTTAATAATTATTATGTCAGTTGTAGGAATACAAAGTGAAATAGTGGCAGATGGTCATGATGTAATGAAATAGATACTTCACTTGTAAAAGACCTCTAAGTTGTACACAAAATTAAGTTACAATTCACCACCTCATACAATCCGTCATCAAACTCGCTTGTAGAAAGATTACACTCTACACTAGGAGAAATGACCCATATTATAAAAATGGAATACTCAAATGCCTCTATCGTAGAAATAACAAGATTAGCAATTTTAGCTTACAATCATTCAATACATTCGAGTAAGGATAGGACCCCTAGCGAAATTCATTTTGGACATACAGATCATCCGGATACATTAGATACCGACAGAGAGAGAAATACTTGTTAATGAAATCATAGAAGAGCACAGACGTAGATTAAGTATGTTACACAAATTAGTTTTAAACAAAATAAGCAATAGAAAATAGGGAGTAGTTAATAAATATAACAAAGATATCAAACCCCCACCATATAAAGTAAGCGATCTAGGCTATAGAGATACAAACAGAAGAAAAATAAAAGGAAAAAAATTGTACGATGGCTCTTTTAAGATAGAAAGTATTTCAGAATTAAATAGGTGTATCCTTACAAAAGATGGTAAATTATTCAAGGCTCATTTTAACCAAATAAAAAAATACATTCCGGATACTCCATCGTGCTTGGAATCAAAATTAAATTAGAAAAAATAGCCACCGATCCAAGTATAATAAAAAACCAAGTAGAGGAGTCTCGGTATAGAGATATTTATATTCATTTATTAGTTAATGTGGAATATTTACTAATATATAATATACAAACAGTCCTCGACTTACGTCGTTTCAATTTACGTCGTTTCAATTACGTCGAACAATGTTTTGACACTATTCCTCAAGCATACGTCAATTATTTCGATTTCCGGCATAGGAGAATTCCCTTGTCGCGAGGTCAATGTCCGTGGGGCCGGCAGGACGCGATGTCGGCGAGCAGGGATTACCCCGCACATGCCGCTGATTTTGTTTAGTTAGTTCAGGAACAACGGACAATCAAGACGTAATACATTAGTTTTTTTTGCATCTTTGACAGTTTTTGTTTTTACATACATATTTAAGTGAATTTTAATCTAATTATGCCACCTAAACAAGACAGTAATAGTAAAGTGAAGAAGAGAGTAAGAAAGACAATTACAATGGAGGTTAAATCTAAGATTTTAAAACTCAAAGATCGCGGTTGTGCTACTTCATCTATTGGACGAGAACTTAATTTATCACGCACGACCGTACAAACAATATTGAAAGATAAAGAAAAACTCCTAACAGCTCTACCTTCCGTCTCTTTAAACAGCACTATTATACGAAAAAGGAATGCTTTAATTTGTGAAATGGAAAAACTCTTGTACACTTGGATTCAAAATTCAAACTCAGCGACGGGTTCCTCTAAGTTTGGCTATTATTCAAAATAAGGCGCTGAGTATCATCAACACACTGCAAAATAAACGTGGCGAGAATAATAGTGAAGAAACAAAATCTTTTTCTGCCAGTCGCGGATGGTTCATGCGCTTTAAAACGAGATATTCGTTACATAAGTGTCGAGTCAAGGAGAAGCTGGTGCCGATGATGTGGCTGCTCAGAGTTTTCCTGGAATATTAAAGGAAATTATCGAAAGTGGAGACCATTCGCCAAAACAAATTTTTAACGTGGACGAAACTGGTTTATATTGGAAAAAAATACCTTCTCGTACTTTTATATCGCAGGAAGAAAAGTCTATGCCTGGGTTTAAAGTGGCTAAAGATCGTTTGACGTTGTTATTGGGTTCGAATGTTGAAGGTGATCTAAAATTGAACCCCTTTTGGTTTATAGGTCTGAAAATCCTCGAGCTCTTAAAAATTACGTCAAGAGTACTCTTCCAGTTATATGGAAGGCTAATCCAAAGGCATGGGTTACATCAATACTTTTTGGAGAATGGTTTACTAAGCATTTTATACCTAAAGTGGAACAGTACTGTTTAAACAATAATTTGGCTTATAAAACTTTACTTATTTTGGACAATGCTCCCGGCCATCCTGTGCGTATTGCCAATATCGACCCTTAAATCAAAGTTTTGTTCCTGCCTCCAAACACCACTTCGTTGTTATAGCCGATGGATCAAGGAGTTATAGCGTCTTTTAAGGCCTATTATCTCAGGAGAACTTTATCACAGGCTGTAAAGGCTAATGAAAAAGATGGCATGGAGCTGAGAAATTTTTGGAAAAGTTATAATATCTTACAATGCGTAAAAAATATTGCTGGTTCATGGGATGAGGGACAATTTAAAAGGAGTTTGGAAAAAGTTATGCCCACATTTTTTTGAGCCATCTGAAAGTTCTTCATCTACAGATCAACCAAATATCGATGAGATCACAACTGACATTGTTCATTTGGCTAACCGTTTGCCTGACATTGCAGTTACTGCTGATGATATTGATGATCTGTTATGCTCACATTCGCAAGAACTGTCTGGTGAAGATCTTATTGAATTGGAGGCATAAGTACAAGAGGGAGCAATCGAGTCACAAGAAATAGCTTCTTCTATTAGTAACTCTGAAAAAGAACTTGCACTAAAAAAACTTTCCGTAGCCTTTGCTAATTTGGAGAATGCCATGAAAATTTTTGAAAAAAATGATCCTAATTTTGAGAGTAGTTTTAATGTTAATAACAAAATTTGTGCAGCCTATCAGTGTTACCAAGACCTGTATGATAGCAAGAAGAAAGAAGCGAAGCAATCTAGAATTGATAGTTTCTTTAAGCCAAAAGTTTAATTTATTATTTCTCATTACATATTTTGATTATTAAAGTTTTATCATTATTATTAAAATTAATAACACACAAATACCAAAAATAACTAGCAATTTCATAAGTACATAATTATTTTAAGAACTTACTTTTGATAATAAAGTATGTATATCCTTTGTTATAAATGCAGTTTTTTTTAAATTTTGAGTCCGTGTGGATCCTAAACCCTTGAGTTTTACATGTAAACATATGAAAAAATATGTCTCGACTTACGTCGTTTCGATTTACGTCGCGTATTTCGAAAACCTGACAACATGCCGTAAGTACGAGGACTGCCTGTAGATTGAAAAGTGTTGTGCTTTTTGCTAGATTGGGTGAGACGTATAGTAGTATAATGAATTTAAATGTGTTACATAGTCATTTAGACATTACCTAACGATATAAATAATACAATTATAATCAAGTAAATTTTACATAAGAACTCGTTGCGATAATATGTCCCCATGTAATTGCATGTACTCCACAATTATTAAACGAATCACTTTTTTGAAAATTGTAATGATACGTCCTTTGGTCGTAATACAATCCAGTCTTCCAATCAATTTCGGTATTGTTAAAAGGTTTTCTGGTATTTACTGCTTCAATAATTGCCACATAACCTTCAGTTAACTCATCAGGTTCAGTATAATGTAAGGAAACTAAATATAGGAAAATCTTGTGCGGTCGAATGATTGCTAAGAAAGTAATGTGTCTGCGGTGAATTACGGGTGCTAACCATACGTCATATTTCCAAATTTCAGCGGCCTCAGCCCATTTTTTTAATCCACTACTCAATGAACCGTTTTGTATAAGTTCCGTAGAACAAAAATGTTCTAAGACTGTTAAATTTAATTGATTCTTTCTGGCAATATATTGAAACATGAAAGCGGCATTAATAATATTATCGTCTAATTCCTAATTTTCTTGTAAAGTACGTAAACTTGTGAAATCCAGTAAAATGCCATACTTCATCGTTCTTATATTGGAAATAGTTTGGGATATTTTAGTGATGGTTTAAGGAGTTGTTTATATGTCTCAGTTTTATTTGAAGCATCGTTGCATTCTGCTGGTATTGAATAATTTTGGGATAAATCTTTATAATAAATCATTTCTTCCATTAATGAATGCTCATTTGATAACTTCTAAATCATCTTCATTACGGCTAATAAAAATATTTGTATTTTCTGGGAGTATTTCACTGTTGAAAGTATCCTGAGACTTCGAAGCTTTACACTTAGGCTGGTTAAAATACACACGACCTTCTCTTCTGTGCCACCCTTCTTCAGGTAAAGACCATCTATCTTGCATATGCCTTTTGATTGCAAATTTTATTGCTGCGTTCAGATTTTAATGAAAAAGACCTCTCGCGAATTCGTGTTGTTAGATAAAATTCCATAATAGAAATGAAGCGGGCGATGAATAAAAACTATTTTTTTCTTTTAATCATTTATTTTTAATTATAGCAAACCAAGTTTCTGCTGTAGAATTACTGTACCGTAAATAACCAAATTGACGTAAAAGAAGTGCCGTCAAGAAAGTAGGTGCAAAAAAAAACGTTTGGTTTATTGTATTCATTACTCGTTTCTTCACGAGTTGCTCTGTTATATATCGTAAGAAAAAAATTATGATAAGATGAACCGTGTCGTAAATTACTCGAGTTTTGAGGCATGTCATCTTTATCAGCTTCCTCGGTTGAATCTTCCTGTAGCTTATATATATTTTCATTTGTTTTATATATTCATTTGTGTTTTTCTTTTCTTTTTTGCAGCCAAATATTACACAGCCTTTGTGAAAAATATAAGCTGCATCATCTAAATTATTGCTATGTATCAAACGAGAAACAAACAAGAGCAATTTCTCTTAACTGCTGCATCTTTAACTGAAACTCTTAAATTTCTACTCATTGTTGAGAGTAGGTGGCTTGAAGATACATGTACTATGAAGAAAGACAAATCTGTCGATTTTTTAACAACCATTTGATAAGTCTTTTGCAAATACTCTGAATGTAACATTGAATTTAATCCATGCAATATTTCTTGAATTAATACTAAATTGAAGTCTGTCTCAGCTTTACTTATAATATGTTTCCTTGATGTAATTCTTACTAAAGCATCAGGTACTGTACCAAAAGAAAGTCCTATAAAACAGGCACTATGAACATGATATAATCTCGGCTATTGGAAACGGATTATATTCTCCTTCACGCCCAAATAATAACAACGCGTAATAATATATACGTTTTTTTTTCTTCAGGTATTTTAATTATTCCTCCTGTTGCATCTACATGTAAAAATACAGGGTCTGGTAATGAACACATGTATTCCATTTGCTCTATTGTAAATAATATTGTATAGAATGGAATTAGTGATAGCGCCCTTATGTAGCCAGGATACAGTTTATGGGGCCATAATTCAGAAAATCGAATTTGTAATTTTAAAAGAAATTTAATCAAATCTTAATCTAAATCATGTGAAGTGTTATTTTCACGTGAATTTTTTTGAGTAATAGAAGCACTCAATATGTCATTTAAGTTCCCAGCACAAAGAGTTTCTTCAGATCCATTTTTTAGCATTTCTAACCTTAAAATACTTGGGTATTTACCTTCCAAAATTTTAGCAATAGTTTTTCTTTGCTCGCCCTTAACGAATCGACGATGATTTTCTTGGCATGAATGATTTATTGGTTTATCCATAATTAGTTGCAATTATATATCCCTAAATGGCTCAATAGGAACATTACTAATAAATTTATAAACTGTGCAACCACTGTTTTTATATGTTACTTTTCTATGAAGAAATGTGAATTTTTTTTTGATATATAACACTTATGCCCAGAAAATATTAAAATTCAATATGGGAATTGTTTTTCAAAATAACTATTGGAGCATCTGTCCAACTATACTTTACATTTAATTTGGAAGTGCAAAATCTCTTCCAAAACTCTTTAGAAATAATAAGACCACAACAATTGTAGCTCAGTAAGTGATACTCTATAACTCTCATTATTTTCGATATATGTTTCACCTCTTACTGCACTAGCGGGTGATAATACGCGGGGGAAATTCAATATCGGGTGATAATACCCTACACTCATTATAAAAAAAATACAATTTAATTCAATTTCAATTTAAACGTAATTTTTAGTAAACTTCCATGAATATAGTCCTTGTGTGATGAAATTGGCAGCTCAATAAAATATATCCTGTACTTAATACCTCACTTAAAACTATCATATGATCAAATAATTATCAATTTAGATATAGTTTTTATTTTGCATTGTGGGTTTTAGTTGGGCACGGCCTCTCGAGAAAAAAATGTATCCAAAATAATTCGAATAAAATTTAAAGGCGGATGAAAAAATTGTTAATTATTAATATAATTTGATTTTTTGAAATATAATATAAATTTTAAAACATTTTATTTTATGAACAAATTGGTATTTTTGGTTGTATTTGTAGTTGTCGGGCCCTATTAGGAAAAATAGTGGTTTTTTCATTTTTCAAGAAATCATATAATCATGTGATGATCAAATGTAGGAATTTAACAAAAGTTTCAAAATATGTCTCACCTATTAATGGATTACGAAATGTTTCTATACTTATATCTACATTTGTGTATTTTTTGTTTGTTTAGATGTACGAGTTGCCTACACTCGTATATGCAGTTACCACCTAGTGATGCCAGAGCTACTTGCAAAACCCCGATGCTATTCACAACTGAATGTTTGAATTTATTTAAATTTTATTGAATTGTTTTTTTTAGTAATTGTATATTAATACACACTCATGTATGCAATTATCACCTAGTGATGCAAGAAAGCTACTTGCAGAACACTGATACTATTCACAACTGCATATTCGAATTTATTTAAATTTTCTTGAATTGTAATTTTATAGTAATTGTATTTTAATACACACTCATATATGCAATTACCACCTAGTGATGCCAGGCAGCTACTTGCAGAACACTGATACTATTCACAACTGCAGTTTCAAATTTATTTAGATTTTCTTTAATTATATTTTTATAGTAATTGTATTTTAATACACACACAAATATGCAATTACCACCTAGTGATGCTAGAGAGCTACTTGCAGAACACTGATACTATTGACAACTGCATTTTCAAATTTATTTAGATTTTCTTGAATTGTATTTTTATAGTAATTGTATTTTAATACACACTCAGATATATCATTACCACCAAGTGATGCCAGGCAGCTACTTGCAGAACACTGATACTATTCACAACTGCATATTCGAATTTATTTAGATTTTCTTGAATTGTAGTTTTATAGTAATTGTATTTTAATACACACTCATATATGCAGTTGCCACCTAGTGATGCCAGGCAGCTACTTGCAGAACACTGATACTATTCACAACTGCATGTTCGAATTTATTTAAATTTTCTTGAATTGTATTTTTATAGTATTTGTATTTTAATATACACTAAATATGCAATTACCACCTAGTGATGTCAGAGAGCTACTTGCAGAACACTGATACTATTCACAACTGCATTTTCAAATTTATTTAGATTTTCTCGAATTCTATTTTTATAGTAATTGTATTTTAATACACATTCAAATATGCAATTACCACCTAGTGATGCCAGGCAGCTACTTGCAGAACACTGATACTATTCACAACTGCATATTCAAATTTATTTAAATTTTCTTGAATTGTATTTCTATAGTAATTGTATTTTAATACACACTCAAATATGCAATTACCACCTAGTGATGCCAGAGAGCTACTTGCAGAACACTGATACTATTGACAACTGCATTTTCAAATTTATTTAGATTTTCTTGAATTGTATTTTTATAGTAATTGTATTTTAATACACACTCATATATGCAGTTGCCACCTAGTGATGCCAGGCAGCTACTTGCAGAACACTAATACTATTCGCAACTGCATGTTTGAATTTATTTAAATTTTCTTGAATTGTATTTTTATAGTATTTGTATTTTAATATACAATCAAATATGCAATTACCACCTAGTGATGTCAGAGAGCTACTTGCAGAACACTGATACTATTCACAACTGCATATTCAAATTTATTTAGATTTTCTCGAATTCTATTTTTATAGTAATTGTATTTTAATACACACTCAAATATGCAGTTACCACCTAGTGATGCCAGGCAGCTACTTGCAGAACACTGATACTATTCACAACTGCATATTCAAATTTATTTAAATTTTCTTGAATTGTATTTTTATAGTAATTGTATTTTAATACACATTCAAATATGCAATTACCACCTAGTGATGCCAGAAAGCTACTTGCAGAACACTGATACTATTGACAACTGCATATTCAAATTTATTTAAATTTTCTTGAATTGTATTTTTATAGTAATTGTATTTTAATACACACTCAAATATATAATTACCACCAAGTGATGCCAGGCAGCTACTTGCAGAACACTGATACTATTGACAACTGCATTTCCAAATTGATTTACATTTTCTTGAATTGTATTTTTATAGTAATTGTATTTTAATACACACTCAAATATATAATTACCACCAAGTGATGCCAGGCAGCTACTTGCAGAACACTGATACTATTGACAACTGCATTTTCAAATTTATTTAGATTTTCTTGAATTGTATTTTTATAGTAATTGTATTTTAATACACACTCAGATATATCATTACCACCAAGTGATGCCAGGCAGCTACTTGCAGAACACTGATACTATTCACAACTGCATGTTCGAATTTATTTAAATTTTCTTGAATTGTATTTTTATAGTAATTGTATTTTAATACACACTCATATATGCAGTTGCCACCTAGTGATGCCAGGCAGCTACTTGCAGAACACTGATACTGTTCACAACTGCATGTTCGAATTTATTTAAATTTTCTTGAATTGTAATTTTATAGTAATTGTATTTTAATATACACTCAAATATGCAATTACCACCTAGTGATGCCAGAGAGCTACTTGCAGAACACTGATACTATTCACAACTGCTTTTTCAAATTTATTTAGATTTTCTTGAATTGTATTTTTATAGTATTTTAATACACACTCAAATATGCAATTACCACCTAGTGATGCCAGGCAGCTACTTGCAGAACACTGATACTGTTCACAACTGCATGTTCGAATTTATTTAAATTTTCTTGAATTGTAATTTTATAGTAATTGTATTTTAATATACACTCAAATATGCAATTACCACCTAGTGATGCCAGAGAGCTACTTGCAGAACACTGATACTATTCACAACTGCATTTTCAAATTTATTTAGATTTTCTTGAATTGTATTTTTATAGTATTTTAATACACACTCAAATATGCAATTACCACCTAGTGATGCCAGGCAGCTACTTGCAGAACACTGATACTATTCACAACTGCAGTTTCAAATTTATTTAGATTTTCTTGAATTATATTTTTATAGTAATTGTATTTTAATACACACTCAAATATGCAATTACCACCTAGTGATGCCAGAGAGCTACTTGCAGAACACTGATACTATTGACAACTGCATTTTCAAATTTATTTAGATTTTCTTGAATTGTATTTTTATAGTAATTGTATATTAATACACACCCAAATATGCAATTACCACCTAGTGATGCCAGGCAGCTACTTGCAGAACACTGATACTATTGACAACTGCATTTTCAAATTTATTTAGATTTTCTTGAATTGTATTTTTATAGTAATTGTATATTAATACACACCCAAATATGCAATTACCACCTAGTGATGCCAGGCAGCTACTTGCAGAACACTGATACTATTGACAACTGCATTTTCAAATTTATTTAGATTTTCTTGAATTGTATTTTTATAGTAATTGTATTTTAATACACACTCAGATATATCATTACCACCAAGTGATGCCAGGCAGCTACTTGCAGAACACTGATACTATTCACAACTGCATGTTCGAATTTATTTAAATTTTCTTGAATTGTATTTTTATAGTAATTGTATTTTAATACACACTCATATATGCAGTTGCCACCTAGTGATGCCAGGCAGCTACTTGCAGAACACTGATACTGTTCACAACTGCATGTTCGAATTTATTTAAATTTTCTTGAATTGTAATTTTATAGTAATTGTATTTTAATATACACTCAAATATGCAATTACCACCTAGTGATGCCAGAGAGCTACTTGCAGAACACTGATACTATTCACAACTGCTTTTTCAAATTTATTTAGATTTTCTTGAATTGTATTTTTATAGTATTTTAATACACACTCAAATATGCAATTACCACCTAGTGATGCCAGGCAGCTACTTGCAGAACACTGATACTGTTCACAACTGCATGTTCGAATTTATTTAAATTTTCTTGAATTGTAATTTTATAGTAATTGTATTTTAATATACACTCAAATATGCAATTACCACCTAGTGATGCCAGAGAGCTACTTGCAGAACACTGATACTATTCACAACTGCATTTTCAAATTTATTTAGATTTTCTTGAATTGTATTTTTATTATATTTTAATACACACTCAAATATGCAATTACCACCTAGTGATGCCAGGCAGCTACTTGCAGAACACTGATACTATTCACAACTGCAGTTTCAAATTTATTTAAATTTTCTTGAATTATATTTTTATAGTAATTGTATTTTAATACACACTCAAATATGCAATTACCACCTAGTGATGCCAGAGAGCTACTTGCAGAACACTGATACTATTGACAACTGCATTTTCAAATTTATTTAGATTTTCTTGAATTGTATTTTTATAGTAATTGTATATTAATACACACCCAAATATGCAATTACCACCTAGTGATGCCAGGCAGCTACTTGCAGAACACTGATACTATTGACAACTGCATTTTCAAATTTATTTAGATTTTCTTGAATTGTATTTTTATAGTAATTGTATATTAATACACACCCAAATATGCAATTACCACCTAGTGATGCCAGGCAGCTACTTGCAGAACACTGATACTATTGACAACTGCATTTTCAAATTTATTTAGATTTTCTTGAATTGTATTTTTATAGTAATTGTATTTTAATACACACTCAGATATATCATTACCACCAAGTGATGCCAGGCAGCTACTTGCAGAACACTGATACTATTCACAACTGCATGTTCGAATTTATTTAAATTTTCTTGAATTGTATTTTTATAGTAATTGTATTTTAATACACACTCATATATGCAGTTGCCACCTAGTGATGCCAGGCAGCTACTTGCAGAACACTGATACTGTTCACAACTGCATGTTCGAATTTATTTAAATTTTCTTGAATTGTAATTTTATAGTAATTGTATTTTAATATACACTAAATATGCAATTACCACCTAGTGATGTCAGAGAGCTACTTGCAGAACACTGATACTATTCACAACTGCATTTTCAAATTTATTTAGATTTTCTTGATTGTATTTTTATAGTATTTTAATACACACTCAAATATGCAATTACCACCTAGTGATGCCAGGCAGCTACTTGCAGAACACTGATACTATTCACAACTGCAGTTTCAAATTTATTTAGATTTTCTTGAATTATATTTTTATAGTAATTGTATTTTAATACACACTCAAATATGCAATTACCACCTAGTGATGCCAGAGAGCTACTTGCAGAACACTGATACTATTGACAACTGCATTTTCAAATTTATTTAGATTTTCTTGAATTGTATTTTTATAGTAATTGTATTTTAATACACACTCAGATATATCATTACCACCAAGTGATGCCAGGCAGCTACTTGCAGAACACTGATACTATTCACAACTGCATATTCGAATTTATTTAGATTTTCTTGAATTGTAGTTTTATAGTAATTGTATTTTAATACACACTCATATATGCAGTTGCCACCTAGTGATGCCAGGCAGCTACTTGCAGAACACTGATACTATTCACAACTGCATGTTCGAATTTATTTAGATTTTCTTGAATGGTATTTTTATAAAAATTGTATTTTAATAATTTAAATTGTAATGTTATTTTGACGTTTGTCTTTTAATTGAAATATTTTTAACGTAATGGTTTTAATAAATTCGTAAAAATAAAAATTAAGTTTTTGATGATGCCATCTAAGAGCAATCGAGATTAAGAAATTACGCCATCTATGTATGGGCATTAATAATTTCAAAGAGGGGATTTACTTTAATAGCAATTGAGAAAATAAAAAAATATAATTATATGGATTGATTTCGATAGTCATAATTCTGTACGTTATGATTCGAAATACAAACCATAGACAAATACATTGTTATATTCCCTGAATGTCGGTACAAAAACAAAATGTGGTGGTTGAAAGCGACAGGTTAAAAAAACATTCAAATTTAGTAACTAAATTTACTTATTTATTTTTATTATAAGTAATAATTTATAACAAATTTTGCTTTTAATTGTGTAATAAAAAAAATTCGTCAGGTACAAAATTTTTCAAATTGTTTTTTTTTTATAATAAATAATCATCAGCTGCAGGATTTATTTCCAGGTATGTAGTTTTTAATATGTACACTCTAACTGATGTCAAAAAATTATGGAAATATTCCTGGGTCTAAAGTGCATTTTACCCCAAGATTTAAAAAGCACGATTTCTCTACCGATTAAAAGTTTTACCAAGCCTCAAAAAGTATTAGGCAAAAAGTTCTGAACATAAGTAGAGAATCGGCACCTGCCCAATAAGTCCCAACATCATCATCTTCTGAACCGAGAATAACTCCGACAGAAACTTCACTTTTTGGCAGCGATTTTGATGAAAAAGTTAAAACTGTGAGAGCCAATCCGTATGTATTTTAGGAGTAGATAAATATTTAAATAAGTCACTTATAAATAGAAGCCATGATCCCCTGCCTTGATGGCAAGAGAGGAAACTTTTATATCCAAACTTGTATAAAATTATCCGACGACCTGTGTGCCCTACGAAAGAATATTCCCTAAAGCTGGATTGGTCATTGATCATAAAAGGAGCCGCCTAAAGCTTGAAAAAGCATTCCAAGTTTTATTTTTGAACCACAATATGTGAACTCAATCATCACTGTTAAACATAGTTTTTATATTATTTTTTTTATAAAAGTCGTCTTAGGTAAATATATAATCCTTTGATTTGTGGTAATTTATTTTTAAAGTATTGTGAAAAACTTCAATTTTCTTTAAAAGTAATTAGCAGAAGTATTTAATACTGCTAATTAGCAGAAGTATTTAATACTGCTAATTAGCAAAAGTATTTAATACTGCTAATTAGCAGAAGTATTTAAAACTGCTAATTAGCAGAAGTATTTAATACTGCTAATTAGCAGAAGTATTTAATACTGCTAATTAGCAGAAGTATTTAATACTGCTAATTAATGCAACTAGAGCAAGGAAATCTTACCAGGACTAATGCTGAAATCGCACATAAAATCTGCACAGAAGTTATTTACCTAATGAATATATTATACATTTTTCATAATAAATATAATATCATATTTACAAATATAAAGTGCATATTAATGCAAAAGATAAATAAGTACCTTTATATATAATGACATAAATATAACAGTTAAAAATAATAATGAAAAAATCATTAATTTTACCATTACACAGGTATGCATGGGTTAAATTGAAATTGAATGACGATTTCTTATAGATATCAAGATGCTAATACCGGAAAAATAATGAAAAAAATCCATCACGTAAGGTTTTATAGAAATCTTAATAAACGCTACCCAAATGCCAAGCTGTTATAAAAATGTTCACTTGAGGGTAGTTATCAAAAATATGTAGTAAAATGTGAATCAATGTCATTAAAATTATCATTTAGCACTTGAACCCTACGAGTAAAAACATTTCCTTACTCGTAGCTTGAACCTGATAAAATAAACGCAGTTTGTTTGTCGATGACAGAGCAGTTAACTTTTCAAAATGGCTTCAATTCACCACAACACTTTTGTTATAGTTGTAGCTAATTGATGGCGAAGACACAACTGAGGAATATAAAAAGATTTGTGAAAGACGTTTATTGTGCTTATTTTGTATTGGTACTAATATTACAAATCAGCAAGCCTTGGACCCCCACTAAGTGTGTTCTATTTGCTTAGATCAGTGATTCGCCAAGTGGTCCAGGTGAGCCCCCAAGGTTCAACGGGTGGTAGACGTGGGACTACGTTGGCGTGAAAAAAATTGAGGTTCACAAGTTGTAAGTGGGGGTCCACGAAAATTTATCTGGTTTCGATAGTAAAGAACAAAAATGTTGGCTTGGCTTTACTCTTCAATGTAGGTAGACAATATTTTTGACAGTCACTTTTAAAAACTTGCATATTCGATATTCAGTACAATGCGTGTCGAGACTTGCAAAGCGCCGCCGGCCCGCCCGCAACGCTTGTTCAGACGTGAAAAGAGACGAAATACGACCTGTGCTGTGCTTGCAATCTTGCATGAACTTGTTTGATTCTTCACCATTATAAATAAGAAAGCTCAGGACAAACTTTACCCATTTGTTTCCGGAATTTTGAAAAGAAAAGTGTGAGTGAATCGATGTCAGTGTTTGACAGTACCGGAAAAAGTAAGTCCCTGCCTATTTGTTATACATACTATTATTTGTCATTTATGTAGTTAGTTAAAATTTGTTCGCTAGAAGCAAAAATCATACGGGGGCCGCGCGGCCCCCATAATACCAGTTACGTTTGTCAAATTTACGATACCAGTTAAGGGTTAAAATTAAATTCCCACTGAGTAACAAACTTCAAAATATTAATTTGTGAAACGTCACTAATGACAAATCAGTTTTTTGATATAACGTATGCATAATTTATGTAGGGATCACTCAACACTTCGAAAACACGCAATTTTTGAGTGATTATATACTAAATTCCGATTTTACATTTGATTAATCTAACTTTCGTCGTTTCGTTTCAATTCTTTTGACTATAGAAGCTGTGTGCAACCATCAACATCATCTGCCAGACGAGACATGTATTGCTACAATTGTTTCATCTGCGCCTAGTCAAGATCAATGTTAGTATAAATTCTTTCTTGTAAAGATGTTAATTTTCATATTTCTCTCCTTTACCGGAAAGCCGGCCTTCATCGCCGAAGATGTACGAAACCTTGCAGAAGTTAAGAAAGCGATAGTTACTGTTTGAATGAAAGTATAAATGTTTGAATGAAAGTCAAAGCATATTATTAAATATAATACTAAAAAATGCGAAACGAAAACGAGTAGGCCACCGTTATAATGAGAATGAGAAAGTTTTGTGTTTGGCGATGTATAAATATAGTCCGAAAAGTTACAAAATGTGGAGCAAGGAGTTTAAATTGCCATCAATCCGTACTTTGCGACGTCTCACGAGTAATATAAATTTTAGACCCGGATTTTCTTCTAATTTTATTGTTGATAACCTGAAAAATCAGACAAAATATTGGACTGAAAGACGTAAATGTTGTTCTATTCTATTTGATGAAGTAGCTTTATCAACCCTATTGTAATGTAGAAAAACGGATTCTTGCCATTGTGGACTTCGAAGACAAAGCGAGAGAAAAGTTTGCAGATCACGCCTTGGTGTTTACGTTCAGAGGCGTATGTGAATCATGGAAGCAAGTGATTGCGTATTATTTATGTGAGGGCACAACACCAACTGCACAATTAACAAAAATATTCCGAAAGGTTGTATAAGTAGTGAAAGAGTGTAATTTGGTTCCATTATGTGTTGTGTGTGATCAGGGAGTATAAAATAGAAGGAATTCCATTCAAGAAACCCAGCGTGAATATATTATGAAAGACGAAAATTATAAATCAAATATAATATGAGGTCGAGATCTGATGTGTTTGTTGTGTATGATACTCCACATTTGTTGAAAGGTATAAGGAATCATTTGTTACAGTATGACATATTGTTTGGGAATGAATGTGGAAAAAGAGCAACATGGAACGATATTGTATTTATATACGAGCGTGATGCCAGTGGAAGTATGAAATTGTTGTCGAGAATAAAAGATGACTGTATATATTCGAATAGAATGCGTAAGATGAAAGTAAGTAGCTGTGCAAGGCTTTTCAATTCAACGATGCAGGCGGCCATAGAAATGTATTATGAAGAGGTAATGCGTAAAGTTCAATTTATTACTTTATGTTTATCATATTTAAACTTAATTGAAATTTATGGATATTACCACTTACCGCCAATTGATTTAATGCTGGTTTTGTCTTTATTTATGCATTACAATTTCCACTTACTTCCCATGTTAGGTAAATCTTTTATTTCATAGCTGGGATATATTGACAGCAAACATTTAAAATAATTCTTGGAAACATTGTCTCTTTCAATAAAAACGTTTTGTGTTTTATTGAAAATGCAAGTTCATTTCCAGGTGATCCAGTGATTCCAAGGAAGAGTACAACAATGGCAGACACGGGCGAGAACATCGGTTTCTTCGACAAGTTATTTGATAGTGTTAATGGTAGTGCTAAAAATTGTAAGGGTAAACTTAGAATAAGAGTAAGTGAGAAAAGTGGGCATGACCAGTTTTGGGTAGATGCAATAAGAACACTATGGATTTGTTGATAGAGTAGGTATACTTAAATATGTTCCTGGTATAAACAATTGGGTAATAACTTTAAAAAGCTTCTGCTCTAACACATTTTCTATACAGTAAAGCAGCGTTTCTCAAAGTATGCTCCGCGGAGCCCTGGGGCTCCGCAAAGCCTTTGTGGGGCTCCGCGAGAATACTAGTAATAATGAGAAAAAATACACCTCTTCTATATACATCAGTGTTCCGATTCAGAGTTTTTTATGCTTTCAATTACGCTTAAATACCTACCTACGTAAATGTACATTCATACTGAGTATCTACTGATGGACGCGACACGCGCGCTCGCAACTTCGTTTGACGACGGAACATGAAGCACAACGGAGACAGCCGAACAGAGTTTAGTCGATTGTTCGCTTCGCCCGCCGCGCCGTCCGTCGCGCGTCGCGCCACTGCCGTGATAATATTATTCTATTCATCTTTACCTCGTCAATTGAAAATCTAACCTCAAAAATAGTTTTTTTCTATGGAGTTTTGGTTGGTGTCGTAGAGGAGAGCTATTAATAATAAAGAACAATGGAACGCTGGCTTAAGGGTCTTAAAAGTGTTGCAGTAAAATCTAACGAATGTTCAAAAGTGATACGCCCGGTGGTGGATGCAGTAATTCCCGATCAAGACGACGATGCGACGACGTCAAACTGTGGTGCTTCGACGTCATCGTATTCAAAGGCGAAAAAAAGGAAATATGATGAATCATACGTCAGATTTGCATTTGTTGATTCCGATGGCTCACCTCTCTGTATGTTATGTAGTAAACTACTTCCTAATAGTTCCACGGTACCTGCCAAGATGCGCCGACACTTAGAAACTGTACACCCCGAGTTTAAGGACAAAAATAAGGAGTTTTTTATACGTAAAAGAGAACAATTATTAAAAAGTCAAAAAACGACGTCAAACAGGAACTAGTGACACGTCTACAAAATACACAATTCGTCTTGCAAATGGATGAGTCGACCGACGTCGCCGGTCTGGCCATCTTACTGGTTATTGTGAGATATCGTTATGAACATGATTTTGAAGAAGACATGCTTATGTGCTCACCGCTGCCCACAAACACTACAGGAGAGGAAATTTTTAATAATTTAAATATATTTTTTGAGGAAAACCATCTCAATTGGAATGATCGCATTGATATTTGTACTGATGGGGCCAAGGCGATGACAGGTAAAACAGCAGGAGTAGTATCACGAATAAAAAGTAAAGCGCCTGATTGTAGTTCCAGCCATTGTATCTTGCATAGACAGGCACTTGCGATGAAAAAAATGCCGCCGAATCTAAAATTGGTTCTGAATGAAGCTGTGAAAATAATTAATGTTGTCAAATCACGTCCACTACAATCCCGTTTGTTCTCACTATTGTGTGAAGATTATGGCAGCAAACATAAAACGTTACTGCTCCATACAGAAGTCAGATGGTTATCTCGAGGTAAAGCTTTGACAAGGCTGTTTGAACTTAGAGCGTAGTTACAACATTTTTTTCAGGTATTTCCTTTAAATTGAAAGATCGTTTGCATGATAAAATTTGGTTATTCCGACTGTCTTTTATGATAGATATCTTTCAAAAACTGAACGAATTAAGTTTGTCATTACAAGGTAAACAGACGACAGTGTTCCAAGCTGGTAACAAAATGACCGCATTTAAAAAAAAATTAAATTTTTGAATTACTTGTCTTAGTAAGAGAGAAATCGAAAGCTTTACATTACTCAGTGAGTTTGTTGTCCCTGATGATTCAGAAATGTTTCAAGATGATATGTTTGAGGAATTGGACACAAAAATTAAAATGAATTTATGGATTCAAAATCCTTTTTTGCCCAACTTGCAAAAGCCTGTAAGTATGTCAAACGAGATACATGAATCGTTTCTAGAAATGACATCAAACACCAGCATGGAGTCACTGTTCAAAACAATGTCACTCAGTGATTTTTGGTGCAGAATCCATGATGAATATCTACTTCGTACCACAGTGGCCTTGAATGTTCTTCTTCGATCACAACAACATATTTGTGTGAAACAGGCTTTTCGACCTATGCTGCCACCAAAATAAAATACCGCAATAGACTGGATGCCAAACCCGATATAAGACTTCAACTCTCGTCGATCAAACCTAATATCAACCAATTGATGAAAAATAAGAAACAATTTCATACATCCCATTAGATATTTTTTTCTTTTCTTATACTACTAGCGACAAAAGTTTCAAAACTACGTTGTCTGTCAGTCACTCAGTAACATAAGAGTTTTATATTGATTATAGTACCTATACACTTACATTGTAACATCATTACCTATTATTAATCTTTAATAATAATAATTAAAGAATGTACGTAACTTTTTCTTTTATTTTGGGGTTCCGTCAAAAAATTCGCTTTTCAAAAGGGTTCCACCACCAAAAAAGTTTGAGAAACGCTGCCGTAAAGGAATTCAATTTTATTCACCACGTAATATCAACCAAGATCTTTAGAAACAATTTTTGGCTAATTAAGATCTCATAACTACAGAAATAACAACGCGACATATAGCACTTTCCAAAATTCCATTAAAACGTTATTAATTACAGACAGTTTAAGTAAACATTCCCCAGGAGCAAATTGTGACGAGGACAGCAATACTTCTGTAATCACAGGATTAAAAGATTTAATAGTATCTTCTACACTTTCTACAGAACACAACACATTTAGTAGCATAGAATATTCAAGTCTTATTTTAGAATAGGAATTGGTAAGTCAATCAGAAATTTTGAGTTTTAATTTTGAGTCTTCTTTACCGGACCAGACGGAGTGCAGAAGTGCCATAGGTTCCCCATTGGGAAAATCGTCTCCAATTACACATGTGAGCTAATTGCTATCAAGCGTGCATTGGAGATTTTCCTTCCTCAAGATATACAAAGTTCCAACGGTATCATCATCTTCTCTGATTCGAGTTCCGCGCTACAAGCTATCAGGAGAGGCAGCTGCAAAATCAGCCACGATATCATAAAGCTCATCGACCAAATCATTTGTGCCCGTAAATCATGTTCACTTCAATGGATACCGGCACATGTGAATGTTCCGGGCAATGAGAATGCCGATGAACTTGCAAAAGAATCCCGTAATTCCCCCAGACTCCTTAACCCTCATAGACGCCGATGCAGTGGCCAGCCGAAGACTTATCATTGATCAATCCAATAATTCCATCCCAGAACTAAACTTATGTAGACCCATATCAACCACGCTAACCAGACTTAGAACCAATCACTTAAAAGGAATTAAGATCTCTCCAAATGGACATCGCAGCTACAGCAACCCTTGCCCTCACTGTCCAGACATATACTTATCTCCCCATCATATCTTCAACTGCCCAGCAATCCAGGCCAAGCTGTTCAGCATCTGCACAGAAGATCCACAGCACCTTCTGTACACTGAAAAAGCTGCTGAGGTTGCTGAGGCCATCTTCGACACATTCGGTGTCATATGAACTCTGCACACATGGACACGCCATCATCATAAGTAATCAAAACCAGAGGTACAGAACTCAGACTCAAAATTCACGTTGACCTGTGTTATTTTATAACGGTACCATTTTTATTCGAACTTTTGGTAATGCGGTCAAATGAATTAATGATTATCTAGGAAATTTTACTCACCAAATTGATTTAATTTCACATTTAAAAATATTTTTAAACGCCAATTTGTATTTAAACTGGATTGATTGTAATGAACATAAAGATTTAGTTAAATTTCATTTCATAGATATTATTATAACACTTAAAATTTTTCACTAGTGTCGGACAATATAAGACCAAATGATAATCAATGCAGTTTTTTCAAAAAATTAGCTATTGCCAGATATACAAAAAGTTTGAAGAAAAAAAGGAACAATCCGTAGCATAATTGTTATCACAAATGTTTGCATGTTATTTTGTACAATATATTTCAATGTTATTTCTACAATGTTCAATTTTTTTTGTATTTTATATGTAGTGTATTCGCTTTTAATAAGCTAAAGAATAATAAATCACCAGGACATGATCTTATATCTGCAGAATTGCTAAAAAATGGATGTCCTCGGCTATATGATCACCTGCAAAAGTTAATTGTGAATATTTGGAACTCTGAAAAGCTTCCTTCAGAATGGAACATTAGTATTTTGTGCCCTGTTCGTAAGAAAGGAGACCCAATGGTTTGCTCCAATTATAGAGACAATTATTGCTCCAATTATAGAGACACACAGACAACGCATGCTATAAAGTTCTATCCAACATTCTATTTATGAGACTAAAACCATTCGTTGATTCTGAAATTGGCAGCTATCAATGCGGATTTAGGAGTGGAAAATCTACTGTTGATCAATTTTTTTGTTTACGTCAAATTATTTAAAAATCAATTGAGTATGATATTGATACTCATCACTTGTTTGTAGACTTTAAATCAGCATTTAATAGTGTTAGTAGAAAGCATTTAAAAGATGCAATGTATGAATTCAAAATTCCGAGCAAGTTAATTAGACTTGTAATGTAGAACACATGGAGACGACAAAATGTAAAATAAAACCCAATGGTGCCCTCTCTGAAGATCTCAGTGTCAATTATGGTGTTCGACAAGGCGACTCACTCTCGTGTCTGCTTTTTAATGTTACACTAGAAAAAGCAATCTATTCTGGATTCTGATATTAACATTAGGGGTACCATCTTTTACAAATCAGTTCAGATCCTAGCGTATGCTGATGATACTGATATAATTGCTAGAAACCTACCAGCTTTTGAGAGAGGCCTCTCTGTCTTTGGAGATAGCTGCAAATCAAATGGGTCTGGCAATAAACGACTCCAAGACTAAGTAAATGGCTATACAAAAAATCTCCACCAAATAAAGCACATAATCGTTTGGAGATTTGCTCACATACATTTGAAATGGTTGACTGCTTTACTTACCTTCGATCTTGTGTTAACAATAAGAATGACACTATCTCTGAAATTCAGAATCGCATATCATCGGCCAATAAAGCATTTTTTGGACTAAGCTCCATATAAATATTCTTTTCTTACAAGAAAAACAAAATTATTAGTATATAAAACTCTTATTGGGCCAGTTCTAGCATATGGTTCAGAAACCTGGCCTTTCACTAGAACTGCAGATGATAAAATAGCAGCCTTTGAAAGAAGAATTCTGAGGAGAATTTTATCGAAAGGTGCATGTTTAACAAGATTTTACTCACTTTTTGAATCAGTTTTAGAGTTTCTGGAAAGTAAAGATCTAGATTTAAAAGAAAACCTGATCAAATTGAAACCAGACATCGCGTATTTAACAGATTTGTTCAAACAATTTAATGACATTGACTTGCAGTTACAAGGGGACAGCTTAAATTTAATAAAAACAAAGGTTGTAATTTAGGCTTTTCTTGGAAAATTGAAATTTATGAAGCAAAATAATAATCGGCGCGAATTCTCCCAGTTTCCTAACTTGTCACAGGCAGAATGTCTTTGTAAGATATTCCGACAAACGTTCAACATTTAAACGCCCTGTAATGTTTGTGATAACTTCAAAAACAGATTTGAAGATGTTCTGACGATGGAAATACCACAATGGATCATAAATCCATTTGATAAAACGGAAGTAGCGAATGTAGTATTACAAAAGGAGCTACTCGAACTTAACACCAATGAGGAGCTAAAGGTGAAATTTAAAAAAGGCTATAAAACTTTTTAGCTGCCGAAAAATATCCTGGGCTGTGGGAAATTGCGAGAAAACTTTTGATAGCGTTTCCCTCGTCATACTTTGTCGAAAAGTTTTAATGTCGTTACAAACCTATTAACAAAAGAAGGAGCACATTGAACACTACATAACGGGGAGATTTGCGGTTATTCCTTACAAAACTGAAGCCAAATATTGATAATTTGCTGTCAATCCATCAAGTACATCCCTCCCATTAAAATTATGAATATTTTTATTTAATTGACGATTTGCATTGTTGAAGTTACGTTTCGTTATTAATGTTTAATTTTAATTCTATTAAGTCTGTAATCATATTATTTTAATAAATAGAACACAAGAAAATATACTATTTTTATTTTGACCACTCCAAATTTAACGTTAGAACTCAACCGCGACGCAAATTTCCATCATTAGATTTAATCTTCACATTTTTTGACTAGTTTTGGAAATATGGTAGAAATGTAGCAGCAGGAGGTCCATTGAAACCAGTAAAATTTTGAAAGTAGTCTACGAGAAAAAAAAAGCTTGGGAACCACTGGTCTAGCATCAGGGCCCGATCTAGGGGGGACAAACCGGGTAATTGCCCGGGGCGGCAAAATTGAGGGCGGCGCGGCGTCGGCGGCGAAAATTTGAACGATGGTTAAACAAAAAAACCACACCCTACACAAAAGTTGTTAGAATATAATATATTACTATTGACATCACTGAAATTTCAAATCATATTTTAGTAGATTACAAAAATAAAATGTGGTCACACTGCGTCCTTCAAGCTGTGCATGCTTTGCACGATGGTGCACATAGTACGATCGGGCATGACGGTCGTGCGCGGTCGCGCGGACGCGGACGGACAGCAAGATGGATGGTGCGTACAGGCCTTTAGTTTCGTGGGGTTGGCAACACTGGTTGCATGCAACGGGAGATTCCTCTAGGTCTGCCTTCTTATCTATAAACATTCAAAGATACAAATACATTTCTTTCCCTCACGCTAGTCAGTTGCAGCTTCTTTACACCTCTGTTGTTTTCTATTCTATTAATTGAATTTAACGCGTATCTTTATCTACCTTACGAGATTATAAAAGTAATTAATTAAAGTTAAAGTTCGTAAGTCCTGAAATTGAAAAGTGGATGTTAGTGGCAGACAAATGAATCATAAAAATTTGCGAATGTAATGTGTGACGAGACTACTAAGTAAGTACTACCTTAACACTTGTTTATAAAAATAAATAGTGTGACAAAAATTTGTGAATAAAAAATAAAATTTATTTTTGAAATGTACCGTGTTGGGTATCAAATGTAAGGGCTTCATTAACACATACGAGTATATAGGATACCATAGTAAAATGACAATCCGGTCGACCAAAATGTATGGAACAGCTGATTTTTTTTCGCGATTTCGAAGTTGGTCCCATAGTAAAAGTTGTTCGTATACATGAGTACATTGATCCCTTAAGCTGACAAGAGTTAATTAAAAGTCCGTCTTTTTCGAGCCGTCGTTTTTTGTATTGGTAGCCCGACAAGCGTGCTCTACCATCAGACATTCTGTTAAACAAAAAAATAAAAAGTTGAAAAACTAAATCCTGACTACGGAAAAAATCGGGCTTTGAAAAGTACGAAACAAGCAAATATTCTAGGAAAACCGTGGTCGCATACTAACCTTGCCTTACAATATGAGCGACTACGAGGGTCTACATAACCTAGGGCAAGATGGCAGGTGACCACGGTTATTCTCTAAATATCCAAATCCACTAAAGAATATTTGCTTCTTTCGTACTTTTTAAAGCACGAAAAGTATTCGTAAGCCCGATTTTTTCCGTAGTCGGGTTTTAGTTTTTAAATTTTTTATTTTTTTGTTTAACAGAATGTCTGATGGTAGAGCACGCTAGTCGGGCTACCAATACAAAAAACGACGGCTCGAAAAAGATGTAGAGCGACAAAAGCAAGCACGGGCATTAGAATCCTTCTTGAGGAAAGATGGACTTGAAAAACCGTCCTCGCCCGAGCGCCAGCAAGAAACTGACGCAGCATCTGCATCTAAACATGATGAAGATACGCTGAATATAATTTGTGAACCTTCTGTTTCTGGGTCAAGTGCTGCTACAGATGCTACTGCCATTGCAATTGCAACTACAAATATTTCAGCAGACACAACGTCACTTTTAGATACCGACCAGCAACGTTGCCCAATAGACTAACAGATGCGGAAAGAATATTACTAAAAGTAAATCGAGGTTCCCCTAACCCACTGTATGAATTGGAATTTCCAAAAGATAACAAAGGACGAAGGTTTACTTCTAGGTATTACAAGAAAAAGCTTAATAACGGTGAACAAATTTTAAGAGACTGGCTTGTGTATTCTAAAGCAAAAAATGTTGTCTATTGTTTTTGCTGTAAAATTTTCGAACGAGTCACTTAGAAGCTGTAAGATCTTGGTTTGAACTTTCGCGTCGAGTCAAGTCGTCGCATACGATAGATGCCGAATCTCAGAGAATAATTAATTCAGAAATAAACCATTGGAATTAAGTTTTGTTACGTATTGTCTCAGTCATCAAAATGTTGGGAAGAAGTAACTTAGCTTTTCAGGGCACTTCTGATAATCTATATCAATATAACAATGGTAACTTTTTGAAACTAGTAGAGTTGTTAGCCGAATTTGATCCTGTTATGCAGGAACACGTACGCAGGGTTTTAAAGAAAGAAGAAAGACAAGCAACCTACCTAAGTAAAACTATTCAGAATGAGCTTATTAGTACAATATCGGACAATATTAAACGGCATATTTTGGAAGCTATAATTAAATCAAAATATTATTCTATTATCTTATATTGTACCCCGGACGCATGCAAAACTGAGCAGATGACCCTAATAATTAGGTATGTTTCTTTAAAACTGAAACATCAGTATTGCTCTTAGAATTCTTTTAAATTTACCAGTGACAGTTGCTAGTGGTGAAAGAAGTTTCTCCAAATTAAAAATAATTAAAAATTATCTGCGATCCACCATGACATAAAATAGATTAACTGGATTGGCTATGATTTCAATAGAACACGAGGTTTGTGACAGTGTCCATTTAAAGGAAATTATTAAAGATTTTGCAGAAGAGAAAGTTCGAAGGAAATTATTGTAATAAATACATAGAATACACGTGCTTAGATTTGTTATTTATTTATATATTCTTAAATATTTACACTGATGCTTTGCACTCCAAAACAAAAGCTCTGTTTTGACTGAGTGAATCAGTACATGTAAGTTTTTATATGTATGATTATTATATTAAGTATTTATTTGTATGATTATTATATTAAGTACTTCTGTAAGTCTAAGTAACTGTTTTTCAATTTATTTTTGAATAAATATCTTAAAACGAAATTTATTTTGTTTCATTAATATCGGCAGGCAAAATTTGTCTTTTTATAGGTTAAAATTACACCATCTATGGAATAACGCATGGGTAAAAGGCGGCAAATATTATTTTGCCCGGAGCGGCGAAATAGCTGGATCGGGCCCTGTCTAGCATGACTTGTGGGGTAGGACTGTTGATAAAATATCGAAATATCAACATTATTTTTTAGATATGTCGATATTTATTGCTTATATTTTTTGGAACGATATATCGTCAGTTTGATATTAAAATCTGGGTCAAATCGACGGTGGATATTTTTTAACATAAATTTTTGTTTGGTATGTTTTCCTAATTTATTCGTTTAATTATTATATTAAAACGAATTAATTTAATTTCGTTGTCTATGTTACTAGACTGTATAGGCCTTAACAATAAAAAGTAATCTAATTCCCGTAGTAGGAGTGGAATAATAGAAGATACAAAATTCTTAGCAATAAACGCATCAAAGAAGCAGTTTAACTATTCGACAATTACTCCGCAATTTCATATGGCCACACCGTAGTTTGTTGTTAATCTATGCTTATAAAAAAAGCACGACTCAACTGTCAAACGCTTAGCTTGTCGAGGACAGAGGACTTGTTTCCTTTTTAAGAACATAATGTGTCTAAATGAAGAAAAGAAGGACAGTGAAGGTTGTGTTCTCTGTTCAGTGGAACGTTGATCAACGTATAACGAAGTGGAAAGGTTTTTCGCAGTCCGATTATTTTTGTTGCAATAAGTTATTTATTTCTTGTGTTTTTATTTTAAATCTATTTTCATTTAAATTTTGTCCGTATTTATATCCTATCTATTGTTTTAATCAGTCAATTATACATTTTTGTGCTTCAGATTTTCATTTTGTGAAAATGGATTTAGTTATTCCTCCTAAACCTCCAGATCCTTCTAAGTCTCCTACTTGTAATAATGAATTTGCTTCTCCCACATCCCCTGCTAGTTTCGTTACTGTTTCGGATTTTCAACAGGAATTGAAACGAAAAAACAATCATTGCAAAAGAACTAGTTGTAAAAAAAATAAATTTAAAAATACTCCCTCTTTCCATCCGTCTGATTCTTCCTGTACAATCCCTCGCAAGACCCCTCGCACTCCTCTTTCAGAAGCAAATTCGAAATTACTTACACCCTGACCTCATCTTCTCCCTCCCGCCCTCCAAATTCTTTTGAGGGCCGTTTATACGTCTCTGGCCACGTTGGTCCATTCATTGTCCATGTGCAGAGAAAAGAACCCCAGTCTAATTCCGGATTCTCAATTCATGCTATGAAATTCCACTTTAAAAAATTATAATGTTGATGGAATTATTCGAGATGGAGTGAAACAAATTGGCAGGAACAGGATTTCGGTGGAATTTTCATCTGCTGATGCAGCCAACCGCTTCGTTAACCACTATGCCTTCACGGGTCAAAACAATTTTTTTTTCCTTTAACGTCAGTCGTATGGACATTGTTCGCAATATTCCAGTTGATTCCAGCTAACGAGGAGATTTTACACAACTTAGAAGTCCCTGAAGGGTACGATAAGGTTACTAAAGTCCGCCGCTTAAATTAAAAAAAAATAATTGATGGCCAGCTTAAATATTTTCCGTCTGAGACGATAGTCATTACTTTTGATGGCGAAGTTTGTCCACGTCGTATATATATGGCTTACTCATCGCTTCCAGTTTCAAAATATGAATTCCCTACAATACAGTACTTCAAGTGTTGTAGGTTTGAACATGTGGCTGACAAATGCCGATCTTCTGAGCGTTGTTTTCGATGTGGTCAAGGTCACGTTAGGAGAAACTGCCCACTTCTTCTTGATAAAGCAAAATGTATCTTTTGCAGTGGAAATCATGATTCCACTGATAAAAACTGTCCAGAATTCCAAAGACAAAGAAAAATGAAGTTTGAAATGTCTGAAAGAGATATTTCCTATGCGGAAGCGTCCAAATTGGTCCCTTCTGCTAAAAAATCATATGCCTCAGTTGCAGCTCATCCCCCTCTAACTCTTCCTTCTCCAATTTCTTCCCAAAGTTGCTTTCTCCGTCTCGTCCTACCAACTCTACTCACAAAAAAATTATTACTCTGAAACCCCGACCCAACTCTTCGACTAGTTCCAACCAGGGCTATGACCGCTCGGCTCTATAACAAGCCTGGGCAGACTTCCGAATTCCTCAACCTGAAAATGGTTGCGGTCTTAGTCAACAACCTTCAGCTAATATTCCTTTTACGAGTATTATTCAATTTCTTTTGACCACCTTGGTCAAAATTCTGAGTTCCCCCAATCAAATACCGTCCAACGTTGCCTCCTCTATACTTACTTCCCTTCAATCCCTTCTTTCTAATAGCTTCGCCAATAGTGACGAGGGTCTTGCAATGGAATAGTCGCAGTATAATTTCCAACAAAGCAGATCTTCGTCACCTCCTTGTCAAGTATTCTCCATCCATGGCTGCCATCTCGGAGACTTGGCTGAAGCCTGGATTCCATTTTAGGATCCAAGGCTATGTCTGCCTCCGGGATGATAGAGCGGATGGCAAGGGCGGATCCGCCCTATTACTTGACAAATCCCTTCCCTTCTCCCAGATTTCTCTTAGATCCCGCAGTTGTTAATTCAATATTGTTGCTGCGAGAGTTAAAGATTTCACTATCCTCTCTATATATGTCCCACTTCCAACATGTTCCGTAACATTAGAACTACGAGATATTTTATCTTCAATTCCTAGCCCATATATTATTCTGGGAGATTTTAATGCTCATCACCCGTCTTGGGGTTCCGCCCAAAGCAACCCTCTTAGGGTTCCGCCCGAAGCAACCCTCTTGGGATCTCCTTGGTGTGGACTGGGATAACATTGAAACTTGCTATGACTATTTTGTAAGGGCTATAGATCTATCCGCTCGGAACTTTATCCCACTTAAAAGATTTAACCTCCACTTCGAATCCTCTCCCCTCTGGTGGGATAGAGACTGTTCCGCAGCGGTTAAAACCCGCAAAGAGGCTGAAGCGATATATAAATCTAATATGTCGGAAGCAAACTTCCTCTTGTTTCGAAAGACTCAAGCTCAAACTAAACGAATTCTCCTTAAAAAAAAAGAGGGAAGGCTGGAAGAAATTCTGTCATTCCCTCTCTCCCTTTACTCCCTCTCGTGTCGCCTAGTCTAATATAAAATGCTTTCGGTCTATTTTTCAGCCTGATCTTCCAATATCTGCACACGGGAATTGGGTTGATCAATTTGCTCCCCCATTCGTTCCAAATTTAGATGAATTACCTTTCAGGTATAACTTTACTAGCGCCGATCATTTTTTAGAAGATTTCTCCATCAATGAATTAGATTTCACCTTACACCATCTTAAGGATTCTTCCCCTGGTATTGACGGAATGTCATGTTCAATGGTGAAACATACTTTATCATCTAAACGTTGGTATCTTCTATCCCTCATTAACTGTATGTTCAAATCAGGTTCTATCCCAAAGTCTTGGAAAACTCAAATAATAATTCCCATTCTTAAACCTCATAAAGATCCCAATGTAGGTTCATCCTACAGACCCATAGCCCTTTCTCTTGTTTTAGAGAAGATTACGGAACATTTAATTAAGAATCGTTTCGAATGGTTTACCACTCTATTTTTCCAAGGAATCAATTTGGCTTCAGAAGAGCTAAAAGTACAATGGACAATCTCAGCGTCCTAACCACTGACATCAGACTTGCTTTCTCTCGACAAGAGTTCCTCGTTGCTGCTTTTTTATCTCTTTCTTCAGCCTACGATAACGTAAACCTTCCAGTCCTCCAAAAATCTTGGGATTCCGATTAAAATTATAAATTTTCTCCTCAATTTTCTTTTAGAAAAATCCATTATTCTTAGATCCCCTGGACCCCCCCCCCCCTTAACAAGAACTATATGGAGGGGTCTTCCCCAAGGCTCTGTTTTAAGTCCATTACTTTTCAATATTTACTCCTATATGATTCACTCAACAGTTAATCCTTTCTGTCGTGTTTTGCAATACGCCGATGACCTGCTTTTATATTCTTCTGATAAGTCAATAACAGTTGCCAAAAATGCTTTGAACTCTGCCCTTGTTAACCTAAATAAATGGGTTAACTTTCACGGTATGGATCTATCCCCTTCCAAAAGCGCTATCGTGGTTTTCTCGAGAAGGAGAATTACTCCTCCGTTATCTATTTTATATAATTCCTCTTTGATCCCTGTTCTTTCCAATACCAAATTCTTAGGTCTATTCCTAGACTCAAAATTATCCTGGAACATTCACATCGAATATGTTATCTCCCAATGCCAGGCTAATATGAATATCCTCCGCGCTCTTTCTGGAGTGTGGTGCGGCTTTCACCCTTCCACATTAAAGTTAATATATAACGCTCTACTCCGTAGTCATCTAGAATATGGTTCATTTCTACTTGATCCTATTTCCAAATCCAATGCCACTAAATTGACCCGCATTCAGTCTCAAGCTCTGAGGATCATAGCGGGTGCTATGAAATCCAGTCTCATAAATTCCCTACAAGTAGAATGTATTGGTCCTCCTTTAAATTTCCGGCGACAATACCTAGCTGATCGTTATTTACTAAAGGCAGCTAGGTTTTCTACTCACCCTATTTTCCCAAAACTCACCCTCCTCTCTAGGTTTATTGAGCATACTCCTTTTTGGCGTTCTAAGTCCCGACCTCTTATCGTTAGCTTCCAAAGATTCAAATCCCTCACTAACCCCTTTTATCAAAATTCTTCTCTCCCTCTCTATAGTTTCCCATTTGACTCGGTATTTCACAGGCCAAATATAAATTTGTGTTTTGGAGTTGATAAGGAGTCCAAAATGCTAATTCGCTGTTCAATTCTATCTTCAATTCTTTTTGAATGGATTGGACGCGAATATACACAGATGCATCAAAAACCGGTAGAGATGGCTATGTCGGAGCGTCATTTTACTCTCCATCCACCGCTCATTCAGCTTACTTTCGGTATTCTCCGTATAATAGCACGGCATTCCCCGGAGAATACCGGAGTGTTCGGTATGCTCCGGGGAATGCCGTGCTATTGTGGAGCCTTGAATTATGCTCTACTCAAAAAGATTCGCAGGCTCCTTATCTTCTCTGACTCCTTAAGTTGCCTAACCCGCAATCCTACATATCCTCAAAGGCGTCTTCAAATTAAAAACAGTATTCTGAAATTATAACTGGCACGCCTATGAAGACAATGTCTCTAAAAATAAAAATATTAGTAATGCTAAGAACAGTAAAAAAACTGCATCAAAGGAAAATGTTCCAAAGCAAACAAAGGAAGACGGCTGTAAGAAAGAATATTAAACAAAGACTGTAACAAAAAAGACAAAATTAAAAAATTAAATAAAAATATTGCAGAGTGACGAAGACGATTCATCTAGTGAAGAGATGTAAAGGTGAGACAAACAGGTATTTAGTTATTTACATGTTTTATTTGTGTGTACGATATGTGTTAATAAAACATAGTTATATAGTTATTGAATATTTTATTAATATCTACAACAATGTTACACTATACTTGCGCGTGTAAAAACCCACCACCTGACCACAACCTTGATAAGGAGCCGGACTTTAGCCCATCGCCCCCAATATCTGAACCAGACAGAATAATCTAAACGTAATTAAGATATATTTTATTGCGTCCTATTTAGACATAAAAACGGCCTGCGCGCCAAACTAAGTGCTCATCCCATTTTTATTTTTAAGACGAATTGTACGTCCATAAGTAAATCTTTTTTTTTTGTACTCAATAAAATTATATTTTTTTTGTAACAAATCCAGACATAAAGTTATTAACTGACGTCCAAAGTGAGGGGCTATATGTGGTCTTGATTCCTGCATCAAAGTTTCACTTCAGCCTACGAACCATATAAAAAACATAATAGCTAAGACTTCTCCTGAACGACGACTGGAATAATTCCCAGCAAAAGAATACTACGTACGAACAATTAGAAGCTCATCAGGCTCCAGCGAACAGATCTCAAGCGCTTCCAAAGAGATCAGATGATTAGACCTGCGATACTAGTTCTCAGCTTTCAAACGTGAGTATAATCGTAAACGTCATCGATTTACCTTTGTAAACTGAAAACTACTCCTTTAAGAAAACCCATTATCCAACCATCCAGAATGAGTCTTAATACTCCCTCTGCTGCAATGGCACCTGTAAATTCTGTCACAAAATCAAGGCACACGCCGATCCCAAATTTTGATGGGTCAGGAAATGCTCGCAATCTAAATGGTTTCATTAAAGCTGCCACACGGCTTCTTACGATGACCCCTGCAGACATTGTAACAAAAATGCATCTGATCCTATCAAGACTTCCAGGCGACACAGTGAACATAGGGTATCGCGCTCCACACAATTTTTCTTGGAATAGCATCGAAACATTGTTACAGGAGATGGGCAGTTAGAATCGACCATGTATTTGCTGAAATAATTAATAATCAACCTACCTCACATAGAATAGTAGCATTAATATTAGAATTAGATGAAACGGTATTCAACGGTAACACCATGAGCATAAGTTACCTTAAAACCACTGCTCGTCTGACATTTTTAAAATATTTACCCGACATTTACAGTCATATTTGCAGAACGGAAAGCTATAGCAATGTATGTAATCGAGCTAAATGCTTAGACAGCGACGGATATCTAATAAACAATAAAAACATCCCTAAACTAACCCAAAATTAGAATCCGACTTTAATACCTCAAAGGCAAATTATTCCAATGCCTAAATAGTATTTTAACCCTCCACAAATACAACCTACGTACCCAATGCCACAACAAAACCATACGTATCCACCATCACCTTTTTCTCAAAGAATGCGACAGCAACAGAACTTTCATAGAGCGCAACAAATGTATAGACCACAACCACCTAAACCAAACGAAGAGGTTACAATGAGGACAGTATCGGACAGACCTCCACTTAAACGTGCTCGCGATAGCCTATTTCAAATGGAAAATCCCCGAACAAAGAGACCAACTGAGATAACGCCATACAAACAAGATAATACTGAATATATTTCACACGAGGAATTGTACAATAACTATGAAGAGGATTTTACCCATCAGAATCTCGAAACGCAACCCAAATAACATCCCACCATAAAAATTCATTTCAATCCCCATATATTATAATACCGGAATACGATGAACGAATGTTAATTGATACATGCAGCGTAAGGTCATTTATGAATCCAAAAATAGCACAAGACTATATAGATTAAAAAATAGCACAAGACTATATAGATTAAAAAATAGCACAATTCATCCCAGAAAACTTCTCATACAACAACGCATCATAAATGAAAAATAATGCTCCCTCCTTTTCAAAAAAAATTCGGAAACACAACTGACACTCTCCAGTTCTATTTATTTGCCTTCGCGCCTAATTATTATTATTTGTTAGGATAGGATGCGGTAACAAAACTAAATATTAAAATCGAACTGAGAAAAAATATCTAGAAACTCCACTCCATAAAATAATACCACTATTTTATACAGAGTTCGACACTTTAACTCTGGAAGATATAATCCAAAAATGTTCAAATATATTCGCAGAAACCGCAGCGGAAACATCTTTTGAAAGGATCCAACATAAAATAACATTAATAAAAATTAATCACTATACCAAAGACCGTATAGACTCCCCGAAATAAAAGGACAAGAAGTAACACGACAGATTAAAGAAATGTTAGAGAATAAAATAATTAGACCTTAGGACTCCCCTTGGTCAAGTCGCAGACAGTTTTTTTGTTCCGATTATGTCAAGGCACACATAATCGTTTAAAGGAAGTTGAACGAACATACTAGAGACAACAAGTTTCCACCCTCTAACATAGAAGACATTTTCTACAAATTGAATGATCCAAATATATTTGGTCCCTCGATCTAATAGCAGGGTACCAACAAATAAAAATGCACCCAGATTCAATAGAATGAACCACATTCTCTTTATCCGAAGGGCATTACGAATACTCGTATGCCATTCGGACTTAAGACCGCACCAGCTACATTCCAACGAGTAATGAGTAACATATTACGTCTACACTTGGAACAGGGTATATGTTTAGTATATCTTGACGACGTAATAGTATTCGCACCTAATGACAATAACACCATAAACGACTTGAAACCATCTTTAAAACACTAAAACAATACAAACTTCGAGTTAACAGAGATAAATCTATGTGCTAACGAAATACGGACTTGAACCGTGTCTAGAAAAAATAGAAGCCATACAAAGATTTCCATTACCTAAAAACCTAAAAGAAATGAAATCTTTTCTTGGATAAGTCTCATATTATAGAAAGTTCATACCAGATCATTCAAAGATAATTAAGCCACTAACAGAATGCACAAAAAAGGGAAGAGCGATAATATTTAAAAAATAATTTATTAAAACCAAAGAGCTAATCACCAATCCATCAGTCTTATCATACCCGGATTTCAACAAACAATTCACAGTAACTACGAACGTAAGCGATATCGCATTAGGAGCTGTTATCTCACAAAAAGGACACCCTATCGCGTATGCCTCACGAACACTCAATGATACGGAACAAAAATACAATGTGCCCGAACGCGAGCTCTTAGCGATTATCTATGCGCTTCGACCATATACTATACACATAACACAGTTCCGACCATATATTACGGCCATAACACAGTTCCGACCATATATTTACGGACGACGTTTTGTCGATAACCAAATTATATGACGTGGTGTCGATAACCAAATTATAAAAGCCCAATAGTGAACTAACACGTTGGCGACTCAAACTTCATGAATATGACTACGAAATAAAACACAAAAAGGGTTCAACAAATCACGTAGCAGACGCTCTCTCACGCTTAGAGTTAAACCACCAATCGGATGCGGCCACAGTACATAGTAACGCGGACGACTCGGACGAAGTGTTTCCTATCAAACATGAACACCGTTCGCTCCGAATTAATAGAATATTTATAACACTAAACCAACGATATAACGTAGAAATAAAAAAAATAACGCTCGTGACTATATAGTAACTATAGCACAGCCATTATATAATAAACTATTTATAACAGAATATTGTGGTAATAATTCGATATGCCATAATATATGAAGAAAGATTGGGAGAACAACTCTCAGAAGTATATAGGAAAAATTTTAATAAAAAATCTTTAGAAATAATATGGTTTAAATCTCTTACGTTAGAAGTAACTAACGAAGAAGAAATTCAAAAAATAATTAGATTCACTCATGAGTACTTAAATACACATATAGGAGAACCGGCACTAATAAAAGAAATATCAAAAAAAATATTACATGGAAAATGTTAAAAAAACACGTAGCTAACTGTTTAAAGAAATGCAACGTATGTCAACAAATAAAATACGATAGATATCAGCGTTGCCAGACGTCCCGATTTTTAAATCAAAAGTCCCGCGCGGGACAGGTTTGGTCCCGCTTTCGGGGATAACTCGACCGTGCGTGCAGCGACCTGAGGAAGCGCGGCCGGGTGGCACGGACAAGTGTGGACTGGCCGCCCGCCCGGCGCATAATGATAATGATACGGGAAGCGCGCGGGAGAGAGAGGTGTGCGATGCGCCACGCAATCAGTGCGTGCGGCCGCGACATCTTCTGTTTCACTCTTTTCTTATTCTCATTTGTTTATAAATTTGAATTTCTCGAAAACGCACGATTACGTACGGGGGGTATTCTCAACAGGGGAACCTGAACAAATCGAAGAACAAATTCAACTTCTCCGAAGACATCAATTAATGGAATGACGCATCGACAGTCTTCACGTGATGACATGCACCCTGATGGTCTTCGCTGGTTTACTGATCGTTTTCTGCGTCATCTCAAGGAGAAACGAGATGTACTCAAGACTGGATGCGGTGTATAAAAACCCAACGCTCGACCACAGCCCTGAAAAGGAGCCGGACTTCAGCCCGTCACTCCCAATATCTGAACCAGACAGAATAATCTATACATAATTAAGATATATTGTATTGCATCCTGTTAGATATTATAAAAGAGGTATGTGCGCCAAACTAAGATGCTCATTCCATTTTTATTTTTAGGATAAATTGAACGTCCATAAGTAAATCTTTCTTTGTACTCAATATAATTATATTTTTTATAACAAATCCAGGCCTAAAGATATTAACTCACGCGAGTCACGTGTACCGCATGTTAAGATTATTTTGTTGAAAATCCATATTGTTATCAACATAAACTGGTCGGGATAAATCAATTTTCATTAAAAAAATATGTAAATAGGCGCAGGTAAGTACAGAATTAAGAGGACATAATCCCAAAAACGTTTTCTACAACTCTTCTCGCTCGACTTAGTCGATAGTGGAGCCTTTATCATGAAGTCCTAGATACGGTTTCATAATGTTTTTGTTTAATGGGAATGCGTCATCTGCTAAAAAGACGTAGGGTGTAGGTTAGATTCTTCCAGGAAGTGGACGTGCCGCAGGTAGATTAAAAGAATCATTTTCCGACATGGTTTTTAATGTTGAATTGGAGACCACAACTCCAACAAATATGTGGCCTTGACTTCCTACATTAACAAACATGAAACCGTATTTTGCATCGATAACGACTAAGAGTACAACGTTAAAAATCCTTTGTAGTTGTTAAATTCACTGCCTAAATTGGCAGGTGCTTGCATCACGACATGCTTTCCGTCAATACAATCTACACAATGTGGGTATTGCCATAATTTATAAAAGTAGGCGTCCTTAGCATCTGAAAAAGATAATAAAATTATTTAAATTTTTCTTTTAGGACATCACTCAAGAAGCTGCCAGCAACACGAAACACTCTGCTTCTCCAAAAAAAAAAGAAAAAACGTTAGACCGTTTGAAAGTCAGACAGAACCTTACGGTATAATGAGACAGGGCATACTGAGCGCAAATTGAGAGATTATTTCACTGTTTTTGGAGAGCATGTTACTTGAAGACTGCTGCTGCTTTACGGAATCCATATATTATTAGTACAGTACAAAACCAAACCCACAACATTATTTTTCTAGCTGAAAAGTCTTTAGGAATTACATGTAAGCGAAGGACATCAATGAAAATGAAAAATTTCTGCAACAAAATTAAAAAGATCAATACTTTTTTTCTCAGAGACGACACATCAAGAGCCGCCACCGCGGGAAAAAAAGAAAAATGTACCAAAAATGGCCAAAAAATGCAAAAAAAATTATACACATAAAAAACAACACACCATTCTATGTATTAAAGCCATCTGGACGTGAAACGTACTTGTGCAAAACGCACACTAACACAACATACAAGGCCAATGCACTTTGTCATTAACACTAGTAATCTTAATGCTTTGATTGATGCGAAAGTCTGTAATTTTAAAACTCAAGCTTGTATGTACGAACTTGCAATCAATGCCGAGACATGAAAATTGAATATAATGCTGGCAAAGATACCGAAAAAATCTGCTGGAAAGAATAGGAAAGAATATAAAAATTGTATGAAAAATATGGAAAACAAAAGAAAACCATCAAGTATGTGAATATTGAGAAAGAAGTGTCAGTCAGAGCTGATGAAGGAATTTAATGCAGAAATGAAGGTGTTGAAAAAACATTTATACAGTATGAAGTTCCAGTTTCATAATTTTATAAAAGCAATTGACAATTTACAAGAAACAGAAGCAGTCATAGTTGTAGACTTCAGACAAAATTATAGCTACAAGCTTCACGAATAAATTCAGTCACATCAATTTAGAGGTTCAAGGCAGCAAGTTTCGGTTTACGGTAGTGGTATACCTAAACAATGGCGATAATAACCAAACAGTTGAATCTTATTACACTGTGTCGTCAAACTCCAATCAACAACCTGCAACTATATAGACTTGGACCCAATATCAGAGAACAGGAAAACTACCCAAAAGTCACAACTGTGCATTTCTTCTCTGACGGTCCATTTAGCCAATATCGGTATAAAAAAAATTGTTACCTGACTTCGACCACTCTGTTTGACTATGGATTGACAGGAGTGACTTGATCATTTTTCGAAGCAGGACAAGGAAAGGGGCCTGTCGATGGCATAAGTGGCTATCTAGCACGGGGCGATGACATAATTTGTGCTAATGAATTCTACCAAGCACTGAAAGATATGAGCAAGACCAGACTTTATTTTATACCCAATGTGGAAAAACTTATACCAACGAAAATACCAACTGTAATGGAACTAAAAATGTACACCAAATATTCACGACAATTCGAGGAGAAATCAAGTACAGAAACTTAAGCTGTTTTTGGAAGTATGGAAATTGGGACTCTTTATCTCCAAGAGTTTTCGACTGGTTGTATCTCAAGCTGCCATTGAAATATGGTATGGAGTTGTTCCTGACAATATCGCCAATCCTGTTGGTACAGATGGTGCTGTTTGTGAACAAACAGAAGAAGGTAACAATACAATAAACAAGTGTTAATACGGTTGGTGCTAGAGCTGCATCTATTCAGGAAGTTAATAGCTTGTTCCAAGTTTAGGCAGAAGTTGAATCTGTCCTGGTTGATAATGAATATCCACATTTTGATGAGGACTTGCCACTTAGATCTTATACAAAATCACAGAAATTGCCTTTGAAAGAAATTTAAATAGCCGACTTATGCTAGCCTCGTCAGAAGAACTGATATAGCATTATTTATTAGACACCGGAAGTTTAGTGAAGGTCACTGCCTGTTGTCCTACAGACGCGTCAAGTGCGCTCGCTCAAACCACGTAAGTAAATATTTTCGTAAAAATTAGTTTTGGTCTATTTTGCTTATGGAATATGATAGGTAGGTCCGTAATTTTTTCTCTCTAAGATTGCAAAATTTACATAGAATGTGGACAGCTATCACCTCATTAACAATGTTTTATACTTAACCTGTAATTTTGTATCAAAGCATGTGTTATCTAACGGGGCTAGTTGTTCTTTTTTTTGGGGTTAGTTGTTGCGCGGCACAACTTGCCCCATAATGTGGGAGTAAGTTGTGCCTATTATGTTTCACAATTTATTTACATTAGTTTTTTGTTGTAGAATGCGAACTTATAAAAGGAAATCGACCAGGGGCAGTACGTCTCGTGAACTTTTGCAATGAGCAGCAGATGCAGTTATAAATGAAGGCAAAAAACTGAAAACTGTGGTTAGGGACCTAGAAATTTGTCATACTACATTACGAAGATTTGTATTAAAAATAAAGGCAGGACAAGAACCTACATCTGGGTATATTAAAGTACGATCCATCTTTAATGAAGACCAAGAACAATCTTTAGTTGAATACTTATTGAAGTGTTCCTTTATCTTCTTCGGTCTGTTGCCAGATGACGTGCGAAAACTTGCTTACGAATGCGCCGCGAAATATGATTTGTCCAACATTCTACCTTGATGGCACGACAACAAAATGGCTGGATCCGATTGGCTGAGTGGTTTTATAAAAAGGAATAAAAACCTTTTTAGAACTCCTGAATCTACAAGTGCTGGATGAGCGGCATCCTTCAATAAACATAATGTTACTGAGTTTTTTACTAAATTAGCCAACGTTTTGGATAAATACCATTTCCCACCATCGATAATCTATAATTTAGATGAAACTGGTGTAATGACCGTATTGAAACCAAAGAAAATTGTTGCACAAAAAGGTATTAAGCAAGTGGAGGCTATAGTATCTGCAGAAAGAGGAACCTTAGTGACAGTCGAACTTGCAGTAAACGCAGCTGGAAATGCAATTCCTTCAATGTTTTGCTTCCCCAGACTTAAGTATAAAGACTTGTTTATTAGAGATGCCCCACCATAATCAATCGGTGCAGGTAATAATTCTGGATGGATAACAGCAACAGAGTTTTCATTATTTATGGATCATTTTATTAGATATACAAAACCATCACCATCAGATCCAGTCTTGTTACTTCTGGACAATCATCAGTCCCACATTGATATCAATATTGTTGAAAAATCAAAGGCGAATTCAATTATTATGCTCTCTTTCCCTCCACATTGTACGCACCGCCTACAACCGTTGGACGTAGGGGTCAACGGTCCATTCAAAAATTATTGTTCGAAAGCTCAAAACAACTGGATGCGCAATAATCCTGGCAAAACTATGAGCATATACGAAATTCCAAGCATTGTAAAATATGCATTTCCTTTAGCTTATAAATATTATTAAAACTTTCGAAAGGACTGGAATTGATCCATATGATGCCAATGTTTTTACTGATGAAGATTTTGCCCCATCGTACGTCACGGATCGGCCATGTCTTGAACATCTTGATCATCAAGGAATTACAGCAGAACTATCAACAAATATGCAGCCCTCTGCTGTAACAGATATTACTGACGAGCCAGGAACTTCTGGACTTCAAAATACAGCAACATCTCCTGATGACTGCAGCAAAGAATCTGAGGCACAGCATCCAATCAATGTTCGTGGTTTGCAATCCTCTTCTGTTGCAGAATTCAATGATGAACCTGGTCCTTCTGGTATTCAGAACATTAGAACAACACAAGAAAAACCTTCATCTGAATGCGATTCTGAGACTGACAAAGAAAAACAGTCAGTTGCACACAAAACTTTAGCCTTCTCTCCCGAAATTTTCCGGCCATATTCCAAAGCACCTGCACGATCTGGAAATACTAAAAGGCGTATCAGAAAATGTGCAGTCTTAACTAATACTCCAGAAGAGCAAGCCTTAGAAGAAGAAAGCTAAAACAGTTGTAAATGCAAATAAGGAACAGGCTAATGTTAAAGGCAAATGAAAGGGAAAAGGGAAGGGGAAGGGGAAGGGAAAAAACAATGAAAAGTCTTACAAACGAAAGGTCTTGCAGGAATTTAATAATAATGATAGCGAAGAAGAGGCAAACTTGGAATACTATTGTATAATTTGTTGTGACAGTTATTCTATCTCACGTCCTGGCGAAGACTGGATACAATGCTTGGAATGCAACAATTAGGCTCATACAAAATGCCTACTGAATCTCGATATTATAACATTTTACGTTTACCCTAACTGCAAGTCTGATGGATCCTGGGTCGAATAATTTTACATATAGCAATTTATAGAAGTTTATGTGAACCTGAAGGCTGATTATGGATAATTAATGCAAGGATTATGTGATTATTAAAGTCTGAAATTATTTAATCTCGCTAAATTAGCATTGATAATGTTAAACATTTGTTTATTTTAAGTTAATTAGTTCTGTTTTAAGTCTATTACTTAAAACAGAACTAATTAACTTTCCTAAAAGAGAAAACTTTTTGTTATTTTCAGTTTTTTGTTCAAATATACGTTTTGTTACTTAGCAATATTCATGAGAAGATAATTTTGTTATTAATAAATGATAAATATAATTAATAATTGTTTTTATTTATAAAAAAATGTGAAGGAAACTGAACATCACAGCTTAAGGTACAACTTACCCCAGCTAGGGAACAACTAACCCCAAGAAGGGGCAAGTTGGTCCTTTCCGAAATTTGGCAAATAAATTAGTCTGTACAAAAATATAAATGAATAATGAAAAAACAAGGTATTACTTCATAATCTACATTAAATTTTGCATCTATTGAATAGTAGGCATTGCAAAGCTTAGCACAATATTTTCTGTTACTAATTTGTCATTTTCTAAAAATCGGCACTTTTAGCCCCGCCCTCCCCTAGTTCGGCTCAAAATTCTTGTGGCAAACAAAATCGGCCCGTCCAGTGTAGAGTTTTTTGCTGATAAATGTGCACACTACAAAAACTAAGATTTTTAAATATGCTTTTGTAGTTAATGATTTACATGACGACGGAGAACTCAGTTACATTTTTACCTTGTGTTAAAAAGAAGAGGGTATTTCGTCTAGATAAAAATAACATTTTTGGTATTGACTACACAGACATCATTAAAATTCTTCCCAAACCTCAAATTAACGTGAAGCGAGGCCAACAGTACTTCGATTTCTTTAGGGACAGTGATGTGTCAGAAAAGTAATTTTTATATGATTTCCTAGTACTTTCTTTCATATTTTATGGTATTTTTGTTGAGTTTTTTTTAATTACTATATGATCTCAAATTAAAACTGATCATCCTGTAGTTTTGGTTTAAGTTGTCAATACTGATTATTCTAATAATTTAGACTTGTATTTATCTCTGGAGTCACAAGATGTCTCCGGGCTAAAGATTTTGTCCCTCATATTTACTGACGACTTTTTATGATAAACCTTCCTAAAATAAATGGAATTTGTAAACAAAGATATTACTTATATCTCTGTGCTAACCAGCACGTAGATGTTAGTTTTAATTTTAATTTACAAAAAAAATTATTCGTTTCTTATCACGTGTGACCCAAGAGACACAATAGGTTAAAAAAATTTAGTGTTCTTTTTCTACTTTCTCTGCAGAGCATTTGTGCTTAATATGATAATGTTTCATTAATATAAATATTTATTTCCTGATTCCATACTGTTTTAATGGTAATTATTGTGATTGGCATACATGTTTTGAAACTTTGTCCGGAAAATGATATTGCAATTGACTGTTTGCCACCAAACAGTAGCCATATAACTCAACCGCTAGACGTAGCGTTTTTCCGCCCCCCCCCCCCCCCTTAAAGTTGAGTGGAAGAAAATTCTCAGACTGGAAAGCATCTGCAGAAGGTACTATGACAACCAACTATAGTTGATTTTGATGATTGAGGTGTAACATTTGAGGCAATGTAGATCCATAAAGTCCTAAAAATGGCCTCAAACTAAAGATGTCAACTATTACGAGTGGGACGAAGTCCTTGGGAGCATCGATCAAAGATCGATAGAAGTCATCGATTACAGAACTCGATGACTTTTACAAAGACTTCGCGTCATAGTCCCTGCACGTCAATCTTTGCACCGCCGGTGTTTTCTTACAATTGTGACTAATTTATTATGTGGTGCAAAATAACCCTGTCAAAGGGATTACTTTGCGCCAAAAAAAATTTCAAAAAATGTACCTGATTATTTGCCATTGCTAATTAATAATTAAAATTTTATTATCTAATATGTACTCTTTCAATCAGCAAAACTTCATTTCCCTGATGTCAATAGGTTTTTTTTTATAATTCCAAACTAAATGACATACATTACAATTAGGCGCAAAGTAAGGCCATTTTACGGTATATGTTTGAGTAAGCTATTTCGAATAAGTGGGTACAATGACAGGCGATTCTGACTAGCATAAGTCCTTGATAGACGAGAGCAAAGATGCTATGGGAGCGCGAGTGAGAAGTCGTCAGTTGTGGCGATTTATCCTCGTGTAGTCTTGTTTTGCTGTATTACTACAAGTTATTACGTTTTATATTGTGAATTATTCCATAGTTTAAAATTAAAATTAATCATATATATATATATATATATATATATATATATATATATATATATATATATATATATATATATATATATATAAATATTATTTTTGCAGTTATCCTCGAGCATTATTATAATTTTTATTAATATTTAAGTGAATAGTGTGTAATAGATGGGATCTGAACACGTTGTTTGCGTGATTTGTAATCAAGAAACTAATGACAAAACTGTGAAATTTTCAGCAACTACTTTGGATAAAATTAAATCAATATTGAAAATAAGAAAACATTATAATTTAAAATTCAATGACGTTTCTTTGCCAGGGGTAGTTAATGTTAATACAGGTTACCATGTGAAGTTCAGCAATTTTCTTGCTGTGTTGAAAAAATATCGCCCGAGTGAACTATTGAGTTCATCGAATGCACCAACGTCATTATCAGGTATTTTTCTATGAAATTATATATTCTTTATTAGGTTTCATTTTTCCATTAACAATATTATTGATTCGGTTGCCTGAAATAAATTTAGTCATTACTAAATATATATTAATTAGCAATTAATAATTTCCAATTATAATAAGTAATACAACGATAATAATGAAATTAGAGTGAACATCTATGATAAAATTGAGTAATTAATATTAATAATTATTTTTTTTAAATATATACAATATATTCAAAATTCTAAAAAAATAAACCGGATTTTCCGAATATTTTCGAAGAGGAGAATGAAGGTTAATTAATTATTACGTGTCAATATTATTTATTATTATTGTGCTAACTATTGAACTTACTTTCACATATATTTTATTCTTTGCAACATGAATATTTAAGTATTGTAATTTTTTTTACAGAACAGTCAAATATCGAAGTAGAGGCGATTGCTCCTTCAGTAGCTACTGAGGAAAGTGGAGCATCAATATCTAGTGCGGCCTCTGTTAGTAAAAGTAGCGATGACAAATTGTTTGTTTTGTTAAAATAAATATAAACGTATGAAAGGACAGTTTAAACCTCTGCATTCATCAGAAACAGATAATTTAGTGCAAAGTCTGAAAGCGTTTGACGAATATAATGAATTTTATGAAAAAGTAAAATTTCTAGCCCGTTTATTTCATATCACAATAATTAAAGAACGATTGCCTTATACACACTACAGGAACAAAATAGTAAATTCACCGAAGAAAAAAACGTGGAAATATTATCATCAACAAGCTTTCGAGGAAATGAGCAGAAGATATGATTAATAATGTCAGTAATGGGCGTATAAAACATCACTTTAAGCTTAACATTGAAAAGCCTCACAAGTAGCAGGAAAATAGTAGATATTATCAATAAATATGGTCATTGTTGCAGCTATCATATTATCGAAGAATTAAAAACCTCAGCAACAATTACTTCGTTGAATCGCTCGAAAATTTGTCCAGAAGAAATTTCTAAAAAAAAAAGATCTACACACAGGAGTGGTGTTCGATAACTTCGATACATGTGTTGAGACTTCAACTGATAAAAATACCTTGCACGATACAGTGGGCATCATATTCCAAATAGTTATTGAGAATGAGACAATAGTAGAGGAAACTTCCCAACAAAATGGTACTGAAGAAGAGAAGAGCCATTCCGTCAACATGTCACCAACCAAACCAAAAAAAGAATAAGATCTCTAGATGTCATCACCTGAAAGGCACTAGGGCACTACCCCTATTCCAAAAAGCCAAAATTGAATGATAAATTATTGCCACTATCGGATAATTTAAGAAATGAAAGTCAGGTGACCCTCATTACCCCCAGATACTTTCATTATGTATTGTTTAGATAAAGTTTATTTATTCACTTCAGATGCCAAGAAACTGGAAAAGATCGATCAGTAAAGCAAGTTGGAATGATAATAAGCTGCAGCTGCTGCGCGTATTGAAGAAGGCATATATCAATACGTAAAGTCGCCGATGAAACTGGTATTCCTTTTAGCGTCCTTCAAAGGAATAAAAAAAAATTACGGCAATCCAATATTAGGGAGACATGCTACTTACATAAAAGAGCAAGAAAATGGACTCGCAGAGAGTATCTTGCTATTGAGCAATAAATATCACGGTTTAACGAAGAATCGAGTAAGAAAAATAACATTCAAGTATGCAGAACATCTGAAGCTGACAAAGGAGTTAGTGGATTTGCATCAACTGGAATATTCCGATTAAATGGTGTTCGTGTAAGTTCAATGACGAAGACTTCTTTGACACTTCTGACGCCCTTCGCGTTGAAGAATTTTCTGCCCTCATAATAGACTTTGTAGAAGACGAAGTTGTGAGTCGACCTTCGACTTGTAACTTAGATTTGGGACAGCAACCTTCAACAAGCAAGGACGTGATAAATCCAACAAAATAATACCCACGATGAATATTTAAATCGCATACTCACACAATTTACTCCTCTACCTCAGATTGGAAAAGGTGACACCTTTGAAAGAGATTAATAGTTTAATTAGATAATTAGATAGAAGAAAAAGTTACGAAACGACGGGAAAAAGCAACTCTTACACAAACCAAAGATCTACGAGAATAAAGAAAGCTAAAAAAATATATTTAAATCAAGTTCATCTAAATCATCGGCCAATGCACAGGTTCCTTACGATGAAATAGACGATAGTGACACAGAAAACATTGAAATCCTACAAAACACTCAGAATGAGCGTGGAGATCAGTCTCTTTGCGCGATATGTCTCGAAGTGGGCAAACCGAGAGAAGTATGGTACCGTTGTCGTCTCTGTGGTGGGTCCATTGTGATTTTTGCACAAACGAATAATTTAAAAAATATATAATTCATGTCATGTGTTTCAATATATAATTCAGTTGCATAATTTTTAAGTTTGTTGATTTATCTCAGATTTTAGTACAATTGTTAATTTTTTATTTTGTTCAATTTCTTGTTTCGGAATTTTGACCCCTATTACCCCATGGGCTGACTCTCATTATCCGCACATGTGGGAAATCGTGTCAAATTATTTTTTTTAATATTGATTCGTACTCTGCAATTTATTATGATTAAGAGAAAAAATGCTTATGTTTTTGCAAACAGACCAAACGATCATTTAAAATGTATGTTTCCCGCTCGAAATGAGCACTGCGCGGCGGCGGCGACGGCCCGCACGGAAAGGCAAATCACGAGAGAGTGCGCGCACGCGCGCCGTCCGCCGAGCGGTGCCGCATTAACGCGTGTGAGCAGGATAGATAAACCCCACCCGCCCGCGCTTACTCGGTGTTCAGTCAACGTCAACGACTGCACTGTTTTGTTTTAGTTGATTTGTAAAAACAACAATAATGCCTAAACGCAAGTGTTCCTTTAATAATAGGGTAGACTGGGTACGGTTGTGCCAGGGTACGGTAGTGACAGTCGTCATATTATCGAAACTATAGGGAATAGCGGGGGATGTGCAAGGGGAGAGAGGAGCGGCTTGCATGTCTGAACCTGTGTCACAGTGTCGCGCCATCCACCGCGCGGTGTGATCCACCAGTCGGATCTGTTGGGGCTGCAAACCCCTCCGGCTGGATGCAAGATGGATCCTTCTTGGAGTTTCTTAAACATTTTAAGAAATTTTCTAACGCATCACTAACTCAGAGTTTTACTCGTGCTTGATAATAATTCATCGCACATTCATATTAACACATTAGATTACAGTAAATAAAACGGGATAACATTGTTTTCATTTCCGCCACATTGCTCCCATAAGCTTCAGCCTCTCGACCGGTCTGTCTTCGGACCAATAAAAAAAGCTATAAAGACTGCTTGCGATGGATGGATGAGAAGCCACCCTGGTAAAACAATGACAATATACGCTATACTAGGTATCATAAAAATTGCTATGCCTCAGGCTCTCACACAGGCGAACATTCAGGCTGGTTTTACCAAAACATGGCATTTATCCATACAACCGTAATATATTCAGAGAAATAGATTTTGCCCCGTCTTTCGTAACCGACCGTCCAAATCCTAACACCGAAGAGAACGTTCCTGCAGCTTCATCTACATTAACAAGTAGACAAAACCCTGATGCTGAAGGCAATATTTCTGCAGCACCATCTCCTGGAAGAACTAGACCAAACCCTGAAAATGATGCTCCTGTCACACCAGACACTAAAGAGAATTCCCCTGTTCCATCATCATCTGAAATAGGCAGACCAATCCCTGACACTCAAGAGGATGCTCATACAGCACCTAGTGGAGAAAATTTTGCAGCTGACAACTTCGATTTAATAAAAAACTCCACCACTTTCACCTTCTATATTGAATAATACATCAAGCCAAAATTTTAGCAATGTTGAGCCATCTACATCTGCCATACCAGCAGTTTTTTCGCCTGAAATTGTCCGGCCCTTTCCAAAGGCTTCCCAAAGAATGACTCGAGGACCCAGAACCAAGAAGTCGAACATTTACACCGACACGCCTGAAAAAGAGGCAATCAGACAAGAACATGACGCAAAAGAAAAACGCTTGAAGGCAAAGCGCATCAAGAAAAATCTTAATGGGCCGAAAGGAAAAGGAAAAGGCAAAGCAACAAAAAGGAAAACATCGCCATCGATATCTTCAGATGAAGAAGAATATTTTTGTTTGGTCTGCGTTGGTCCATATTCCGAAAGTAGGCCTGGCGAAAACTGGATTAAATGTCAAGGAAAGTGTAACCTTTGGCCCATGTAGACTGCACAGATGGCAGTCGCTATTATATTTGTCATAAATGTGATGAGTCGGAATAAAAGTCCTATGAGCCGGAATAAAAGTGTTCATTAAAGTGTTTTGATTATATAGAGTATTTTTGTTATGAGTCTTAATAAAAGTGTTAATTAAAGTGTTTTGTGATTATTTTAGAGTATTTTTATTTTGTTTGGTGATCATTTTACAGTATTTTCATATTGTCACTATTGACCCCCAGTACTGTCACAACCGCCCCTGAGTTGTGACAATTTCCCTTTTCTTTTTAAATATATTTTATGAAGTAACCATTTTGTTTCGACATATAACTTAAATATTTACAAGTTAACCGATGAATTAACTACATTATAATACAGTTTTTGTTCAGATTAGTAGCATAATTAAAGAATTAGCAGCGATCAAATGAAAATTGTCACAACCGTACCCAGTCTACCCTAGTTTGCAACGGAAGTATCCACTTATAAAACAAAGAGAAGATGATACCGCAGACGTTACGTGTGAAAAGTGTCGTACTGATTTTAGTGTTGGACATGGTGCTGCCAGTGATATGGAAAAACATTTAAAATCAGAAAAACATAGGCCGACTTCCAAGAATTTGGATATAGCTGCATCTGAGGGTACGTGGGCGTTTCACATCGTGCAACATAATCACAGCTTTCGCTCAAATGACTGTTCTTCTCCTTTAATTCAAGCATGTTTTCAGCATAAATTTAGATGTGCACGTACAAAGTCTGAAGCTATTGTTGTAAATGTACTTTCAACTATGGCAGCCGAAGATTTAAAAGAGCATTTACGCAAAGCCCACTGCATAACTTTACTAACGGATGCTTCAAACCATGGCTCAATCAAACTATTCCCAATTTTGATTCGCTATTTTTTACCATACGAAGTTAAGGTTTTAGAGTTTCGGGAGCAGCCAGGCAAAACATCGGATATTATTATCGATTATTTGAAGGAAGTGTTGTCTTGCAATGACTTGGATAAAAAAATTGTGGCGTTTTGTGGAGACAACACGAACTGCAACTTCGGGGGAAAGAATAGGAAAGGAACAAATAATGTTTACTCAAAATTGAATGCATCGCTCGGCAGACAGCTTATTGGAATTGGATGTGGAACTCACATAGTCCACAATGCGATCAAAACTGCCGCTGATTGTCTTCCTGTTGATTTCGAATGCACCATTGTGAAAATTTACTCATTTTTCTACATCTACAGCGTTCGAGTAGAAGCTTAGAAAGAGTTTTGTGATTCTACCGAGACTGAGTATCATAAACTGCTGGGCTACAGTAAAACAAGGTGGCTTGCGTTAATGCCCGCGCTTGAGAGAGATATAAAAATGTTTCAGCCTTTGAAAAACTATTTTCTGAGTATCGACAAATGACCAAATATTTTAAAGAAGTTTTTTGAAAATCCCAGCTCAGAATTGTGGTTATATTTTTTGCACGCACAAGCAGCCACCTTCATGAAGCTGTGTTGAAAATCGAAGGGCAATATGTGGCGGCCATAGAATCTGCCAAGGAAATTAATCATCTCCGAGATAATCTGGCACTAAAAGAGAACACGATTTTCCTTCCCCGTATCGTCCGTAACCTGCTTGTTAAATTACAAGAAAGACAAGCTGTTGTTGACCAACAGAACGTAAAAACTGTGGCGGCTGAGTTTTATAAAATAAGCAAAGAATACTTGGAAGAGTGGTGTCAATTCAACACCGAACTAGAGGTGTTTGAATGGGCCAATTTAACAAAAATGCCTACGCGGGAAGAGGTACAGAAAGTGCTGGATTTACTGATTACGCAAGGGTTTATTAGCAGCAACCAAGATACGAAAGTCTTTGACGAGTTTTCACTTATTTCCAACTTTGCGACAAATGAAAAAATCTCTGGCTAGAATGCCGTGAATGTTTCTACTGAAAACCGTTGGGTCGAATTATTTCAACACTTCCGTACCAACAATCTTCATTTTGGAAACTTTTCCACAATTTTTGAGTATGTTTTGTGTCTACCTGGAACTAACGCACCTGTCGAAAGAGTTTTCTCACACATGAACAAAATATGGACAAGTGATAAAACACAGTTGAGTGTAGCAGTATTGAAAGCTCTTTTTATTACGAAGATAAATATAAATAATTATCTTCGTAATCACTGAGTTCCACACTTATCTAAAAGCAAGCAATTTGTTCAGCTGACAAATCAATCTCATGATTATATTTTTATTATTTATTGTCATTTATTGGTCCTCTTTATACTTAAATTAATATATTTAATTATTTGCTATTATTTTCGTTAGTTGCCTTATTTATTACCCACTTATTTATTAGCCACTTATTTTTGGTGATTTCGCTTATAATTATATTATTATAATATTATTATATGATTTTTATATTATTAATTCCTCGATACTGGTTGAACCCTCAAACATTAAATAAGCAGCGAACACAACATAATAAATACATCAAAATAATTAGCTGTTTTATTAGAAAGAATAATTCAATTACAAATTCTTCAAATCAAAACAATTTTTTTTCAAATCAAGACTCGAAAAGAAAAGTTATTCCAATTATAAATTCCTCGAAACTAAAGCTCTCAACATTCGTCTCCTCCAAATTGACATCTCTAAATATTTTTCATCCTTCGAGAGAAAAACCCACTTCACTATAATTAATTTTTTTTGCCAACATTGGGTTTTGAATCCATGATTTCAAAAGAATAAAACCATCAATCTGAAATAATTGCGATGCTTGAATATAAAACAAAATATTAAAAACAAAATATGTATCTACAAAGAAATTATTTACTATAAAATGTATCTACAAAAAATAATAATAATTACTTTCAAAGATTTCAAATATGTATTTACAAACATACAATCAATTACCAGACACTAAAAACTGACAACCCAAAACTTTCAACTATAAGAAGCAACTGACGAAAGATAGGAAAAAACGAAACTTAGCGATGTTGAAAAAATAAAAGCAAAAATTAACATTTTATAATTGTAACCAAAGAATCTACATTACAACTAACCCTAACAACAAACAAAAAAAAGTCGTGGAACTGAAACATGTTCGAGTGATAAGTTTGAAGTTTCAGTCGTTTGTAATAAACCCTTCAAAGCAAAGCTTTAAAAACAAAAAGCAAACTGTATCATAATAACAAAAAAAACATTTTTCTTCTTCTTCAGCCGATAATATGTTTAGACAGTATATTAGTTATTTCCATTATTTTTAAAGCAATTTATTGTTCCCCGAGTAATATAAACCTAAACTAGTCCATAGAGCACGACTTCAATGGCTAAAAAACAAAATTTTTAATAATCCAAAATATCTAGCCTAACTCTGAAGCAGATTCAATTGCACATCTGCCCAGGGTGTAAAGCAAAATGTTTTCAAAACATTAGAATTGACTGGATCTTGATTCAATAATGTTTTTAAGGGTCATCTATCTGTCCAGAACTCCTCGGTCTTCTCTCCTCATATATAACTCCTATCCTCCTTGCATCCTTTACTCACACTGACAATATTTTTAAATTTACAGTCAAACCTGAGTAAGAGAGAACCGGGTAAGCGAGAAAACTCTATAAGTGACAGTAATTGCCAGGTCCCGACATTTTAACCATGTAAAACCTCTATAAGTGAGAAACAAAAACCTCTATAAGTGAGAAACAAAAACCTCTATAAGACAAAGTCGTTTTTCACTCTTGAACCTCTATAACCGACACCGCTACTTTCCTGAACCTTTGTAAGCGACAGTCGAACGTATTTAACATCTGCTATTTACGACTCTTTCAAATTTCATTGTTATTTCCTTAAATTTCGAGAAATCAACCATAGTTTTCGTATCGTATTCTATTTATTTTGCAAAATGTGCGTGTGTCCCGACTTATTTCTCAAACTTACTAACTTATTTGGTAAGTGTCAATTGCGGAGAAAGGTTCAGTACGTACTCATAATGTTAAAACGAAAAATGAAAGTGTTGTCTTTAAGTAATAAATTTAAAATTGTGAACGCCTTTGAGCATGGGAGACCGCAAAATGAAATACAGAGTGAGTATGGTTTGCGAGAATCCATCTTTTATAAAATCTTAAGATTCTAAAGTCTCAGTACTCTAAGGGACACAGAAATATTAAGAGAAGTCGACTTTCCGAGTTTCCCGATGTTGAAAAATGCCTTTCAGAATGGATAAAACGAGCCCTCGATAAGAACATTCCCATTGATGGACCCACAAAACTGGGAATTCAGAACTTTTCAGCTAGTAATGGCTGGTTAGAGGGTTTTATAAGACGACATGATATAGCTTTCAAAAAAGCAGCCGGGGAAAGTAAGATAACTGGGTTTTGGATCAGTACAGATAAACAAGACTTTATTTCAGAGGAGAATGGGGTTGAAGTTGGACCTAGCAATGAAGAATGGACGAAGCTTGTGTTTCGCGAAACTACTGGTAATATGTTAACGCCAACTTTTGAAGACTTTGTACAGATTGATGACAACATGGCTACCACCGGAGAACACACCGATGACGATATCGTTCAGAATTGTGTGTTATCGTTCAGAACGTGAATGATAATGAAGATGAAGCTGAACGATCACAGATTTTGGATACACGGAACATTCCAAAGAAAAAAGATGCTTTATGATCCACAAGTTTTTTCAATACTCCGCAGTTGTTGATAAAACAATATTTGATCAAATTTATGAACTAGAAAAAGATGCACAAAACGTAAAAAATTTAAGGATTTCTTTAAGTAAATATTAGTGTAAGATTTTTTGTGCAATTTTTGTAAGCATTTATAAAAAATTCCAATTAATAATAATACCTATATAATAAAAACATGTCTATCATTACATATATGTATTTTTATAAACCTCTATAAGTGAGAACGGCCACTCCTATATCTCTATGACCTAGAAACTCTGAGTAGTGAGAAACCTCCATAAGCGAAAAAAAGATCGGGGTCCCTTAAACGCTTGCTTATCCAGATTCGACTGTATGTATATATGTATTGATCCTGAACCCTTTTGTCATTGTCATCAATATTACACTTGACAAAACTTCACTAAGCGTCACGAGTGCTCAGTTTCACTTTAAAGTTAATGTTTCAGAGAAAGACAACTATATAAAAATCAGTGTAACCATTTGCATTAATTTATTGACTAAAGGACCCATAGTGTCTAAAAATAACATAATAAACCAATTTATAAATAAAAGTCTCGCAGTCATCATATTAAGTTGTTCACCTAACCCTTTTGTTCTCAGTACATCCGTCAACTAAAGACGATTCATCGGCACTGTGATGTAATCCGTCTGTTCTTTTTAGCAGTTTCCACGCTGGGCTATCGAGTTGGCAATCGTAGTGTGTAGCTTTTCACCCCAGTGACAATTATATAACATAACAACCTACAACATATATTATGCTTATATAACATAACTCGCAGTAAGTAAATTTGCTTGAGCAATTTTTATTTTATCTTCGTAAAATTGTGTTTAGTATTCATTATAGTACATATTAGCAACAATTTATGTTTTGTAATTGTCATTTGGTGTTTAGTACGTATTATCAATAATTTATGTTTTTTAATTGTCATTTGGTGTTTAGTACGTATTATCAATAATTTATCTTTTTTAATTGTCATTTGGTGTTTATTACATATTATCAACAATTTGTTTTTTAATTGTCATTTGGTGTTTAGTACATATTATCAACAATTTATATTTTTTAATTGTCATTTGGTGTTTAGTACGTATTATCAACAATTTATGTTTTTTAATCGCCATTTGGTGTTTAGTAGGGTAAGGGGGGGGGGGGGCACAGCGGAACGCGAGCCAGAGTGAAACACCCGCAATAACTCTGTCCTTTTCTAACATTTCGATTGCTTTTATTTGACAGCATAATAAAACATTCAGTTGACAAAGTGAAGTTGTGTGGGTCGTGTGTTAAATATTTTGGAAAATCGGTTTTTTGACATTAATTTCTTCAAAATTTTCGTGTAGTGTTTCCCTATTTATGCAAAAACCGTAAGTACTGATAAATAACATTTTATAGTATTTGTTTAGTAATTAGCGATATATTAACGAGCAAAACATAACCTAAAAATTATGACGTGACGTGACGTACAGTGGAACATGTTCCACTGTGCCCCAAGTCATATTTTTTTTCACGTGGAATAGTATTATAAGGGCCTTGGGGAAGTCTTTGCCCAACAGTGGGCTAATGTAGGGTGCAAATAATAGATAGTCATTGTTGTGTTTATATTTTAGAAAACGTGAAATATGATTAGAAATCGCAAAAGGAAGACTGAAATAGGTTTACACGATGAAAAAGCTATGAGGGAGGCTATTGAACTAGTCGAAAAAGGAACGAGTTTCAGAAAAGCGGCTGAAATGAAAAACGTAAAGCTTGCGACGCTTCATAAATACGTCAAGAAGAAGAGACTGCATAGTGGAAAACAGAAGATATGCGTGTTACGCCAAAATACGCTTCACGTTTAGTATTTTCAGCGGAATTAGAAGTTGTGCTTAAAAAGTATTTGGTCACATATTCTAAAATGTGTTACGGACTAGACACAATAGAAACTAGGATGCTTGCATACGAACTAGCCAAGTATAAACTGAATATGCCTCAAAGCTGGAAAGATCAAGAAAAGGCTGGCGTTGATTGGCTATACGGATACCGTAAAAGACATCTGAATTGACATTAAGAAAGCCGGAGCCTTGCAGCCTTTCCAGAGCCACATCATTTAATAAATCTATATATATAAAACAAAGTCGGGTTTGTTACAACACTTATAACTCGAGATCTGCTGGACCAATTTTCATGGTTTTTGATTTGTTGGATTTGTCTCCGCCCCGAATAGCAAATATATCTTAAAAATACTGAAAAATTGACGAATACTTGAAAAATGCGTTATTTTCCCTAAAAGTTCTTTAATTTCGGAGCTGTCAAATTTTTTTGTCAAAATCTGTAAGTAATGATTGACATTTATCCATGCGTTCATAGAACTATTTAAAATGGATGAATAAACTATTATGTGTATTTTTTTAAAGATTAAAAAATATTACGCGTGCGTTCAGAAATGTGTATTCATTATACTAAATCATTTCAATAAATGCTCATTTGTTTATTACATGTCTAACATTTGTTGTGCAATCCTGTCACAACTATTTACTGTAACAACTATTTATGTGTGCGTTCAGAAATTTATTTTGTGCAAAATATCTCGAAAGTTCAGGTAGGTACTGTTATATTTGTTTGTTTTAGACATTAATTTGTGTAAATTATTTATTAAATTAAAGATTTATTCTACAGGTTAACAAAAGTGTAAATGTCTTTTCATAGGGTGTCTATGATTTTTCTAGATAAGCTATTATCTATGTCTCGATTGTTTTATGTGGTTTTGTGCGAGTGCATATTCAGTATTACTATTAATAAAAATGCCGCGTCCTAGAAGATCTAATCTTTCCCAGCGGACCCGTAATGCAATTAGGCAACGGAATATCGCGAGTCAATTATCTGACGAAGAACGAGAAATCGCCCGAGAAGAGCGCCGCGTTAGTATGGAGCAAAGAAGGGCCTTAATTCGTGCTTCTCAAACACAAGAGCAAAGAGAGGCAGCCCGTGAAACGGCTAGATTAGAAACGAGAAATCTTCGAGCTTATCGTACAGATGAACAGAGGAATAATCTTCGAAGTGCAACAAGAAATGGTTCAAGTATCGATTTGAATCGAGCAGCGTTTCGATATGATTGCACCATCGACTACGCCTTGCATCGTTTAGTTTGCATTGGTCCAATGGACGTTGTTTGCCAGCATTGTGGCGCATTGAAGTTTGCTGGTGAAACGCTCGGTTTATGCTGCCTTAGTGGTAAAGTGACATTGCCATTAGTGGTCCCGCCACCAGAGCCATTGCGTTCCCTGCTTTATGGCGAAACACTAGAATCACGACATTTTCTAGCGAACACTCAAAAATACAATGCCTATTTCCAAATGACTTCATTTGGGGCGGAAATTATTGAAGAACACGGATATAACCCGACGTTTAAGGTAATTTACGTTAAAAATTTTATTTTCTATGATTGTAAAAAAAATTGGAATGTAGTTTGTTACATTTCTGTAAAAAGTGTTTGTAAATCTAACTATAACTATGGCTTTGAATTTACAGATTCAAGGCCAGATTTGCCATCGCATTGGATCATTGCAACCGATTGAAGATGCACAGCACAAATTCTTGCAAATATACTTCATGGGCAATATGGAAGAACAACTTGACCGGCGTCAAGGGATCAACACAGCTACGAAAAGAGCAATTCTCCAAGATTTGCAGCAAATGCTTCATGAACATCATGCATTGGTCAGGCTGTTCAAGACTGCTTTAGAGCGCATGCCAAGTGATGACTATAAAGTTGTAATCAGAGCAGATAAAAGACCAGCTGGAACACATGAACGCACATTTAATGCTCCAACAATCGATGAAGTGGCAATCCTGATTGTTGGTGAAAACTTGGAAGCACGTGATATTGTGCTTACACGACGCAATACTGAGCAACTACAAAGAATATATGAAACGCACCGTTCATATGACGCGTTACAATATCCGCTGATATTTTGGCAAGGAGACGATGGATATCACTTTAATATCAAAATGATTAATCCATTGAATGGTAAGATCAATATCATTGTTTTCATTTTATCTTGATACACATTTTATTCTGTTTGCTTTTGGTACACAAAAAAGGTTATCACTCTTAATTTAGTAGAGAGTAGCTGTAAGAGTCGTAAACCTATTAGGGGTTCTAAAATACAATTTTTACTGTATTTGTTTCAGGTGAGGAAACTACCAAGAGGGTTAGTTCGATGAATTATTACGCATATCGTTTGATGATTCGTGAAAATTCTGACAATTATTTGTTGCGATTTCGTCGACTGCTTCAACAATACTGCGTTGACATGTACGTTAAAATCGAAACGGAGCGCCTGACTTTCATCCGTTTGAATCAAGCTAAATTGCGTTCGGAAGAGTATATTCATATACGCGATGCAATAAGCACAGAAGGAGATTCAGAAAATGTTGGTCGATTGACTATTTTACCAGCAATATACACAGGTAGCCCGCGTCATATGCATGAATATGCGCAAGATGCACTGACATATGTTCGTCATTATGGTCGGCCAGATCTATTCATTACATCTACATGTAATCCGAAATGGATGGAAATTATTCAATTGCTGCTTCCCGGACAAACATCAAGTGATCGACACGACATCACCGCACGGGTTTTCAAGCAAAAAATTCGGTCACTAATAAATTACATTGTTAAGCAACACGTCTTTGGGATTACTCGATGCTGGATGTATTCAGTCGAATGGCAAAAACGAGGCCTACCGCATGCTCACATTCTAATTTGGTTAGTAGACAGAATTCGGCCAGATCAAATAGATGACATCATATGTGCGGAGATTCCTGCTCCTGAAACCGATCCAGACCTACATGATGTTGTAATCACGAATATGATTCATGGACCATGTGGCACTATCAACCGCCAATCACCGTGCATGGTCGACGGCAAGTGTTCCAAACGGTATCCGCGAAAATTCACGGCAGAGACCATTACAGGCAACGATGGTTATCCATTGTATCGGCGTCGATCGCCCGATGATAATGGTAGAACTATCACAACTAAAGTGAAAGGAAACGATTTCATAGTTGACAACAGTTGGATTGTTCCATATTCGCCACTTCTTTCCAAAACATTCAAGGCACATTGTAATGTTGAGTATTGCAATTCGGTCAAATCTATTAAATACATTTGCAAATATGTCACGAAAGGGAGCGACATGGCGGTTTTTGGTATCCAAACATCCAATATCAACGATGAAATCACGCGCTATCAAGTTGGTAGATATGTGAACTGCAATGAAGCAATTTGGCGTATATTCTCATTCCCTATTCACGAACGTTATCCCACTGTTGTACATTTGGGGGTGCATCTAGAGAACGGTCAGAGAGTATATTTCACAGCGTCGAATGCTGCTCAACGTGCCCAAACACCTCCAGCGACAACACTGACCAGTTTCTTTGCGATTTGTCAAAACGATCCGTTTGCACGAACGTTGCTTTACTCGGAAATGCCACGTTATTACACTTGGAACGCTACATCGAAGAAATTTCAAAGTCGGAAGCAATGCGATGCAGTTCCTGGTCATCCAGATATGCGTTCTGCTGATGCTCTTGGTCGTATTTACACAGTTCATCCGAAGAATGATGAATGTTTCTATTTGCGGTTGTTGCTGGTACATGTTCGAGGGCCAACATCATTTGAATCAATACGAACTGTTAATAGTATAGTGTGCCCCACATTTCGTGCAGCATGTCAAGAGCTGAATTTGCTTGAAAACGATACTCATTGGGACACGACAATCGCTGAAGCAATTATTTCTGCATCTCCAAGTCAAATACGCACATTATTTGCAATCATCATTTCGACATGCTTCCCATCGAACCCACGTGACCTGTGGAACAAATACAAAGATAACATGTCAGAAGACATTTTATATCGAATTCGTGTCAGCTCAAGAAATCCCGATCTTGAGGCGAATCAGGAGATGCATAACCAGGCCTTGCTCTTAATCGAAGATATGTGTTACCTCATATGCGGCAGTTTGTTAGTTAGGTTAGGAATGCCAGCGCCAGATCGCGGAATGAATGACGCATTTAATAGAGAATTAGAACGTGAACGTGAATATGATCCACATGAACTAATCCAATCAGTTCAAACGAATGTACCACTGTTGAATCCTAAGCAGAGGGAAGTCTATGATACACTGATTAATGCAATTGATGATGGAAATGGTGGCTTATTTTTTTTGGATGCCCCCGGTGGAACTGGGAAGACATTTCTCATGTCATTGATTTTGGCCACTGTACGTGCGAGATCCGAAATTGCGGTAGCAATTGCTTCTTCTGGAATAGCGGCCACATTGTTAGACGGATGCCGTACGGCTCACTCAGCGTTAAAATTGCGTTAAAATCTTCAAACTACTGAACAACCGACATGTAACATTTCGAAACACTCCGCAATGGCCAAAGTTTTAGTAGCATCAAAAATTATCATATGGGACGAATGCACAATGGCGCACAAACGCGCATTGGAAGCACTAGACCGAACATTAAAAGATCTGCGCAATGACTCGAGATGTTTTGGTGGTTCAATGATTTTATTATCTGGCGATTTCCGACAAACGCTACCAGTAATTCCAAGATCTACTGCTGCCGACGAAATAAACGCTTGCCTCAAAGCATCAAATCTGTGGCGATATGTAAACAAACTTCAACTGTCTGTAAATATGAGAGTTGCATTGTTGAACGATCTATCTGCTGATGATTTCTCGAAGCAATTGCTGAATATCGGTAATGGCCGTGTTCCTGTTGACGAATCGAGCGGTTTGATTTCATTTCCTCCAAATTTTTGCAATTTCGTCTCATCAAAAGATGAGCTTATCAACAAAGTATTTCCGGATATCATTGCTAACCACAAAAATACTAAATGGTTAAGTGAGCGAGCAATTTTGGCGGCTAAAAATAAAGATGTAGATGACCTCAATTTTATAATTCAAAATCAAATCGTAGGTACTCTGTATTCATTCAAATCTATCGACTGTGTAACAAACGAAGAAGAAGCCACTAATTATCCAACTGAATTTTTGAACTCCTTGGATGTGCCTGGTTTACCACCGCACAATTTACAACTGAAGGTTGGCTCGGTAGTTATCATGCTTAGAAATTTAAACCAACCAAAACTGTGCAATGGAACGCGTTTGGTGATAAGAAAACTGATGAGCAATGTGATTCACGCGTCGATACTCAAAGGAAAATTTAAAGATGAGGAAGTTCTTATTCCAAGGATTCCGATGATCCCAACAGATATGCCCTTTGAGTTCAAACGAATTCAATTCCCGATTCGTCTTGCCTTCGCCATGACGATCAACAAATCACAGGGCCAATCCTTGACTATTTGTGGCCTCAATCTAGAAAATGCGTGTTTTTCTCATGGTCAATTGTACGTGGCATGCTCGCGTGTCGGCAAACCATCCGCATTATTTGTTCTTGCACCTGACCAAAAAACGAAGAATGTCGTTTACCACAAGGTGCTTGAATGAAAATCCGATTAACAAATTAATCAGAGTGTATCCCAACCTGAACAACATAGTTTTCAATGATTTTTTTCTGACATGTGTTTGGAAAACTTAATTATTTCTTTTTTTTTAATTTTTATTCTCATTCTGTATGTTTTCATCATCATTCATCATAATAAAATACTTTTATATTTCTATCTATATTAATATTGTTTTGTATTATTGTATTACGTTCATCAAAGCCTAAATTAGTTCAGCTAAAAGGTAACACGACATTCTTCGACTGTTAGGCGGTACGAAGTTCGCCGGGTCAGCTAGTACAACATAAAAACGTTCTTTGATAATCTGGAAGCAGTGATGAAGCGACACGCAGGATTTGCTGACGGCACCAGGGTCTTCAACTTAGACGAAACCGGCACTACTACTGTGCAGAAGCCGAAGAAAGTTATTGCAGGTAAGCAAAAAACTCCAAACAACTTAATAAGGTACAAGCGGCGAGCGTGGGACACTAGTAACGACTTGTATAGTGTCAGCAACAGGTGCAGCATTTCCACCGGCAATGGTGTTCCCCAGAAAAAACTTCAAGCCACACATGCTTAACAAAGCTCCTGCAGGTACACTGGGCCTTGCCCAGCCCACGGCCTGGATGAACACTGAATTGTTCCCACAAGTGATAACACACTTTGTAAAAGTTACTGGCGCATCAAAGGACAATCCTTGTCTTTTGATTTTGGACAACCATGAGAGTCATTTGGCCCCACAAGCATTGAACATTGCCAAGGATAATGGCGTTACTATGTTAACGATCCCACCGCATACAAGCGCAAAGCTACAACCCCTGGATGTTTCCGTCTATGGACCTCTACAAACATTTTACAATACAGTAGTAGATTCATGGATGGTAAGAAACCACGGAGTACCATTAACAATTTACAATATATCAGAAATACTGGGAGTGGCATTTGAGAAAGCGATGACGCCAGGAAACATAAAGTCAGGGTTCCGATAGACCGGGATATTCCCTTTCAACCGAGATATCTTCACCGAAGACGATTTTATGCCGAGCGCAGTCACAAACAGGCCTATACCTGAGCCAAGCGCAGGACAGCAATAAAATGAAGCAGAAGTCGATAATGATGAAGCCTATGTTGACAGCACAACCTTTTCAAGCTATAAGCTCAGCAGCCGAGATTCAAACACAGGATCACATGGTTCAAGAACCATCAATCGACCCAACTCAACAACCATCCACAAGTGCAGCAGCTCAGATGGACGGAACGACGACGGAGGACGGAAGTTTGACAAGCCCCATAGCATGCAGAGAATACCCAAAGGCTAAAGAAAGAAAAAATACAAGGAAAGGTAGAAAACGAGGAAAATCTTGTATCGCCACTGACACACCTGTTAAAGAAGAATTAGAAAGAAATGCTGTAATAAGACAAAATAAACGCAAAATGGTAAAAAATCCTAATCAAAGAAAATACTCCGACAAAGAAGTCCATCGAGTCACAAAGAATATTTTTAAGGACTCTGAAGAAAACATGAGTTCTGAATCAGATGATTCAACAGACACAGATGAAGACATCCCACTATCTTGTTACGAGGCGCCAAAAAAAAATGATTATGTGGTGGTCCAATTTCCAGGGAAACAAGTCAAATACTTTATTGGACAAATTCTAACTGACTGTGACACTGAAAAGGACGAATACGATATCAGCTACCTGAGAAAAAATGGCAAGTTTGACGGATTTCACTTTCCTCTAGAACCAGACATGGCAGTTGTGTCCAAAAATGACATAGTACTCAAAGTATTACCACGGATAAGGAAAACATCAACTAAAAGACAGGCCAACCTATTTTACTTTTCACAACGCATCCATAAAATATATAATTTCAATTCGTTTATTTATTAATTTAGATTTATTACGTATGTTCTACTGTGCCCCTAGGGGCGTTCCACTCAACCCCAGACCTGGGGCACAGCGGAACAAAATTCTGATCTCGAAAAAGTGCCAATAATTATTATAATAAGAACTTTTTTTAAAACATTTTGTTGGTAAATTATATAGCAAAGACTGCTTAACATTTAAGTGATAGTCCCATTATGATTAAATAGAAGTTGAATTTTCTAAAAATATAAATGCGTTTTCCATTCCACTGTTCCCCCTCTTACCCTACATATTATCAACAATTTATATTTTTTAATTGTCATTTGGTGTTTAGTACGTATTATCAACAATTTTTGTTTTTTAATTGTCATTTGGTGTTTAGTACATATTATCAACAATTTATATTTTTTAATTGTCATTTGGTGTTTAGTACGTATTATCAACAATTTATGTTTTTTAATTGTCATTTGGTGTTTAGTACATATTATCAACAATTTATATTTTTTAATTGTCATTTGGTGTTTAGTACATATTATAAACAATTTATATTCTTTAATTGTCATTTGGTGTTTAGTACGTATTATCAACAATTTATGTTTTTTAATTGTCATTTGGTGTTTAGTACATATTATCAACAATTTATATTTTTTAATTGTCATTTGGTGTTTAGTACGTATTATCAACAATTTATGTTTTTTAATTGTCATTTGGTGTTTAGTACATATTATCAACAATTTATGTTTTTTAATTGTCATTTGGTGTTTAGTACAAATTATCAAAAATTTATGTTTTTTAATTGTCATTTGGTGTTTAGTACATATTATCAACAATTTATGTTTTTTAATTGTCATTTGGTGTTTAGTACATATTATCAACAATTTATGTTTTTTAATTGTCATTTGGTGTTTAGTACGTATTATCAACAATTTATGTTTTTTAATTGTCATTTGGTGTTTTGTACATATTATCAACAATTTATGTTTTTTAATTGTCATTTGGTGTTTAGTACGTATTATCAACAATTTATGTTTTTTAATTGTCATTTGGTGTTTAGTAGGGGAAGTATGTACAAAATGACATACATGGACAAAATGACATGGTGCAGATTATTCAAAATTGGCGGGCTGAAACACAGTAATAGAGTCATCACATCGTGTCACGTGACGTCGGCCATTTTAGCCAAGCTGTCAAAGTTCTGTCTCGCTCGGCTCAGTCGCGCCGGAGTAGCCGCTACAAACGTGTTTTGTGAGTGAAAAAGCTTTTATTCCGGCAAGTTTCTTCGCACTTTCAGTAAGTTTTACGTTATATTTCTTTTACTATTGTCACTTAAATCGATATAGTATGCCTTTGCGATGAGATACACGTAAACATATATTAAAAAACAGTCTTATCTACAAATTCTGGACTTGTCATTTGTTTCTTAAGTTATCGGACAAAATGACATACTTGCGGTCTGGACAAAACGACATAGTATGTCATTTTGTCCATACCTACATATATGGGAAGATTGTATTTATATTTTTTTACAGATGACATGCCGCGCAATTATGAACGGAAATCTCAACGTCAAGAATGGAGTCACGAATCTATGCAAAAGGCGATTGAAGCTGTCCAAAAAAACAGAATGGGGTGGGAGTTAGCATCAAAGACTTTTGGTGTGCCCCAGGCTACGCTTAGGAGACATGCATCAGGAAAAAACAAAACTTTAGCCCCCAATACCAAAGGTCTAGGTAGATATAAAGTGACATTTCCGCCAGAACTTGAGACAACTAGTAGAACACATAACATTTTTAGAAACTCGACTCTTCGGCTTGACTAGAACATCTGTTCAAGAACTTGCCTACGAGTTGGCAGAGAAGAATGGTATTAGTCACAATTTTAATAAAGAAAAAAAACGCGCAGGTCAGGAATGGTTAGATGGTTTTCTGAAGCGTAATAAAGACATCTCTCTACGTATGGCAGAAGCCACTTCGGCAGCTAGAACTCAAGCGTTCAATAGACCTCAAATCTCAAAATTTGTTGAACTTTATGGAGACATTTTGGATAAAGTCAACTTGGCGCCTCACAGAATTTACAATATAGATGAGTCAGACTTATCCACGGTTCAAAAACCTCAGAAAATATTAGCAACTAAAGGTAGAAAGCAGATTGGATGCCTCACAAGTGCAGAGAGAGGAAGTAATGTTATGATGATTTGCTGCGCAAACGCTGTTGGTTCATTCATCCCTCCATATATGATATTTCCTGGAAAAAACATGAAAAATGAACTTGTAGATGAAGCACCGATTGGCACATTAGGGCTGGCTCAGGAGTCAGGATGGAGTAATACAGAGATATTTTTAAAATGGTTAAGACACTTTCAACCTTATACAAAATCATCTAAAGATGATCCAGTCTTGCTTATTTGTGACGGGCATTCAAGCTACAAAGATATCGAACTATTGCTTTATGCAAGAGAGAATGGAATTAATATTTTATGCCTACCCCCACACTGCACCCATCGCATGCAACCGATAGATGTCAGTATCTTCGGACCTTTGAAGACATATTTTCATCAAAAAATATCCAAGTGGTTAAAAAAATCATCCAGGGCGGATAGTGACACATTTGCAAATAGGCTACCTATTTAACCAAACTTATGGAAAAGCAGCGACGGTGCAAAATGCATGCAATGGATTTAAAAATACGGGTTTATGGCCAGTAAACCCAGAGATTTTCCCAGATTATATGTATGAACCAGCAGAAACAACTAACATTCCATTAAGCCAGGAGAACACGGAAGACGGCGATACACGTGAGGCCGATATGTTAACCGTGGCAACAACCAGCAACCTAACCAAGTCCCATCATCAAAAGACAATGCTCTTGAACCTCCAGTAAACAATCCTGCAATAGAAAATGAGTCATCAGTAAATGAAACTGTGAGAGCAGGCTGTTCTAAGGATCAATTACCGTTTCCAGTTGGGGTTCTTTCACCACCACCACAAGGAAAATTTATACAGAGTCAAGGAAAGAGAAAGCGCAAAGTGCAAAAATCACATACTCTATGAACTTGCTCCGTAGTGGAATGATGTGATCTGAATCCAAACTGGTGGTTAGGAATTATTTGTTCTTTTTCAAGTATGGGAAGTATTCTGTTTAGGAGAAGTTTCTCGAAGACTTTCGACAAAATAGGTAATAGGCTAATTGGCCTATATGAGGTTACATTGTTGGGTGGGTTTCCTGGTTTATGAATCATCAGAATATGTGACATTTTCCATTGTTGTGGGATGTGTTGCACTCTAAGGATACCATTGAATAACGTCGTAAGAAATATCACTGCCTTTTTTGGAAGCTGCTTCAATATCTCCTTCGTAATTAAGTCAAAGCCAAGCGATTTTTTGTCTTTAAGGATTTTGATGACCCTACAGACCTCTGAAAATGTTATGGGAGCAGGTGGTAGTGACCTCTGATGAGCTTGACTTAAATTTTTGTCGATATGGTCTTCAAATTGTTGGTCGTTGTTGTCGTTAGGACAGAAAATTCTTGACAGGTGTTCGGCAAAAGCGTCTGCCTTTTCTTGGGGTGTTCTGGCCCACTTCGAGTTCATAGTTAGGGGTGGTTTAGCTATCTGAGGTCTATCGTAGTTCTTAGTGAATTTCCATAGTGAGTAATTAGTGTCCTCAGAAGCAGTCAATGATTCAAGCTGTGTCTGCAGAGTATCATCACGCCAAGCCTGTAGCATTTCCTTTAGGGTTTTACAAGCACTATTTAAATTCTTCTTGTCTTCTGTTAGTCTGCTTTGATGCCAGATTCTGCAAAGACGTCTCTTATGTAGGACTGCGCTTTTTATTTGTATGGGATAGTTCGTTGGTATAACCTGGGGGTCGAGTGGAGGAGTATTAATCCAACATGCTTCTTGTATCAGTGTTGTAATATGTGTTGTAGCGTTTTCCACTTCCTCTGGTGTTTTTAGAGCTACTTTTAGCTGTAGATGTTCTTCAACGTAGTCCCTAAATGATTCCCAGTCAGTTTTTTTGTTGTACAATGTTTCTGGCCTTCTTTTTACTTCTATTGACTTCGTGCTTATGGTTAACATGACAGGTGTGTGGTCTGGGGAGCTGTCATAGCTGTCATGATTCTGCCTTGATGTTGTATTTTGAAAGTCCTTTAGTCACAAAAAAATCCAGTAGGTCAGGAATTTTATTCGGGTCACTCGGCCAGTATGTTGGCTCGGCGGCGCATCATAAAGTCCTATCTTACACGTCCTCGCCACTGTCAAACTGCCGCCGCAGTCTGGTAGTGGACTCACTTATATGAGTCATCCCATTCCCCGGGCAATGTCCTGGTCAACAACGAGTCTTGCACAACACATCTACCTCGTGACCTTGATAGCAAACTAAGAAGGGCGAAGGCAAGTCATCGGCGCCTTAAAACCGATAAATTTAGCTAAGGGAGACTAAAACTACCAACAGATTCAGCGGTTTAGCTGTTGATTTGACAGAAGATGAACCGGGTTCCTTACCAACGAAACCCAATAAACCTCCTCCAATTATTCTCTATGGAGTAGAAGATATTAATAAGCTCACAACAATACTGGAAACTGCTGCGGATAGAGGTCAATTTACATACAGAATAGTGCAAAGATATAGAGGTTTACAAAAAACTCATTGCTCTGGTAAGGGAAAATGGACTAATTGGTCACACCTTTAACAGGAAAGATGATAGATGCTATAGGCTCGTCATCAGGAATCTTCACCCGTCAACACCAATAACCGCCATAAAAGAAGAAATAGAAGCCACTGGTAACCAAATCACAGGCGAAATTATTAACGCTAAATATGGTCCTGATAAAATCCCTACTTCAACCTTCTTTGTCAACCTAATCTCCGGACCTGATAACATTGCGGTCAAGAGCCTTAAGTATATATACCACCAATCCATCGTAATGGAAGATCCAAAGAAAAAAAAATCTGTAGTGCAATGCCAGAGATGCCAGCAATATGGACACACCAAAAACTATTGCCTGCGCCCATACAGATGTGTGAAATGTGGACAGTCGCACAAAACATCGGAGTGTACTAAACGCAATCGTAATACCCCAGCCCAGTGTGCCCTTTGTAACGATCCCCACCCTGCTAATTATAAGGGATGTGAGGTATACAAAGAAATACTACTTAGACGTACTAGGAAGATCGTGCCTAAAAGTAACTTTATGGACAGAAAAGCTCAAACACCAAACAACTTGAATATCAACAACATTGAACCTGGAGACGACAAAAATACCACTAAAAAGTCATATGCTAAAGTACTACAAACGACAAATGCTAACTCCATCAGTAGCACGCAATTCACACGCAACACAAAAGAGTCACTCTCTTTAGAAGAAATACTCTTAAAACAAACTGAGAAGTTTGATATCATACTCCAACAAATGGGCACTCTAATGAGTCTCATAGTCAAACTTGTAGATTGAGAACCTAGTACATAAAAAGAGAGCAGAAGTCTTTTATGATAATAAACGCAAAGCTCGTTTGAGAGCTAGGCAAGATGCCACAACAATCGCTATAGCAATGGATTTCTCAAAAAATCTCCCGACACCAAACATAACTACAAATGATGTATATTATAAGAGGCAGCTTAGTTATTATATGTTTAATATTCATGTGCTTGCTGATTCCTCATCTTACTTTTTCACATACGATGAGAGTATTGGAATAAAAGGATCAGATGATGTGACCTCACATCACTTCCATTTCATATATAATAAAATGTATCTACAGGGCAAAACTCTTATAATTTTCTGTGACTCATGTGGTGGTCAAAACAAAAATTACACCATCTTCAGAATGCTACACTACATAGTGCACTCTTGCGATTGTTTAGAATCTGTCACAGTTATATTTCCGATCAGAGGTCACTCGTACCTAGAATGCGACCGGAACATGGCCTTCATAAATCAAAAAGCTAGGATTGAACTCCCTAAAGAATGGGCCGAACACGTACGTGAAGTTCGACAGAAACCGAAACCTTTTGATGTCATCGAGTGTTGCACTGAATTCACTGAATCGACAAGATGCACTGAATTTCTAAAACCGTTTTACAAAAAAACCTGTCCTTTCCCCATAAGACCTGTGCGTGAATTCCGAGTCCACAAAGAAAATCCACGGCTCGTGTTTCATAGAAACTTTAATAATTCTCCATGGGAATCAAGTGCGGTTAACACACCGGCTTCTTTTAAATCTATGAAGGCAGGTAATGATAAGGGAGAATTTAAATTACCTAATTTAGCTTACAAAGACAAGCTGCCTATATCAAAAGCAAAATATAACGACCTGCAGTTCCTGAAAAAATTCTGTAGGCCTGAAACGAAACGGTATTATGACGAACTTCCTCATGCCACAAATATTAAAGAATCAGAAGTATAATAAACCAGGCATTCGGACAATTATCGTTATTGATTGTGAGCTAAGTATGGACATCTATCATTTTTGTCCTGACATTTCAAGACTTACATAAGGTTTTATATTTTTTTATTGGTTTATAATACTTAAAAAATGATTATTATTTAAAGAAATACTACTAGGATACATTGTCTTTAACATAAATAAAAATAATATTTCTAAGTTCAATTCTGACTTTCATTACTCCAATTATAAACTTAAATCCCAAATCCCAAAACAAAGGACATTCATCGTTATTGCAGTGGACCCTTCATGTGTTATTTAATGTTATTTTAATCCATTCCTCATTTTTATACTTATGTTTTTATTTTAAATTTATTTTTTATGAACGTGTTTATTATTATATTATTATTATTATGTTTTTTATTATTTACTTTTCACTTATATTTTACGTTTGTATTTAGGGCGAGCACAATAAAAGCAAGAACAAACAAAATTAAATGTATTTCTAGGTATCCTAGCATTGCTCTAATCACTTCATATTACATAAACATAAGTGACGTTGTGTGTGGGTAGGGACGCTCCAGTTTCGAATTGGTTATTGTGGGTTGTATTAACCCTTAAATGCATATTGTATCAAAAACTAAATGTTGTTTCTTTTCCTGTGTAAAATGAAAAATAGCAATGCCCGCAAACTGACTGAATTGTCTTGCGTCTTGTGTATTTGTTTTATTTAATGAAAAAGAAAGCAAATCTGTCGTTAAGTGGCAATTCCTTTTTTTTGTGCCTGCTTGCATAACCTGCGTTATAGTGAAAATTTAATTTTTTATTGTTTGAGATTAAAGAGCTAAATTGTCAAATTGGAGCAGAAAGATATCATTATCATATGTTAGTGGTTTCTTTTTCTATCAATATTTATATAGATTTTGTATTAAATTACTAATATCCCTAACATTAAATTTATTGTTTCTTGTTTGTATCAAACATTTTTTATTTGCTTTTAGTTGGCTGTTTTGTGTTCTACTTGTTATTTGGGTTTGCAGTTTTTGCATGTCTGCTTTACTTTTTTAAAGGATATCTCGTCAAAACCTTAAAGACGGAGAATAGAAAATATACTTGCGCAGATAGAAGATGGGCTAATTTTCGAAGATGAGGAGGCTGAGTCAGACAGAAACATCAAAATAAAACCTTACTCATGAAGACCTATAGAAACAGAACTTGAAAATTGTGTGGATGACGAACAGGTAAATAAGGAACTTGGATTTGCTCCTGAGGCTTCCAATCCTGCATTGATTGATAATCAGCCGGTGGCGCCGGAAAATCAAGAAAGTACCAGCTTTTGGATTTGTCTGTCATAAACTCTTGGGTTTTATATAAACAAGTGTGTTCCAAAAAGCAAACAAACCCTAAAGAGATAATGATCTTGATAGAGCTAAGAACTCAGCTTTCAGATACTCTGTGTAAGCATGGAGCCCAAATTCTCCCAACTCGAGGTCTACCTAGCAATAGCAGCTTGTCGGAAGAACCAGTACCTAAACGGCAAGAACGTCCAGTAGGTCATGTTATCAAATGATGGTGTAGATTAGAAACAATTGTGACAGAACAACCGTAGAGTTATGTGGGTCAAGTGTGCGCAGCGTCTAAGTGTGCGGGTTTAAAATATCTTGAAAACTATATAGAGCTAAAGATCGGCATGAGAATGATCTTTATTATGGTCTCACTATGCAAAACCTCCAGAAGTTGATTTTTGAGTATGCGGAAGTAAATAAAATTACGCATAGATTCAACACATCCACAAAATTAGCTGGCCGGGATTGGGTATGTGGATTTATCAAAAGGTTTCCTGAATTGAAATTGCGACAGCCAGTCCCAACTAGTATTGCCAGAGCAATGGGATTCAATAAAATTCAAGTACAAAGATTTTATGATAACTAGCAGAGCCTCTACAACAAACACAAATTCGTACCCAGTTGAAGATATAATATGGATGAAAGTGGAGTCAATACTATACCAAAAGTAATATCGGTTGAAAGGAAAAAAGCTGGTAAGAAAAATCGTTTCTGCTGAAAGAGGCCAAACGATTACACTAGTTTGCGCAATGAGTGCAACTGGAAACTATGTTCCTCCAGCATTTATTTTTCCCCGGAAGAGAATGCAAAGTTATTTGCTTAACAATGCACCCGAAGGTAGTATCGGAATGGTTTCTGATTCAGGATTCGTAAATACCAGCCTTTTTCTAGAATACCTACGCTATTTTAAAGACAATGTTCACCCAACCAAAGATAATCCTGTCTTATTAATTTTAGACAACCATAGCAGCCACATCTCTCTGGGTGCTATACTGTTTTGTCATGATAATGGCATTCACATGCTTACTCTCCCACCTCATAGTAGCCACAAGATGCAGTCCTTAGATCGTGGGTTTTTTGAGCCTCTGAAAACAAAATTCGCTTACGCATGTGATAAATGGCTAAACCACCATCCAGTCCGTGTGATTGGACAAACAGAAATAGCTCAATTGGTGAATAAGTCAATCCAAAAAGCAGCTTAGCTTAGCAATGCGGTTTCAAAGTTTCTGGAATCTGGCCAATAGACAGACATTTTTTCGGAGGAAGATTTCGCGGCAGCTTCTGTATCTAATATGATTCCTGCCCAAAATTTAGAAGAGATGTTGCCAACTACAGCAGTACACGAACCTTTTCAAGAAGATTCAACTCCATCACACGCACAGCATTTGACAAACTTAGTAGCGTCCACCTCTTCTACACAGCCAACACAAGAAGTTTTGGAAAGTGCAGAAACGACTTCACCTTCGATATTACATAATCTTTCTATGTCAGAGCAAGACTCTTCATAGCATAGCTTTACAGCTACCACATCATTCAGTCAACCCGTTCAAGATCTACTGTTGACTATCGAGCATATATTGACATCATCCAACGCTGACAAGCAAACACAAGAAAACTTCTTAGAAATCTCCCAATCATGTTCAGCGACATACAAAACTGTGACCAGTTCAACCACCACTGCATTTTCACCAACATGTGTAGCTTCAAACAGCAAAGAATTCATATCTTTGTTGTCTATACAAGCTCTGCCGAAAGCAACATAACAAAATCGACGACGAAAAGGCAAAAAGTCAATAATTGCTACTGATAGTCCATTTAAATCTGAGTTAGAAACAGAAAAAAGAGGGAGATGAGAATTTAGCCAAAAAGAAAATACGAGTAGATTTAAAAGATAGATTAAAAACTAAAAAAACTACTACAAAATTATATGAGACTGCCAAAAATAAGACCCTTAAAAAGAAGAAACCAGAAAATTACGAAAATGAGTATTATTGCCCCTCATGTGGCGAAAAGTATTCTCATCCACCGATCGAAGACTGGATTGAATGTAGCCTTTGTGTAGCCTGGTGGCACGAACAGTGCACCAGCTTCGAACACGGCAATTTTATTTGTGATTCATGTATGACGAAATAACTAAGGATTTCTAAGTTCAAGTTGATCTCATATTTGATTTAAGATGATTATTATTACTTTAAGTATGTATGATGAAAATTTTAATAATTATATAATATTGTTTATGTTCTAAAAATATATAAATATGTAGTTCAATATTTCTTTTTTTGTTGTTGCGTACACTTACCCACAGTTCTGCGTACACTATACCTATACTGGGGTAAGTGTGCGCTTACGGAACGGTTATTTTCTATAGTTTTTTAAAATATAAGCTACTGAGAATACTATTATTGTGTCTAAGTTGAATACAAATAGTCTTACAAATTAACATAGTTTTGTTTCATTCTACAAATAATTTTCGAGTTTTTGAAGCGTCAAAGTTTAAATGTGCACACTTGACCCACATGACTCTATGCGAGTGTAAGATACGGGAGTGTAAGCTTCGCAGCAGCACAATGTGTAGAAAATGTAAAGTTTACCTCTGTTCTAAAATCAGTAAAGACTGCTTTAATTGTGTTCACACCTAAATTTTAATAAAAGTTGGTATTTTAAATAAATTTTATTTATTATGAGGTCTAAATACTTAATATGAGGTCTAAATGCAAGTTGTATTAAAAATGAAGTCGATTTAAAAAAAACACAAATTATCTTAATAATTTTTTGATAGTTTTTCCCTTAAAATTCAAGTATCCCAACATCACATTTTTTTTTCGGCACAAATAAAAAGCCATGCATTTAAGGGTTAAACATGTGTATACTAAGGACTAAAATTAAAATTGCTTCTATATTAGCTACACGCATGGGGAGGAGCAATACATTTTTCCAATATTTTTCTACATGGATGCTTCATACGACAACTCACTTGAGTTTTAATATGAAGCATCTACTTGCAAAATTTCTTGCATATAGTTTAAATTTATAAAAATTATAGGTTATGATGGACGGACAGACGCACATAACAAAATTAAATCCAAAAGTTCCTTTTTTCACTATAAAACGCTAAAAAGCAGTCAATTTAACGTAAAAGTTATTTAGGTTTAACAATATCAATTATATAAAAATATTAAAAGTATCATTTTGTCAGATAATTGTATAAAATATAAGATAAATGTGACAATAATACTAGAAACATTTAGTAGGTACCATTTTATCGGTATATTAAATGTAGACATCATTTGTAAAATTTAAGTGAAGTTATCAAGATGCATATCGTCGGCCTAAAATGTTAACCTGCTAAGTCCATTTTGGTCAAAAATTACTTTTTTGTGCTATTCGTAAATTCATACAATTTTACACCTTATAGTTAAGACGTAAAGAACGATAATCATTTTTAAGGTGCTAAAAATGAAGTCACGTAAACCTGCTTAATACCAACTGTCAAATTTCTAAGGATAATACCTTCCAAGTCCCCATTCAGCGGCCATTTTGTTTAGAGAACGGCATTAGATTAACGTGTTACAATTTCGCGCTAGTTTATTTTAATTTTACGGTGAGAATTCGTAAAGTTTTGTGGTGTCATAGCATTATTCATGAAAGGTAAGTTTTATTTCACTGCGAGAGTAAGTATTTAAAAATGCATTCATGTTTTAATACGTAATTTGATCCCTAACCTATAATGTATGGACTTGACAGGTTTACGTATTAAAAGATTTTTGCTTGTTAAGGAGTTAGGTAATTATCAGTTGTCATTTCTAGAATATAATTAACAAGAAATTAATCCGACTGCTTAATTAATAAATTAACTAATTGATAAAATTTAATTTTTTAAAGCCTTTTTTTATTTGTTGGGTACTTAGGCTTAATGCAACGCCGTTAAACATTATGGTTTATTTATTAATATTTTTATTACAGAATGTATCGGGGTAAGAAATTGGTTGGTCTTGTCACCGACTTACAAAAAATACAAAAAGACGAGCCGAAAATAAGTAAATCCTTTGAGACTGAACAGAATAATAATTATCAGATTTTAGAAAATGTTCAGTTTGAATTTATTCATGAATTAAATCATTCTGGAGTCGAAAACTTAAACAATGAAAACTATGAAACAGATTGCAATTTTACTTTACAGACAAGTAATACAACTGGTTTGATTTTAGAAAATACTGTGAGTTCAGATTACCTCGACAGTCTCAACGTTTTTCCTAGTAAAATTTCGGAAGATGTTTTTAGTACAGAAAATAGATCGACACAGAAACTCGAGATCGATGGTACCGATATTCTCCACAGCCAAGTTTCTGTTAACGAGTCTAGTGCTGCAGCAAGTATATCTCAATTGGAAAGCCATTTTGATAGCAGTATTCTTCCTGTCGAAGTTTCAGCCGATGAACCTTGTCTAAAGAACAGGTCAGATATGGCAACCCATTCTGATGTAACCAATATTCTCCCTAGCCAAGTGCCTACAGAGAGTATAAATGATAAACAATTCTACCGATGAAACTTGCGCGATAACCAGATCAATATTGGCAATCAATCCTGATCCTCATATCTCAGATGAAAGTGATATTGGCAGAAATTTGGTAGATTATTCTGATACTGATTCAGCATCTAGTGTTCAAATAACAAAATCGAAAAAGCGTAAGAAGCGATTCCAAGTAGATAAGACTGAATGGTTTGCTGAGCAAAATAGAAAAAGAAGAGAGAGAGGTGAAAAATACTTAGGTCGGGAGAAAAAAGATGGTTCTTGGAATTATACGAAGCCAAAAGAAGAACGAGCAATGAAATCAAGGTGTTCCTGCAAGATATCAAAATATAGTACATTGAAATGTGAAACTATTGATGAAAGTACCAGAAAGCTACTTTTCGCTAGATTTTGGAATCTTACTTGGGGAGAAAAAAAAACGCTAGTCAATGATTGGATAACTACAAAGCTAGCAGCAAGACCTCGTAATCGGAAAAATACTGACTCGACAAAAAGAGCAAATTCGTTTGTGTATCACCTCAAATTAAATGAAGAAAGTGTAAAAGTATGCCGTAAAATGTTTTTAAATACTTTGGGGATAGGGAGATGGACAATACTTCATTGGAAAACTTTAGCAAATAATCCTTCTAGAACTCCCAATACTTACAGAGACAAGACAAAGCAGAAACCGAACACCGAAGAAAAGAAAGCATTGTTGGAATTTTTGGAGTCCCTCCCTGTAATGGAATCCCATTATTGTAGGTCAAAATCTCAAAAATTGTATCTCTTACCAGAATGGAAATCTAAAGAAGCTATTTACAATTTTTATGTTAATGATTGGTGCAAACAGCGAAATTCGAAGTCTTTATCAATTTGCACATTTTCAAACTTGTTTGAAGAAAAGAGATACGCATTGTTTAGGCAAAAGAAAGATGAGTGCGAAAAATGTGCTTGCCATAAAGTAGGAACAGTTTCAGACGCAGAACATCGGCAACATATAGAAAGAAAAGAACACGCTAGAGAAGAAAAAGAACGGGACAAAAATAGTAAAAAATATATATTTACAGTGGATTTACAGGCAGTGCTTATGGCACCAAAATCAAACGTGAGCACTTTATACTATAAGACGAAACTTCAAGTTCACAACCTGTGTTTCTTGAATATTAAAAATAAGGACGGATTCTGCTTCATATGGAATGAGGCAGAAGGTGGTTTGAATGCTGAGGAATTTGCTTCCATTTGGGTAGATTTTTTGGAAAATACAGTAATACCAGTGATTAATACCGACGAAAACAATGACAGTAAAACTATAATTATATACAGTGATGGTTGTACGTATCAAAATAGAAATTGTGTACTATCCAATGCATTGCTAAATGTTGTTTTGAGGCATAAAGATATTACTATAGAACAAACATTTTTGGAGGTTGGGCATACTCAAATGGAAGCAGACTCCATGCATTCCACAATAGAGCGTTATGTAAAAGATAGGGTAGTGAATGTACCTGCTGAATACATATCCATCGCAAGACATGCGCGCAGATGTCCGGCGCCATACGAAGTAAAGTATCTAAATCATTGCTACTTTAAAAAATTTGATAAGGTTCAGTTCTATAAGAGCATTCGTCCCGGAAGATCTAAAGAGGATCCTAAGGTTACAGATATTAGGGCATTACGCTATGAACCAAGTGGACAAGTATCATATAAAATTTCCTTTAAGGACGAATGGACCTCTTTACCTCAAAGAAAATCTTCACAGGTTAAATCTTGTACAACTGATGAGTTAACTCAACTGCATGAAACAAGGCGAAAAATAACTGCACGCAAATATGAGGACTTGCAACAGATTAAAAGGACATTACCTTTAAATAAATTAAAAACAAATAAATTTATTTTCATCTACCTTATAAAAAAAAACAAACAAAAATGATAATTTCTCAAAATTATTAAGTTTTTTTTCGTCCTGTAAAGTTTGATAAAATGGACTTAGCAGGTTAACATTTTAGGCCGACGATATAGTAAATCTTCTGTGATTATTAGCGATAAATAACCGAAATTAAGCAATAAAAAGCAACCGAGCGAGAAACTAAAATTACAACACGTGGAAAGACCTGCAAACTACAAGGTACTAAGGTTACACTCTACTTACTAAGACTACCACAAATTTTTTGATGATTTACCTCGCGAGTAGCGTCATCTTAAATGATTTTAAGCAAATGGCTTAAAATCATTTAAGATACAAGATGTTAAAATTACTTTCAATTACCTATTTTATGTTCTTGTTGATTATTCTGTTTTCTAAAGCTAACATAAGAATGCAATTGTGCAGTTAGGTATCCATAATTTTATAGAATTTATCTAGTGCCTTTGTCATTTTGTGATAAATAGATAATAAAAGATCTCTTAGCATTGTGATAACTTGATTGATTTTGTTCAGTTTATTATTTTAGGGAATGGTAAATTAAAAAATTCAAAAAAAAAGAAATAAAGTGTCTTGGTTGATTGTATGTTAATTCATAGTACAGTAATACTATGATTTTATATTTTTGTCTGATGAATACCTACTAGAAATGTTAAAGTAAGAAATTATAATTTAGAATACATAAAATAAAAAGAGTTATAAGCACTTTCTACTTTGTTTTATTTAAACTAAACTAATTTAAAACATTCAAAGTGGCAAATACCTAAACTGCTTAGTCCTAAACTCATACTGAGCTATAAAAAGAAAAACAGACAAATCCATGAAAGTACATATTACTCTAAAACTAAAGCATATTTTTCACTTTGTATACATTCAAAAAATCAAATCAATTTATTTTCATCTACCTTATAAAAAAAAACAAACAAAAATGATAATTTCTCAAAATTATTAAGTTTTTTTTCGTCCTGTAAAGTTTGATAAAATGGACTTAGCAGGTTAACATTTTAGGCCGACGATATAGTAAATCTTCTGTGATTATTAGCGATAAATAACCGAAATTAAGCAATAAAAAGCAACCGAGCGAGAAACTAAAATTACAACACGTGGAAAGACCTGCAAACTACAAGGTACTAAGGTTACATTGTCACGGCAAACAGGTTAATTACAATTTTTTCACTTTGGAGGTATTTTTAAATATTGTAGTAGTTGACTTCATAAAGTCTTACAATCTTCCACATGACTAAATTTACATATTTAACCATTATGTATGCGTGTATATCCATGTAAGTATATAAATTAAAGACTGAAGGGACAAATTAATAATACCTGTGACACTTTTTAGGACAACTGAACAATGATTTTCCAAGGCCGCTTTCACTGCTCCATTTGTTTATAAAAAACATTTTGCTCTATTCATAATGTCTGTAATAAACCTTCATCTTTCAAATGAAAAGACAAGAAACTTTTTCATTTAACACATATCACACAAAACCATCACGGAAATGTGTGTGACGCGTTACATAGAAATGTATTAAATAGGTAAATTCTTTTAAATCTAACAATTAAATATCACTAGATAGTTGAGAGCTTGCAAATAGATTTACAAACAACTTTTATTTTTTTAACCCTCACAATGGCTATTTTAACTCCCTCTATCTCTGAAGCTGTTATCTAATGAAATATAGACGTTTTATGACGACCATATAAATAGTAAATTCTTTATTAGTTATTTAACCCTCACAATGGCTATTTTAACTCCCTCTATCTCTGAAGCTATTATCCCTCACAATGGCTATTTTAACTCCCTCTATCTCTGAAGCTAAATTCTTTATTAGTTATTTAACCCTAACAATGGCTATTTTAACTCCCTCTATCTCTGAAGCTAAATTCTTTATTAGTTATTTAACCCTCACAATGGCTATTTTAACTCCCTCTATCTCTGAAGCTATTATCTAATAAAATATAGACATTGTATGACAACCATATAAATAGTAAATTCTTTCAAACTGTCCAATATATGTTTTCTACTTTTATGCACATGAACGGTTTTTTTTTTCCATAACTTTGCATGCAATCGAAGGTAAAATATTTAAACGAACAGGTCACTTTTAAAAAGACAGTTCTTACTTCTTATCATTTTATACACACATGTGACTACTGTGGCTGGCCAACAATAAACAACACAAGCAACAAAGTAATCATATCATTTTATCTTCATTCAACAAATGATGATGAATTACCATATCTCGAATTAATCTCAACTTGTCTGAGACAAAACGTCGTGTAATATCCTCTCTGACTGGAAAATATTCTCTTTGATGAATAAATTTTCCATGGAATTTGTTGATCAATGGTTTGACAGTTGCACAAGGAACTCTAATCTCTTGCATCCTTTGTTCACAAGTATCGATTATAATTCTCATTCCAGCACTTCTTCCTCGTCACTAAAATATTCATCTTTCTTGATCTTCTTTCTGGGTACAGTTTCGACTTCGTCGCTGGAGTAATTCCCAGTAGCGACTTTATACCTGTACTCCTCGGTCTCATGTTTAAGTTGCTGAAAAAAACAATAATTAACAAATTATCCGAGAAATTGTCAAAACAATCTTTCGCAACGATAAAACCAATTAATATTGATGATAGCATTGGGCTTATTAATCTAATCGTAACTCTACTGACTACAGTTCAAATCTCACTTAGACCAGAAAAATATTTCCTGCATTATACATATAAAAATTCAAGATAAAACTGAAAGGGCGAAATAAAAATATCCACCAACAAATCACTATGCTTTTTGAATTTTATCAACAATGCTCTATTGACTATTAGTCGTATGTCCGTAATTTTGTTCACTAACAAAATGCATTTATTCACGTGAACAAATCACATCAAACATGCGTCAGTAATGATCATGTCAACAATAAATTAGTTATTATGAATGTTCATCAGTAGCGTGATGTTTCCTTTTAGGGCTTTAGTAAATAGAATAATAAAGACCTAATTAAATTTTTTTTATAAGCAATGAGAACACAGACAAACAAATACACTTACAGATGGACTAACAGAAAAAAATTTAAATAACACTCAGTATCGTGCCTCCTTGGAATCTAAGAACACATTAGTGAAACAGACATCGAAATCCGTACAATAATTGAAGTAATGCGGAATTAAACACAAACGAACAGAAAAATACCCAAAATTGCTTTCTGTTCTCGGGCATATTTATAGTCGTTTGAATTAATTTCTATCTTTTTTTTCAAGAAAACTGTACAAGTCTACAAGAATTCGCACTACAAGATTTTGAAGTTTGAACATTTATAGGCACATACAATATTATTTTTGATCACGTAAATATATCGACTAATACATCTTTCAAAGGCAAAAAATATTGAAAATTTTTCAAAAACTATGCGATAAAGATTCATAGCTATAGTTTTCCACAAAATTCTAAATTAACTTGTAGTAATATAGATTATTTGTGAATGTCAAGATTTTTATTACGACATTTCATATAACTAATATATTTGAGTCCATCACGAAAGATTAGTCCTTCAGTAATACTTTCATATGCGAGGCATGTTTTTATTAAGTACCGTTTGCAAATAAAAAAGAAATCAGTAGAATTTTCTGCCCAATTTTATTTTTATATGAAAGCCTCTACCCCCAGCAATTTTTTTTATTATGTTCTGCCAATATTAAGGCACTTATCATATCATATAGCCCGTTTTTGAAATCCCTCTCTCTTTATATAAGTCTACCGCCTAATTCGACACCCACTACAACGCAGTGAACTCATCTGACAATTTTGACCTCATCTTGATCGTTATCGTGAAAACTGCCCAGATGCTTCTTCAAATGCAGGAATAGATGGAAGTCACTGGGCGTTAGATTAGGCTTGTAAGCAGGGCGATTAAGTTGTTCCCAGCGAAATGATTCTATGAGATCTCGGGTTTGTTTAGCTACGTACAGACAATTTTCGATAATTTAAACATTTGAACATAACAATATCATACAGTACACTGCTTAAAAACCCAAGGAAAGTCATCAGATAATGACGAAATCATAAAACGTCTGTTCTGTTTCACTTGTTCCATCAACTTTTTGCATCAAATCTTCAGTAATGACAGAAGGTCCCCCTTCGTTCATCGTGATGAACATTCGTGAGAATATCTTTAAAACCTCTGACCTATTCCCATATCATTCAATCGCTCATAACATTTTCTCTGTACGCTTCATTAACCTTTCGATGAATTCCAGATGCTTTCACGTCTTTCACACTAAAAAACAAATCACCGGTCGTATTTGAAAGGCAGCAGAATTCTGAAGAACTATGGCTTGCAAAAAAATGTAGGTAAACTCCGGTGCAGCACTGCCACACCGGAATTGAAAAACGATACTTTAAAAACATGCCTCGTACATTAAATAAACAAACCTTACCTCTAACCGAATGGCTGCACTTAGAGTTTCAAAGTCTCTGTGATCGTCAACTTCATCATCCGAATTTAAGTATTCCTTTAATGTCTGAAATTAAAAAAATTTCCATTTTATATATTTGGGGTCTTTATTAATTAAACAAAAGCCTTTGGTCTCAAACCTTTGGTCTTTGGTCAAAACAATAGGTCTTTATTAATTAAACAAAAACCTTTATAGTACTAGTGCAATTCACACTACAAGGGTTCTGTACACATTTAGCACTTCCTAAATATTTAAATGTACATAGTATTTTTATTAATCTATTTACAAACATTAAATTTTCACAATGATAATATTTATTGCCTACCTATCTTTCGCAGGTCTAAAAACATGATACATAATTAAAAAATTAGAAGATCTGGGATATTTTTAAGAATATCTTTTTTTTAAATATCTAATTAGGATTTGACTCGATTTTTTAAATTGTTTTAAGTTGTTCTATTTTACATTATAAACACACTACATTTATATTTCCAGGATATATGCTCCATTTTTTATATAAATCACTTTTAAAGTTTAAATTTTCAAACTCGCACTAAAAACACAATTTCTGTAATGGCGGCTTGCGTGACATCACACACAATGTAAACATAAACAGTCCTGGTCACACAGGGACATCACACGCAATGTAAACATAAACAGTCCTGGTCACACGCAATGTAAACATAAACAGTCCTACCCTGCAATGTAAACATAAACAATCCTACCCTGCAATGTAAACATAAACAGTCCTACCCGCTTAAGGGGATTATTATTTATTAACATATTCAAATGAAGTATAAATGGTGTGTAGTGCCACAATGTACAAATATATCTATAAAAGTCCACACAAAGTGTTCCTTTCAGTGCCAATGAATCTTAAAACAAAAAAAGTGGTTGCAATTAGCCCGAAGAGATCCAAACAGCATTATAGCTCACTCAAATGTTTTTATATGTGAAGATCATTTCGATGTAAGTAATATTTGTGTTTTAAATATTATTATTGATATCAATACCTATAAACCAAAAGAATAAGAACATTAAATTTTGGTATGAATGCATTTTACTCGCCTATGACATCATCTGACTTTTAACCAATAACAGGGCGTTTGCTACGCTGATTGAATTTCAAAAAATATTGTGATTTTTTGAGGTTTTTTTTTAAATATAAACTTATTCTTTCGAAAATTAAAAACAATATGCTTATTTACGTTATAATCTAATAGGATGACCCCGAATTGTGGTATATTTTCCATGTTGTCAAATAAACAATATTTTTGTATCTGCAAAATAATTGTTATCGTCACTATTATCACTATCACTCAAAATTTGCATTACGCCAAATTGTGAGCGCACCACAATGTCACTCCCACTATCACTTTCTTCACAACTTGAAAAACGATCATTTTCACTCTAATTATTTTCGTATTCCGACATTATGGGTTAAAAATTTTCTTTTCCTGGATCCTTTTTATATTGTAATTACTAATAATATTATAATTTGAACTTTATGTAACACGTAGAAAGATAAAAAATTAGCGATGCGTATGAACAACCTCCCCTACCGCACGCTAAACAGGAACTAATTTCGTGAGCGCCATCGCATTTGTGGCAAATTTAGTAAGTACACACACGAGCGCGATGGCGCTCGTCAGTCATCGTTTTATTTCCTTAATACTTAATACTATTTTATGTTATACATTATGCTTTTAAATAGTTATATATTAAGGACCTCTCTACGAGTGTGGGTCTCCTCCATCTCCCTCCATCTTTTCTTGTCTTGGGCTGTTCTTATCCCAGTTGTTATTTGTAAACCTTATGAGTTCATCCTACCATCTGTCCAGAGGGCGACCTCTTTTTCTTTTACCAACTGACTATGTTTAAACCGAGTGTCTATATTTAACTTGACTTATTAATTATATATTATGACTTATTTATATATAAAATTTAAAAAAAACTAAACCCACAGATGCGAAATAGGCAAAAGCTTCTGATTATAATAAATCGACTGATGCATAAAGCAAAATCAATAAATTAACAGTTAAAGTAATAAAGAACATCTTAACTGGAGACGTAAAGGTGGTTAGCTAACAGACCTAAGACTTATAAACAAACTATTAACTGACATGCGTGCTCGAAATGTAAGCTGTTTCTATGAAAACCATGGTTGCTTCATATAATTAATGCATATGCATGTATATATCTTTAATTTTATGAATATATATGTACAAAGTTTCAAATCAATTGTTTAAGTAACTTTCAAAAATCAACACCCAAATAACTAGATTCCTCAATTTAACAAAAGGCCCTTTATAAAAATGTATTTCAATAATATTAAAGAGTTCGTTTAAAGCCATTAACACGCATATAACCTTTAATTAATTTAATGTGTCATCATACAATTTCCATAACAAGTGACAAAATAAGTAAAAAACACTAAAAGCTGCAAAAAATGGTAGTTTTAAATTATATAATAAAATTAGGTTCACATACTGACCTCCTCATCAACTGTACCCCGGTTTTTACTCTTCACCTTTTTGGGAGGAGGTTGCCTCTCGCCGAGAGCATTCGTAGGGCAAGCATAACTGAGATGGCCCTCTTCGCCACACTCATAACAAGTGGACTTGTCAGGATATGTTTTTCTGCGGTGCGAGAAAAACAATGTGTAAAAAAAATGTAGGTATAGATACTATATCATACCATAGTTTATAAATATTTATATGAATGTATCATATTAAATATTTATCAATATGGACACTTTAAAATTTTATAAAGATATAAACTCGTGCACTTTGTACATTTTTGTAGCTCACGAGATTTAAAATGTGCAACTATTTTAGTGTATTTGAAAAGTAGAATTGAATAAAATATTTTTTTTAAAACACCGGATTGAACACTGGATCCATGGAGTCGCCAGATAACAACCAAAATAATAGAACCATGGTCCCCGATTAATTTCTAGGGAGGATTGGAATGCCAAACACACATTCTGGGGCTCACGATGCTCGGCTACCAGAGGTCAAGCACTGAAAGGTACTGTGGAAAGCAACCATTTACAATCTTGGTCCAATGGTAAACCCACTTACTGACCTTCTGATCTGAACAAACTGCCTAACTTCCTGGATATCTTTATTGCTAGGGGAATGAGTAGTCGATAAGTTAGTGTTGAGAGCAATCTTGGCGGATCGTCATATCACACTCACATGATTTTTATATCAGCGGCAGAGTTATCACCCAAGAGAACCCAGAATATCTTTACAACCACAGAACCGAGTGGGATGGATTCAGGACTTATGTGGATAGTCAACTAAACCTAAAACTTCCCTTGAATACTCAGGATGATGTGGAGGAAGCATGCAAACATGTCACCAATTTAAACCAAGTACACAATTAAATGAAACTACGTGATGTAGTATTATTTCTACTTTCTTTAAGTTCTTTACCACGACCTAGGTTTCGTTGTATTACACCATCTTCTTCATTCTGAAGATGTTGTAATACAACGAAACCTAGGTCGTGATAAAGAACTTAAAGAAAGTAGAAATAATACTACATCACCATCTTCAGGTGGGCTATTAGCAAAGATCTTTGCTAATAGGTTTCGTTGTATTACACCATCTTCTTCATTCTGAAGATGTTGTAATACAACGAAACCTAAGTCGTGTTAAAGAACTTAAAGAAAGTAAAAACAATACTATATCACGTAGTTTCATTTAATTGTGAATAATGAATTTCTACAAAATTAACGCCAAACATATTCAATATTTTAAACCAAGTAGCCTGCTGAACCAACTCGCCAGAATTAAATAAGTCTCAAAACCTGTAATTCCAACCTCTCAATATTAGATTTAAACTTGAAGAAAAGCGTCGCATTAAACAGGTATGGCAATTGTCTCGACACCCCTCAGAAAAAAGGAAGTTCAATCGTGCCACAAAAGAACTGAGAGCTTTACTCCGGGACACTGCAAATACTAAGATGCAACAAACTATTTCTATATTGTCTGCTTGAGGTCAGGGTAACCACTCTTTGTGGAAAGCCTCGAAAAACCTGGACAAGTCCCAAGAGCATAGTCTCCCCATTAGATCACAATCCACCTTAGCCAGAATGGACAGTGAAAAGGCTGAGATCTTTGCATCTCATCTGGCAAGTGTCTTCAAACAAAATGAGGGATATACAGACGACCATCCTAAACTATGATCTCCAAGTGTGCATGCCCTTCAGACAAATGTCCTCAAAAGAAATTGCCAAAGGAATAAAATCACTAAAAGCCACTGGATTTAACTTGATCACTCGCAAAGTTCTCAAGGAGTTACCAAGAAAGACCCTAACTTTACTAGCTTGCCTATTCAACGCAGTATTCAGCATGTACCCGCTCTATGGAAATCTCCCAGATAATCCTAATTCATAAGCCTGGCAAACTTGCACATGAAGCTTCATCGTATCAACCTATTAGCGTTACGCCTGTCCTGTCAAAACTTTGGGAAAAGATCTTCCTGACCAGGTTAAAAGTCTTTATGGACGATTGTGACTTTATCCTAGCACATCAATTTGGCTTCAGAAAGTCTCATTCTGCAATTGAGCAAGCTCACTGCATATACCACACTATTCGCCAGGGCTTCGAGAAAATGGAATACACGTATGCACCTTTTCTAGATGTCCAACAAGCCTTCGATCGCGTCTGGCATAAAGGCCTACTCTATAAAGTCAAAGAAAAGCTTCCACACCCATTGTTTTCAATTATAGCATCCTATCTAACTCAGAGAAAATTTCAGGTAAAGCAAGGTGATGCAAGATCTAATCTGCACAAGATCGAGGCTGGAGTCCCACAAGGTTTAGTCCTGGAACCAGTCTTGTATAGTATCTTCACTTCTGATCACCCTACCTCAGCAGATATCACCATCGCAATTTATGCTGATGACATTGCTTATCTGGCAAAAGCCAAAGACCTCAAAACGCAATTCTAAGAAACATAGTCAGTACACCTTGGTTCAAACGAAATTGTGAAATTCGCGAATACCTCAGCACTCCCACGTTACTACTCATTCTAGAAGAGATTAACAGACTTGGAAAAAAATGCACAGAACGGCTCACTACCCATCCAAACCCTTTAGATACTGAATTGCTGGACAATAACAAATTGATCAACAGGCTCAAAAGAAGTCAAGTATTCTAAATGAGTAACAGTGCCATTGGCCTCTGAGTCTAAACGCCAAATTTCTCACCAAACAAAACTGATAATAGTCCAAAGGGACTGATCGCAGTTATATACAAAAAATATTTTATAAAACCAAACACCGTATTGTTTATTGCGTATAAATTATTAAAATGTTATTTAGGTATTATAAATAATTTAATTGATTACAACATGTACGTTATGAAGACTACAAACGAGAAAATGACAACAATGTGTACAAAAATTTATTTCTTTATCACTAGATGACACTGATATCTTGCACAGTCTCTATTATGCACATAAATATTGTTACACCATATGATATTGTTCACAAGATGCCATCTTAACATTGTATCAATCTCAAAAATGTACATTGTAAACTTTTTCGAGTAAAAAATAAAAAAGGTTAAGAGTTCATAACCGACACCCAAATTTGGTTAGAGACTGGTAGCAGAACAACTTCACGTAATAAATATTTTGTGTGGTAAAGTTGTCAATTATGGAACAAAAGTCAATTGGAAGCAAAAAAAATTAAAAACAGAAGACATATGTAGGTTGTTGAATACGGTGACCATTTTCATATGCACATTAAAGAAAGAAGACAATTACAAAAATAAATATTTGCAAAACCATAATCTACATTTGTAATTATCATAAAACAATAAGTTTAATTCCTGTTTTATAGTTGATAAAAAAGCAATCGTACTTCCTAATAAATTCTGCCGCACGTCCATTATCCTTGGCAATACTGCATTTTAATGTTCGTCCAAAGAGTTGCTTTTGATTCAAATCTTTGGCACACTTCTGAGCATCTTCACGGTTTAAATATAATACAAATGCGACTCCTTTCGACGTTCGCCACTTCTTATCTTTAACTACGGTAACCCTGAAAAAAATGTAATAATTTACAAGCATATAAACAAAAAGAAATCAAAGACGACTAGGATTTCTATTTTCTTTTCCAAAACAGCGGGGACTGAGTATTTCTTTGAAAAATAAAATGGATATCGTGTACGCCAAAAGCAATACGTCAAAGGAAATCGATAGTTCGACATTTTTAAACGTAACACTAATTACTTCAGACTTACTTTACCACTTTGCCGTATTTTTCGAATATTTTATGCAGATCGTTATTTGTTAAAGAATAAGGTAAATTTGACACGTAAACTGTGCTCTTACTCGGTGCTAAATTACCGCTCATAATTTCCTTGCGTTTTTTACGATTCAAATTGGTTAAGACAGCGTACAAATAATCCCTTAATAAAGTTTATTTGAAACGTGCACATCCCTGTGTTTGAATATAGTTTCTGATGAAGTTATTTGACATACTAAAAGTACTTTACTATAATTATTACTTTTGTATGAAATGCATAAATTAATAACAAGATCAAAATAAACAACGCTGCAAAATTTCACACTATATACGATAAAATAAGTTGTCTATTAACAGAACAAAGACCATTGACAATGCTCATTCTTTTTTTATAGCTATCCCTTCATAGTCACAGAACACATGTGTCAATGAGAGTTCATAATCTTTTGAAGTTTATATCAAAATATAAATTTAGATAACTTTATGGTTTTTAAGTTTCTAAATTTATTTATTACTTCAAATTTTTATAAATTATTAAAAAAAATATTTAATTAAGAATATATATATATTCAATTTACTACAATTTACCATTTTAAAATGTTTATAAATTACTTGACGTACGTTGTTTTAATTTCCTTTAATTATAAAAATATTAGATATTGGTATAACATTATATGTATCACCTGTACTACTTTTATTGATTTTTATCGATTAATTTTCCCACACAAAACAGATTCAACTTATCTATGTAATAAAAAGAAAATGCCAGATGCGTCTCAAAATAAAACTATAAAATTTTAAATCTTTTTTAGAGATTCCAATGTTATGTATGTGACATTTTGTCACTTTCTCAAAATTTAATATGATACTAAGATCTAAATAAAGAAAAATCGCAAACAAAACACTAAAAAAAACCTAAAAAAATCCATGAATTCGATCCTGTAATCCATTTTTAACGCCATAAATAATGTAAGTTCAAAGTTGAATTCTCAAAATATTATGAATGGCGTACTATCAAACATCGATAGATTGAGTTTTTTTCAATTCATATTAATATCTTGTGCAATAGTGAGCCTTTCTATAGCAATTTGGTGTTTATACAAGTTCTACATCTAAATATATTTACGAAGACAATAATAGGCACCCAGAATGGCAAAAGGAGCTAAACCAGCTAAAGGCAAGCCAGGCAAATCGTTACTTAATTCGCCGGAAGTACTCGTAGCTTATGCGGTTGTAGTACTAGCATTAGCTGCAGTAGCATATGTGATGTGCTATTGCAAATCGAGGCGTGTTGCAACACGATCAGTATCTTGCTGCTCATGACCGACGACTAAATTATAAGTGTGACTTGTTTTGCAGTTTAGTTTGCTAATATTGGAAATACTCTTCCTCATAACTACGTAACATGGATACAAGATGGTTCTACCTTTTTGTTTACAATCTGTTAGTAACAAGACTTTTAATGCTCTGAAATAATTGTGTTTTATTAATTAAATTGACTTAATTATGCTAAAGAAAACTGTATATATTTGTCGTCTATTTATTGATAAAAAGTAAACAATTTGGGACCTATCTTAAGATTTGTTTTTTTTTTTAAATTAATTTATAATTGCTTTATCCGTAACTAGCTGTCCACCTTAGCTTTGTCTCGATAAAAAACGGACTACGTAATTTATTTTGTAAAATATTTGTTAATAAAATTTCAACCATTTAAACTTTTAGAAGTATCTTTTAGTAATAAGTATTGTTAAATATTTATTTAAGTAAAAATCAAACAAAACTACGAATTAGTTTTTGTCTTTTTTTGCAAGCAATATATTTTTATATTTTTCTTCCTGTGAAAGATATGGTAAGCAATATATTTACATGATTAAACTAGTATTAATATTTTAAAAAAGCTTACTACTCACTACTGTTTTAAAGTAGATACCCTTTAGTTGTTAGAGGCGTGCATAATAAAAATAGTTTCTGGCGTAAGTTTTGTTAGTTACGACACTGTTCGTCCTTGACATGTTATTATGAGTTATCAATGGTTGTCAACGAGTTTTTTCTTATCTGTGTTAAGTTTCTGTGCTCCACCTGATAGACCAGACCAAATAACATCTGCGTACACGCAAAAGCAAATTGCGGCGCGAACACCGAAGCGGCCCGTTCAACCGTACCATGAACACGCGGTATCAAAAATTGCGCGTCGCTGTCTCGAAACTAATTCATTCTCTGCTCAAGATATTGTTTATTTAAGAAAAGGAATACATCTTGTAAACAAAAAGAAAAAGTAATATGGTGAATTTCATACGCAATACAATGAATATAGGAATTGTCCTGAGAAATTTAATGAGCATGCAAGAATGAGTACAAAAACGTTTGATTACACACTCACGTATATAGAAGCGGACTTGAAAAAATGTTAAATTTCAAAAGGGTTGTAACACCTATAGAACAGTTATTTCTCACTTTAAAGCAAATAAAAAAAAACTATTTTATTATTTATTCATTTGCAATGATGATCTAAATATAGAGAAATTATATAAATAAGTAAGTAAAGTATTGCAAAATGTATATTACTATGTTACTTTTATAAAATATTACGAGTGACTTGGAATTTAAATTGGTAATTGCAGAATTATTGTTTTTTTTTTTCAATTAGGAGTTTATGATTGCGTTTAATACGCCCATATGCACCACACGCGGTCAGGACTGTCAGTTGGACTTACTGACAGTTAAAAATTTATTTCGTCTTGATATTTTAGCGATTGGACCGTGCAATGGGGCGCGATTCGTAAAGTACATTCCTGACCCGACTCGACTGACAGTTAATGAGTAACAGAAATACATTTTTAACTATCAGTAAGTCCGACTGATAGTGGTGCATACGGGCGATTGGTGTCTAGCGCCCATATGCACCACACACGGTCAAGACTGTCAGTCGGACTTACTGACAGTTAAAGTCTGAGAGTCCTGACCGTGTGTGGTGCATACGGGCGTAAGGTGTCAGCATACTGACTGCGGGTGATTTCATTCATCAAAATTTGTGTAATTTTGTTCCTTAGCCAAACTTTCTGCATTACATTTAACTTCTCAATCTCCTTCTCCATTATGAAAAAGTAGCGGTTGTCAGATTTAATGATATCTTTATCTTGACTGATCTTAGCTATTTCAAGTTCTAGTAATTTCAGTTTTTTTGAAGTGAAAACTTCTTTAGGCGCGTTAGCGATTTTTGGTAAGGGAAAATCTTATGGGTTCGCGTCACCAACATGCTAATGTTAACAGTATATCTGTAGCTATAAGCATGAGGTGTTGTGCAACATTAGTGCTGTGTATACCTATACAAGTAAAGTTAAATTGACTACGTGGAAAGTTCAATGTGTGTATTGTTTAAATTGTGTTTTATTTTGATTATTATTTTAATTGCTTAATTGTAGGATCACTATGCAGCACAACAGTGAGTAATAAATATGTTAATATTTTACATAGAAAAATGAATAACAAATACTAAGCATTAATTTTCAAATATTTCCAATATTCGAATCAATGTGTGCTAGTGTGCTAGAAAATTGTATTAAATGATAACAGTGCTAGAAAATAGTATTAAATGATAACAGTGCTAGAAAATGTTATTAAATGATAACAGTGCTAGAAAATTGTATTAAATGATAACAATGCTAGAAAATTGTATTAAATGATAACAGTGCTAGAAAATAGTATTAAATGATAACAGTGCTAGAAAATGTTATTAAATGATAACAGTGCTAGAAAATTGTATTAAATGATAACAACGCTAGAAAATTGTATGACTGCCCATGTATTTGTTTTTTATTTCCAAATATTCGGCACGGATATCATTTGATTTACGTCGTTTCCGGGAAGAATTTGTTGTTTGAGTTTGTATGACCGATTGCTGTGGGAAGTAGGGAAGAGGAGTTGATATCGGCGAAGATTGCAGCACTGACGGCGATAATTCTTGTTACATATTGAATTTCACTTTCTTCGAGGCCCAAGGATAAATTGGATTCTACTTCAGTTGGTATATATTCATCTTTTAAAAATTCTAGTAACTGAGAATGTTTCCAGTTAGATTGAAAATCAGAGGCTGGATCTTCAGAATGACGTGTAGGAATTTTTTCGATTTATTTCCGGTATGTATCTCTGACTTTCTTTAATTTTTTTTTAATCGTCAACTGAACAAAAACTCAAAATACGGAGGTATTTTAATTATTTTATACTAAATAACCGACCACAGCGATAACTTTGTTTTTCACAGTATCATTGAGAAATAGAAACGTATTTTTGCTGCCAATGCAATAAATATTGTGCATAAGTAAATATTTAATTCCACTCTAAATACAAATATTGACAAGTCAAAATAAACTTAATTACACACGTAATACAGTTAAATACCTATAGCAAGATTACAATTTTAATAATGTGACTAAGTACAGTTGGCCCATACAAATTTTGAGCATACTTTAATAATAACCATATTGGAATGAAAGAAACTTTGTTTGACTTATGGAGTCTGTCTTATTTGTTGTTTAATTTTGCACTATACAAAGTCCTCAATATTGCTCAATGAAAAGGTGAATATAAGCGACTTCTAAAGTTGTCGTTCCCCGACTGCTCAAACTGTCAAACTATACGTATGAAAATAAAATATGCCTTATTGCATTGAAAATAAGATTAAAATAGTTTGTTGCTACGGAATGTTTCGTGCGCGAGTCCGTCTGGCACTTAGCTGGTTTTAATATTTTACAAGTATAGGCAATGTTTTACTAGTTCTTTTTTAAAAATCTAATCAAGTCAAAAGTACAAGGAAGACAATATTTCAGTGTATCACGTTTATATATAAAGAAAATTTATTTTTATTTAAGGTTTTATTTCGTTTTAAGATCCATACTAAGTACATTTTTTTCAAATGCTTTCTCAATATTATTATTATCAAATCAGTTTCACACAATCAAATGTATAATGTGAAAGATTTATTCATATAATTACATTTTTACAATTAGATAATAATAAAGTCGCGTGCGCCAATGCAAAGTTACTGCGCCAGCGTGCTATCGAGACAGTCATTCGATCGACGCTATTAGTTAGAAAGAGAAACACCTATGTTGATGACGTATAGCGTCAACTCGTCTATCGACGCGATTGCCCGCAACGATCGTGACCGATATGTAGTATTAGTAAATATGTTTACCTGCCCGCTGCTGACAGCTCTACATTAATTTACGCATACACCAGTACGGATACGTATAGGCGAGTACGTATATAATAGTCCTACACTATTAAGTCTTTTCGCTAGTATGGAGTGTCGGGGTGTGGCTGAGGCATGCAACAAAATCGCAGTTCGCGCCTCTATTGTGCTGTGGAACGCGCTACAAGCTAATATCTTTGTTTCAACCGCGCGCCGTTTTATACACTCGCCGTAGCGATTCGCGCAAGTATATTCGCTCCTACGTTCGCCCCGCTTTTTGTGGCCAGGCAATTAGAGATTTGATTAATATCTGGAACAGAAATCATAGATTATGATTAACTTAATTGACAGAGAAATATTTTATTGTTATTTGCAACCATCGAAATATTTTGTATATATCCACTAGATAACGTTTTTTAAAATAAATATTTTTGCTTGATGCATTTATGTGATGGCAAATACATAATTGCGTAAATTAAAATAACATGTATTAAATACATTAGTAACTACAGTATCATCACAATTTGGTTTGTCTTCCTGAATTTACGTCAAAAAGTTGGGTGATCAAGAAATTTGTAAGAGAACACTTTTGTTCACATTATGAGATAGAAATTAAATCTCAGCGGAAAGAGAAAGATTTTTTAAAATTTCAATTTAGATTGACAAATTGATAATAAAAAGATTTAATAACAATTGGCAAATGATTTTCCTAGCGCTGGCTTGGGAAATAACGTATGATGGTTTTTAAACAGCTGACTTCTAGTAGGTATGCTTCTACTAGACTTCTAGTAGAATTTTATTACAGTTCTCAATATTTTGAATTTAATTTAAGTAGGGTAAAGTTAAATAAACTTTGAATATAGATTAAAGGTAATTAAAGTACTCTATGTTCTGTGATTTTGAACATATTACGTCATAATTTCGCCATTAGACGTCTACAAAAAATACGATCAGATTTCTTCGTGAAAAGGAACAAAATTTCGAGCATTTAAAAAATATTTGGAGATACAGCTAACCTTACCTAACAATAGGCTATTTGACAACATCAAAAATAGGCCACAATTCGGGGTCATCCTATTAGATTATAACGTAAATAAGCGAATTTCTTCTAATTTTTGGAAGAATACGTTTGTATTTTGTAAGAAAAACGTAAAGAAATCACAAATTTTTTTTTAAATTCAATCAGCGTCGCAAACGCCCTGTTATTGGTTAAAAGTCAGATGACGTAACAGACATGTTTTTAAATCTTTGATTTATGATCTTTTTTCTTTTTTTTAAATTTATAACTTTTATTTATACTCTTTTTTTTATAACTTTCATTACGTATGTGTACAAAAAGAAATACATCACAAATTATATATTTAATTAAAATAATTTCCGGTTATAACTAATGTAAAAAAATTATTTAATTGCCATGCAGTACATATGCTAATGTATATATGAGCACTATAATATTATTCTAAACCTAAAATATAGACAAATAGACTTTTCCTGAATGTTGAATAAACAATATGTTATTGTTAAAGTTGACAGATTTAGTAAATTTTCGAGTTCGATAATTAAATTTACTATATTTTTATTATAAATACCTAACAATTTGTAAGAAATTATATTTTTAATTGTGTAATAAGTGCTTAGCGATAAAAGATAAAGTGAACTAACTGGAGAAAAAGGTGAAAACATATTCCCTTATAAACAAAAGTCATCAGGTATGACATTTCTTAAATTGATTTTTTTATAATAAATAATCGTCTGATGCAGAATTTTTTAAACATATCGTTTTTAATGTTATATTCTTTCATATCATAACAAAAACTTAAACTTAGATAAATACTAACAATTGTCAAAATATCATTGGTACTAAATCGCATTCACAGCAAAATTTAATATTCTTATTCTTTTGGTTTATAGATATTGATATCGATAATAATGCTTGAAACATAAATATTACATCGAAATGATCTTCACGCATAAAACATTTGAGCGAGCTGCAATTATGTTTCGATCTTTTTGGGCTAATTGCAGCCACTTTTTTCGTGTTTTAGGATTCGTTGGCGCTGAAACACTTTGTGTGGATTTTTATAGACTTATTTGTACATTGTGGCACTACACACCATTTATACACCATTTTAATATTAAAATAAATAATAATCCCCTTCAACGGGCAGGACTGTTTATGTTTACATTGCGTGTGATGTCACGCTAGCTGCCATTACAGAAATTGCGTTTTTAGCGCGAGTTCGAAAATTCAATCTTTAAATGTGATTTATATAAAAATACGGCATATATCCTGGAAATATAAATGTAATGTGCTTAAAATGCAAAATAGAACAAATTAAAACAATTTAAAAAATCGATAGTTTCATAAACTTAAATTTTAATCATAGTTTCGCAACACGCCGCCAGGGAATGTACTCATTGCCAATAAAGAAAAAGAAATATAAAACACATTTACTATGTTAAAACTTGGAAATTCTGATTATTTTCAACATGATCGTAAAGTGTTTTTAAAGAGTATTGTACTACGACATTATATTCATGCAACTATTGTTGAATTTTATTACTAGCTATCCTCTGTATTAAATGAAATTTTTTTATCAAATACCATAGATACCTTTTGCTTTTATGAAATACTACAGATGGCTTGAAAATACTATGGCTTGAAAATAGCAACAACTTCAAGCTCAGCTTTAAATCGGCAATTTGACCGCGGTTCTTGTTAATTTTAAGATGTATATATTGTTTATTGTGCTCGCATTTTGTAGTTGCTAATTTATAGTTATTTAAATTTTATTTTGCTCCAATCTTTTGGTAATACCTACCTACTACACATTTCCCCCTCTAAATCGAGAGTCCAATGTTGGCTGCTGTATTGATTATATATATAGCCTAAGAATCAATATCCTTTTTTGCATCGCCGTAGTCGGGTATAAGATTAAATATTAGTTGGATGTTTTTAATGACTCAGGAAAAGCATATTCGGGTTACATGTATTTATTATTTTTTCCCGTTCATTGGTGCCTAGACGTCTTCAGAGAAATATAATATATATTATAGTAATTTTCTCATTTCAGACCTTTAATTTATATGCAATTGAGGCAATGTAACGCCCAGCAGGCGCCGTATTGTATTTTTATGTAGTCTTTGATACTGATGAATCCAACGATGCCTCCATCTGTTAACATCGCTCCAATAATTTGATACCTCCTAGGATGGAACATTTATACTATTATATAAATTTATTTGTACGCTTCAAATTAACGGCTCTAGCAAATGTTTAGGTGAATAATATAAAAATAACGAAAGATACCAACTGTAACTCGCATCACATGCATGTTTTTCTTTATATTGTGTTCCTAACTACGTATTAATTGTTCCTTTGTTATTTTTGTCGAATAAAGTAAGTATTATTCGTGATTTCGATAAAAGCATGTTCAATTAGATTACATTTGTCGTTAATTAGAATGTAGAGAAAAATATCTAAAGAAATGCTTTTTTTAACAAATAATAACAAAATTTAGTTGTCCGTACCCAGAATGTATAACATCCTTTTGTTCTCAGCTCAACAAAACGAGTACAATAATCAATGTATTACCAATATTATAACATTCCAATCAAAACAACGTCAGAAAGAATGCATTTTACAGTAGCCATCCATTTATTTTTATCTAATTTCCAATTCGATATTGAAAATCTATAAAATTTGAATTTGTTATTTCTTGAAGTATTTTTACAATTTACTACAATAAATACCGTGTCACATTTAAAAAAATTGCTTTTAGTGCATAAAAATGAGATATGGGTTCAAAATGTAGGTGTAGCAAAATGTTAATTTTAGTGATTTTTTAAGTTAAAGAATATAAGTATAAAATAATGTACTTAAAAATAGGACTCAGTTGTGATTATTTTATTTAAAAAAAAAACGAGTGTGCTGAAGTAAAACACGCGACAAACACACGACTGGAGTAAAACTTCAAATTCACAAAATATGAACTTTAAAATGAATTTACAATTTTATTCACTTTAAACGTAGAATATTTAATATATTTAACAAAATAATAATTTATTCAATATATTAAAATTAACGAAATGAAATTACAAAATTCGCGTAACGCTAGCAAACTCGCATATATATATATATATATATATATATATATATATATATATATATATAAATATATATATATATATATATGTATATACATATGTATATATATATATGTATATATATATATATATATATATACATATATATATATATATATATATATATATTTCATGCACTGGCTATGAGAGGAAGAGAGAAAGAAAATGTGTGCTCGCACCTCTCTCTCTCTTACCCTTACAGTAATATACGAAACGTAACTCTCTCTCTCTGTCTTCACTAACATATATCTCCCTCTCAACTTCCGTTCGCCTCGCCCGATCACACTTGTCATAACGCTCTCATCACGCATTCAGCTTTATTTCTTGATTGCTGAAGTATTTTTCCCTATTTTTACTTAAAATTTATAATTATACACTACACACTCAACTAACATCTAATTATAAATGTTACTAATAAAAATGAAATAAGAGAAAAATATAAATTTACAAGTATTAAAAAGGTAAATAATTATGATGTTTAAGTACTTAGTTCGTGATACACAAATTTTTTAAATTGTAATTTTATGGATCCTCTTAACTTACTTTAAAATTCATGATTTTTGAAACTTTTATTCATCTCTTATTTATTTTCTTTCATTAAAAAATTAGTGAAATTTGCTTCTTGATGTACTGCACTGCTTCCAAAAGTAAATGTGACAAATATACGCAAGTAAATTATATTATCTATGACTTCACGGTCGCCACACTATACTAATATATATATATATATATATATATATATATATATATATATATATATACATATATATATATATATATATATATATATACATATATAGTCTATATGTAGTAGAGTGTACGGTATGGCGACGTGTCGCCATGCGCAACCGACTACGCGACCCCCTCCTCACTCAGTGCGACGCTGTTGTTTACTACGGTACACATAACCTGTGCTTTATTATTTTTGTATTAATTGTAAATAAATGTTTATTAAATAAAGTCACCATTTTCTGTAAGAAATTCGTAATACTTTATTTTTTCATTATGCTATATATAGTGCTTGTAATAATCTTGTCTTTTATGCATACTACTTGTACGAACACGATGTTTCACATCTGCCCGGCGTCCCGTGACGGCTCACTGTTTTTTATCTATGGCGCCTTTAGATATTTCCATTTCTACTACGGCGAGCGCTGCGGTCGATTTCGTTACCCCCACTCTGTGGTTCGCATCTGGCCAATACCCACATACATAGACTTTTTATATCAGAGTAGTTACTCTGGCTAAAATGATAATCCTTCCTTTATGGTTTTGTTTTTTTGATAATAAAAACCTAAAAAGTAAATAATTAAAGATTAATTTGTTTATATAAATTTTGGCACGTTTTCCAACGGCGATGGTGGTGTAATGGTCAGCATAGTTGCCTTCCAAGCAGTTGATCCGGGTTCGATTCCCGGCCATCGCACTGATATTTTTTGAAAATTTTTTATATACATGTTTCTAATTTTTTCATACTTTTAATATAACTAATATTAAACTTATTAACTTATACATATTTTAATGAAATATAATATCAACTTCAAGAACAATACGTCAAAATGTAGTGCGTGGAATTAATAGATAGAAAAAATTTTATTTAATTATAAGTAATAATGTATAACGAAATATGTAAAACTAATGTATTGTTAAATTATCATAAATATTAATAAAATTAAACTACAGTCTAATTTTTTTAGATGTTATTATGGTATTGCAATTTTTTTTCTACCTGTGAGGAAAGTGTACACAAAAAGCTGCCGTTAAAAAAGAAACTATAAAGTCGGTGCAAGAAATATAAGTGTCGCTGAATTTACACCTCATAAATCATATAAATAAGAATTTTTGTTTACTACCAGCAGTCAATGTCGGTTCGGTCGCAACATTTTGTTTTATCAGGGCGTAAAAAAGCCGTATTTTAGTATTTTATTAATGACTTGGTAATTGAACGTACCTAGTGATTTAGTCATGATCAGCGAGACATGACAAAACAACGAGTGAAATGATAAAATATTTCTGGCCCAACAGTCGCTATTGTTAATGATAAACACCTTGAAATGCTGAAATAAGGCCATTGTAGATAATGATAATTGCACAGCAAATTTTACTTATATTAAAATTCGAAAAAAAAGTTTTATTCTGAATAGATCAGCAATATTTGCATTGAAATACAGGAGTTTGATGTATCTATGTGGTTTGTATTTAAATGACAGAATATTTTGTCCACATAGCACATATAGTTTTATTATATGCTATGTGGACAAAATATTGTTATTTTATCTGTGTGCAAAAAAAAATTAAAAAGAAAAAAAAATAAAAAATTACTTTATTAGAAATATAATAATAAAAATGGCCAAGCTGTTAGAAAAAAATTACTTTATTGGCAATATAATAGAAAAAAAAGCCAAAAGAAGCTGTTGTGAAACATTGTTTAATGGAAATATAATAATAAAAACAGCCAACAAAAATATAAATACAATCAAAATAATTTATTTTTGTTTTTGTTGGCAACTCCAAAAAATAAACTTCAATTTTATTTTATGCTATGTGGACTATATATTGTTACATATGATCTCCGTAGAAAATGAACAAAAAAGGAGCTGTTACGGTCATTACTTTAATGGAAATATAATACCAAAAAAACCCAAGTTTTTAAAAAAATAATTACCTTATTGGAAAATTTTAATAGTAAAAAAAACCAAATGCTATGTGGACTATATATTGTTACTTATTGTCTACGTGGAAAGTGCGCAGAAAAGGAGCTGTTACGAAACATTACTTTAATGGAAATATAATAACAAAAAAACCCAAGTTTTTAAAAAAATAATTACCTTATTGGAAAATGTTAATAGTAAAAAAAACAAATGCTACGTGGACTATATATTGTTACTTATTATCTACGTGGAAAGTGCACAAAAAAGGACCTGTTACGAAACATTACTTTAATGGAAATATAATATAAAAACCCAAGTTTTTAAAAAATAATTACCTTATTGGAAAATGTTAATAGTAAAAAAAGCCAAATGCTATGTGGACTATATATTGTTACTTATTATCTACGTGGAAAGTAGCTGTTACGAAACATTAATGAAAGTATAATAACAAAAAAACTTGAGTTTTTAAAAAATAATTACCTTTTTGGATAATGTTAATAGTAAAAAAAACCAACATCACGCGGTGTTCCCAGGCGGTCACCCATCCAAGTACTAACCGCGCCCGACGTTGCTTAACTTCGGTGATCGGACGAGAACCGGTGTTTTCAGCGTGGTATGGACGTTGGCAAACGACTCGTCGTAGATTACAAAAGTATAATTTGAGTCCTTCATCAAATGATTTTTTATGTTTTTACCATGTTAATCATTAATATAAATTCAAACGTTTATTCTTTGTTTCATAGATAGCGATGACTAACACAAACACACGATAGACAGTCCATTATTGAACATACATATTTTGGGCAGAGAATGTGTAAAAAAAGACGAATGGTGTATTAAAGTTTCCGCATGTCTGAAGTGCAACTTTTTTCTGTAGTGCGCTGAACAATTGCATGAGTTGTATGTAGACGCCGCTTTACTTTCACGCTATTTTATTGGAATTATAATATACATATAATTATAGACACATTCGATTAAAAATTCAAAATTGGTGAAATAGAAATTAGTTTTTCTAAATGGACAAAAGGGAAAGAGTTCATACAAAGGGATTTAGAAAATTTAAGAAAATTGCGAATTGAATAAAAAAAATATAAAAACTCTACTAACTGTGCAATTTTCTAAAATATAATACTCAGGGTTCGACGTATTTTTTTTACACCTGAATCGCTCTAGGCGTTAATTGAGTAAAAGCCACACTCAATATAAATAATTTTTCTTTTTATTTTTGACTATTATGCCCAAAAAAGAAGCCAAGGTCTATATTTGACAAAGTAAAAAAATTCTATTGCGTCACCGACCCCGTGTCAGTTACGTTCAATGCTCAGAAAAAGTGTGCCGAGACGCAAATGCGCAGGTGCGTTTAAAAACTTTTCACTTCAAAAAGCAGAAATATCTCGAAAGCCGTGGGACTTTCGCTAAATGTAATATTGCATTATCTAGTAAAATATGATCGTGTGTCCATAAATGAAAGATTATCCATTATTTTTCGGACAGTCTGTTTATATAAGCAAAAAACGCATAACCTCTCGCAATCTCTCGATTTTTTTTGTGTTGAGAACTAAATGTAATTTGTAGTGAATACAGAATATTAACGATTATTATAATTATTAATTATAAACGATTTATTATAATTATTAATTATAAACGATTATTAATCATTATAAACGATTTATTATATTGTGCAACTGCCAGGACTTGTTTATTTCAGGGAGTTTCGTTATTCCCTCGAAGAGCCTAAACGCCCCTCTTTACGATGGGCCATCATAGTAAGCTATAGCGATGGGCCGTCATGATTTGCCCATCGTGGAGTTGCCCAAAAGTTGCCCAAAAGGAGCCATAAAACTTAATGAATTCGGTTAAGAGAGTGTAAAATGCAATTTAATTTCCACAATATCCTAAGAAATCTCTTTAAGGGGGTTGTAAATAACATAAATTATTAAAGTAATCACTTAGTCTTTTAGTTTATTATTTTTTACATTTTATTGCAACACATAATTATTATCTACTTAAGAACTTTATAAAAGTGGTATTCATTAAAATACTTTATTCTATAAAGTAATATATTATTAATTAAAGCGTTTTAATTTTTTATAATCCAATAGACCAATATCTAGAATCGTATTTCACGTAATTCAGTTTTTACCGTCATAGTAATGAGTATAGAAAAAACAAATACTTATAAATTTACTTTATTGAAATATTGAACCCAAAAAAAAATAATGTCCCAAATTAAAAAAAGAAATAATTTTTGTTTTAGTAAAAATTAGTTTCGGTAGGCCGACAATTGATAATACGTAAAACGACATTTACTATCAATAATTGTAACATTTGAACTGACATCGTACACATTTACTAACAGAGATGGCGATAAAGTAGCAGTCAACGTGAAAACAAATTAAGATCCTAATACATCATTCTTATAATTTGTATTTTTTTTACATTGTAATATTAACAGAAAGTAATTATATACAATCACTCGGTCTCGTTGGTTATTAGCCAAAATTTGTATTTGAACAGAATTACATTTTTGTTCAACTATTCATGACGCTTTATAAAATATCATCGTTTGTGTGGTAATGAAAAGCGACTCAAAACATTGGCCGGATAAATAAAAAAATATTTATCTTGCTCAGGTTTCTATTCTATTGTATTTGGGTCTCAGACTAGCATGAAATTAATATACTTATCGAATACTAGCGCTCGGATTAATGACAGAATCTTGCAGAATGTAAGCAGACTGACATTGGATATATTTATCCCAATACATAACTAAAACATGAGTTAGTGCCACCTATTGAATTTTACAGAAAACAACTAAAACTTTCTTTTCCCATACGTAAAAAGTGTGTGTACAATTTTAAAAACGTTTAGTATAAAAATAAACTTATTATCATAAAAAGAATATCTTATTAAGTGGGAAAAATATATTTCTAACATCTTTAAATTTTGGGGAGGTGAACTTAATTTTTAAAATGCGATTTTAAGAAACTTTCGGACCTTGGAGACCTGTACATGTCATCTATCGAAATGTAAAATAGTTTTCAGTCGCTGTTTAAGGAATTGCTTGATTGTCGGGGATAAAATTGTATTGTATATTATTTCGTATATGATTGAAATAAGATAATTGATAAATAATTAAATAAAGTAAACACATACCCTAGTTGCACATTATGTTCATAGCTTGCATCGCTTGTTTCGCCAACGTCCATACCATAGATACTTTATGTTCTGTGGTAGACATGTGTAACTCAACAGTAAGAGATATAAAAACTATAGCTCATATGTTACGATCATATCTATTACTAGCTCACTTGAAATCAAAATGTATCAGTATATCATTAGCTCAGGAGTGGTCGGCGTCTTTTTCGTTTCACCAAATCAATCATTTCACTCACTCATCTCGTCGGGAAGGTAGATGTAAAAGTATGTATTGACGTTACATGAAAGAGAAAGAAAACGATCGAACTGTTTAGTCAAATATGCAACTGGATCTATGTAGACGACGTAGCTACTCGCGATCGAATGTGAACGCTGTGATAAAGTATATTTTAGTTCGGTAGAGATAAAGTATACTTTAGTTCACTCAAAATATTTTCGTAAACCAACACTTTTTTCCATTTGAAAATTTAAATTTAATTTTTTTTAAATACTCCAATCTATTCCAATTTATTTAGTTATCTCTAAAGTTATTTTATGTATAATTTGAATCTAAGTTGACAGCCCTAAATCCTAAACCTGCAAAGTATTAAGTAAAATCAGGTGGATACTCTGGTAGAATTTATTTTCAAACAATAGTGCATAATGTTTATTCATTACTTTTTAGTATGCCCATTGTTCTACGTGTGCGTTTTAATAACTTTGTACTGGAATACTGAGATACTGAGCTAAATATATAAATGAGTGATATATATCTTTCCGATCAAATGATATATATCACTTTTTTTTCCCCCGATACGTTTTGCGCACACCTTTAGTGTCTATGGCTCCCAACCGCTACGGCGGCGTTATTTAAAAACGTTACTTATTTTAAAAACAGGCCTCGTATTTTACCAATGTGTTAGGTCGCTTCATTTATTTTACGAATTAGCTTAAAATTCGGTTTTATTATTTGGGTTTAACATAAAAGCTAGGACAGCCGAAAAGAATATTGATCGGATACGAAAAATGGGTACTGTTCGTTTACAAAATCTCTTCTTGAGATTGATTATTTCCCATTTCGATTTCCAAGCAAATTTCTCCTTGGAATCTCAAATTTCCAGTCTTTCAATTCATGGAAGACTCTGGTGAAAAACAGCCAATTGATTTTTTGGTGTTAATAGTCGAATTTCGTTAATTTGTTTATCCCAAATATGAATCTGATAACAAAACTGCCTGGTTAGCTCACATTCCCAAGATTTAAACTTTTATTCAAACAGAGAAATGTGCCAATAAAATTCATTACTTGTTAATGGGGTATTTGTTAATTATTTTTGTTAAATCACAATTTTAAAGTGCAAACTGGCGTTTTATAAAGATTTGAACTTACCGTTTATACAGGCATGACAAGACTGAATTGTAATGTTTTTTATAGTAATGCTCATTGAAGACAGGACACAGTTCCATTCTATACCTACATTAAATTTAGTGGCTCATAATCTCCCTAATTTTTGAATAAATTGTTATAATTATTTCGATGCTGGTTTATGTTAAACTATATATTTAATATGTTATAGGAAAAAAAACAGCAAAGTTAGATAAGTTACGTTAGGAAAAAACAGTAAAGTTAGTAGTCAACTGCGAAAAATCTTGATTAAATCACAAAGGTTGGTGCACACAAATTGCACTGTTTTAAAAAAAGTTGCAAGTCTAGAATGAATATTTACAATTTCTTTTATTTCATCCAGACTTAATGTATATTTTTCTTTGTCATAGTTGTTGGCGCAATTGAAATGTTGTCACTGTTTTCAAATATACTTTAGTATTTTTTTAAAATCCGTACGTACCTGTTATGTGAACAGGTGATTTATTATTTTTTTATATTATGATAAGTATGATTTAACAGTTGTCAAAGTTTAACTGAATGCGCATACGAGAATTGCATACTTTTTTAATAACATTCTTTATTTTTACTAAGAATGAAAATTTTTTAAATTAATATGTGTAAAAAGAGGTCGTTAGTTATATTTAATTAATTATATTACAATTACAACTTTTCAACAGCGATTATTTTTATACTGTGCTAACAATGTTAACAGCTACTTTACTGTATCATTGCATTTACAGTACGAACATCATCCATTTGGATGAAGAAGTCAAAATTTTATATAATTTATGTTATTTTATTGGTACAGGTTTCTAAATCTGAGACAATTATGATTTGCATAAAGACAATTATGATTTGCATAAAGTATGGTGACTCCAATGATTTGATTTAAGAATTGTTTTCTAAAAATACTCTCGACGAAAAAAATTATCAAGGCTATAATTAAATTATAATAAATTATCAATATATAGTTTATAACGTATATACGCATAACAATATTTTTTTTCGGATTCTACTCGAACAAGAAGTTTTTTTTATACGGACCTTTGTAACGGAGAAATAATTAATATTTCAATTAAAATATATTTTTTTATGATCAACGTTTTCGCAACCATAATTACGCTTACGTTTAAATGTTTCTTAAGTAAAATAACTGTATTGTCACCTTAATCAAATTTTCTGCTTAGTAGGTCGCTTAACCCTGGCATTGAGGTTGAAAGAATGTCTCTCGGAAATGGGATAAGATACGAAAAAGAATATTACTTGTAATCGTCTCATTGTGTTCTCAAGAAACGCATAAGGAATGTTATACTAATTGAACAGGACTTGTATGTCAAAATTTAAAATTCCATATGGGTAAATAATAGACAAAAGTTAGACGGTGCAAATAAAAAAAAAGCCAACATCACGCGGTGTTCCCAGGCGGTCACCCATCCAAGTACTAACCGCGCCCGACGTTGCTTAACTTCGGTGATCGGACGAGAACCGGTGTTTTCAGCGTGGTATGGACGTTGACGAGCAGGTTATTACAGATTGTGAATATAAACTGTAACTAAAGTATTTGATTATTATTTAGTCATTCGGTAATTATTTAAACAGCCGTTATCAACTTTTAACCATGTTGTAGATTCAAATAAAGAAAATATATGTATAACCTAGAAAATTGAACAGTTTCTCAAGGAATGGAAAAAATCTTCTAATCGATTTAAGTGCTATTTAAAAATTAAGCGTTCGAATGAAATTTAAAAGTACAAAATATTTCTTACATCATTTGATAGTCTGTGATAAAAATAGTTTTCATATTATATGTCCTTACGTTTTGTATAGAAGTTAAAAATGATCAGCGGCAAAAAATTGAGTAGAAATCGTTTTCTGTGGAATTCAATAGATGGCCCTAACTAACTTTAATTAATATGTATCGAAGTATGTGTGTTATTTAAATGAATTGAGTGAAACTGCAACGTTGTTCAAATACTATTTTTTTGGTTGATAGACATTTTTTTTTAAATTCAGAGTCACAGAGGGAAAATCCGCACACATTCAAACTGATGAGATCGAATAGTTATATATACTTTTTTGTTTTTTTAAATGTTTTAAAAATTGAAGATGTAAAATCTGGTAAAAAATAATTTATTATGGGTCTAAATGTACCTAATACAGTATATTATTTTACTCTAAGCTAATACCTAAGTTCTTCTTAAATTACGTAACTTTAGCTCCATCTTTGTTTCTTATTGTAAGCGCCATTTGATTTATAAACCTGTGCGAATAAAATAACATAAATTATATAAAATTTTGACTTCTTTATCCAAATGGATAATGTTCGTACTGTAAAGATAATGACCTACCTGTCATTTCATGCTATAACTACCCGTCCTAATACAGTACATTATTTATTCTGAGCTAATACCTAAGTTCTTCTTAAATTACGTAACGTTAACGCCATCTCTGTTTATAGTAGAGTACAAAATTCTATCCAATTAATTACGTTTAGTTGTAATAGGTGTCGCTTTGATGAACCAACTATTGTAGAGTCTGTCAAATGTGTCTAATATTACGTAAATAGGAGCGCTTGTAGATTAAAATTAATTATTTCTATACTCAAGCTAGATTTTATTAGGTCAAAATATACCGCTTACAGGCCTTAAAAAGCAGAAAATACAAAAATGCGGTTTGAAGGAAAATGCGATGACTCTCTACACCAAGAAAATATTATTAAAATCATTTACGAGAAAAAACAGTGTATATAGATGACTATACAAAAATATTACAGATTTTATTTTCGCATCTGTTACTATAGCTAAAATTAAATATGGCGTTTCACAAAACATATTGAATTCTTGCATAGAAACTGAATACTGCGAAGGAATGTTTCTTTTGACGTTCGTAATCGACTAAAATACAATATTTTAGCAATTTCACTGCTGCAAGAAGATTATATTTGATAAACGGTTAATGTACATTATTTCTAATATATTGCAATTTCACATATTTTAATTATTTACCGAATTATTAGCGGGCTAAGGATAATCATGATTACTTTATGAAAGCACTAGGTAGGTTTGGTTACTTTTATAATCACATTTAATTGTCTTTATTTATGCTTATAGGCGATAAATTAATAGTTTAAAGACGCAGTTGAGCATATCAAAATATCAGTTGTTCAACTTCTGGTCTCAATTTTTTTCCTGGAATTAAAGAGCTGTCATTCTCGTAAAACAAATGTATTACATTTCGATTTGTCACCGTAACAAAAGTAAATTGTGGCTCATCATAGCCAACATTATTTTATTTTTATATATTATGCAAAAATGTTTAAATTAAAATTAATTATTATAATATCATTAAAATAATTGTCGCAGCGTTTGTCAACGTCCATACCACGCTGAAAACACCGGTTCTCGTCCGATCACCGAAGTTAAGCAACGTCGGGCGCGGTTAGTACTTGGATGGGTGACCGCCTGGGAACACCGCGTGATGTTGGCTCTCTTTTTTACTTGCCTACCAGTTTTAGTTTTAATATTTATGAAGCTTTTTGAATTTTACCGAATTAAAATTTCCTTTGTATTAATACTAAACAATTAGAATATTCGTATGTGAGTCTAGGACTAGAAAATATAACAAATAAGACATAATCTAAATTTTTTACGTGTAGCACCGTCGAAAAAATTAAGCTTTGTTAAAAAAAAATTAAGCTTTGTTAAAAACATTGTTATAAGTGATGTTTTCTTCTATCAACTATTTTTTTGTATTTTTTCTTCCTCTTTGATTTGTTGTTTTTTTTGGCTCCTTGACGACAACATCTAGTAACGATTTAGCCATGTTCACGCCTACTGAATCTTTGTCTTCGGTGCCGCATTTCAAGATATCATTCGCATTTCTAAGTAATCTGGAAATACATAATTGCATTCCGAAATTGTGCACAGAAACAAACAACAAAAACAAAATAATTACTGACAATGACAAAGCATGCTTTACCTACCTGTCAATTCATGCTATAACTACCTGTCAATTGTCTCCCTCTTAACTTTTTCTTCTTTTAATTTGTTTAATGTCGATTCGCCTTCCTCAATACTGAATTCAGTTTCCTCTTATTTTCTCGCTTCTTTTTTTTACTATCGAGCTCTTCTATTCTCATTTCCAGTTTCTTCTCTTCTTCTTTTTCCTTTGTTCTACGCAGTACTGTTTATAACGTATACCTTTCTAGCCAAATGCATTAATTCTGGGGTTAGTTGAATCAATGGAATCTAGTTGTTATACCTGTTTTTCAATACTGACACAATTATTAAAAGAGCATCCAAGGTTCTTTGTGGCAGTTAGCCCTTTCTGCTGCTAATATCTGTACACAACAGGAAAACCCTCTTTCGACATCTGCATTGCCGTGCGACGGTGTTAATGCTTCCTTTTCTTCCAAGTTAGGGAACATTTTCTCTCCGGATTCAATAGTATATTTAAAAATATTGGCCCAGTATGTTTCAATACTCTGTTGTTCGGAGTTTTTGTTTTGAGGTTGTTGCATTAGGAGAAGGCATTTATTTTTTAATTTTTAATTGCAATTTTTAAAAAGTCCTTGTAGGTTGTTTCTGTTTTAGGAATTCAGGGTTCAAAACGACCAGGTATTTAATCAAAGAATAGTCCATCGACGTTTTTGACAGCAGATGTTTTCAAGCGGCAATGTAATGGTTTTTTACTTTTGTAAAAAATGTTATTCTGTCACATTGTTGTGCGGTCGCTAATATATCCTGAAGGGGTACGTAATATTTTTCATTTAACGCAGCAATTGTTTTGGGCGCATTTTTTTACACAAAAACGATTAAAAATTGTTTTCACGAGTTTCTTCCACTCTTCGTGAAATATATGCACCAATGGCTCTTCACGCTGAAAGAATCCGGTGAACTTTACAAACATTTTGACACTGGATACTACAAATGTTATTTCCGCTTTCGCTAGCTTTGTTTTCATGACGTTCTTCAACTCTTCGTGAAATATATGCACCAATGGCACTTCACGTCGAAAGAATCCAGTGAACTTTACAAACATTTTGACACTGGAGACTACAAACGTTATTTCCGCTTTTGCTAGCTTTGTTTTCACGAGTTTCTTCAACTCTTCGTGAATCATATGCACCAATGGCTCTTCACGCTGAAAGAATCCGGTGAACTTTACAAACATTTTGACACTGGAGACTACAAACGTTATTTCCGCTTTTGCTAGCTTTGTTTTCACGAGTTTCTTCAACTCTTCGTGAATCATATGCACCAATGGCTCTTCATGTCGAAAGAATCCAGTGAACTTTACAAACATTTTGACACTGGAGGCAACAAACATTATTTCTGCTTGTGCTACCTTTTCATTTATAAAGTTATTGATGTTTCTAAAATTTTGGAATATATTCGTCTGTTGTTTAGGTAATGTTTAGTAGCATACTAAATTACTGCCGGCCATTGCTCTAGAACTCTTTCAGCAGCAGTCCCCAACGTAAGCCACAGGGAAGAAACGTGCATTATCAAACTACGATTGGGCAGTTTTAACTTATTTTGAAGGTTTTCATGTTTTCCCCAACGAGCAAGCTAGCCATCAAAAAAATTGTGTATTTAAAATATGGACTTTAGGAAAAGCATAATCAGCTAATTTCGGTCTACCTAACTGAATTAAAGAATCATTCATTAATCTTGTAACAGCTTTATTTACAGTCGGTCCTTTTTCGGGACAGTTGAGTATTGTCCATTGCTTCATTGAGCTTAGAAAGAATATCCTCAGCAGTGGCTTTACCGATGAAGAAAGTTTCTAAATGTGTCGTTATTATCATTTCGATAATCGGACACCAATATTTGATGGCTACCTGAAGCTCTTTTTTTGATGCCGCATTGCAGGTTTCATCAAAACATATAGACAAATAAGAGTCCTTATAATCTTTCACTATTACTTGCCTAAAATATGGAGCTAAAGCCTCGCAAATGAAATACCTTGCTTAGGGAGTCGATATAGAAAAGTCTGATGGCAGTCAATTTGGAAACATAACAGAAAAAAGTTCTTTTATAGAATCGCATGAGGGCTCTATTCGAAAATCTGAGGCCACCATCTTCATGGTCCATAAAAGTTCTGCTCTTGTAGTCCCATCTTTAACACTATATAATTGTATTCAACTTCGGCCATCGTCAAGTTGTGAACTGGTACTTGGCTATATTTCGATGGATTTTTACTTAATTAGGGCGTAACTTTATAATATTCATTATATTATTGTGTCGATACATTCTGTTCAATGTCTTCAAAGCCCCAAGAAACAGAAAATTTTTTTAGGCACACTGCACAAAACATCTTCACTATCACCCACTTTTGTTCTCCATTCAGACACAATACACCCATTTTTATCTTTTTTATTTAGTCATTCTTCGTTAAATTTATACTTTCCCATGATTAAATTGTATTATAAACATCTATACTTAAACTATGTTAGTGAAATTTAAACAACACACATATTAACCAAACATTCTGGTGTTTGGTTAATATGTGTGTTGTTTAATTAGGTAGTTTGTAGGAAGCTGTAACAAACATGCATAAATTTAATTACACTTTTAATAAAAGCAAAATACTGATTTCAAAAAAATATTAATTCTACTTATTTTCGAAATCATTATGCTTCAATATAAGTTGCTATAATCAACGTATAAAGCATTAGAATCAGCCCTCAGATATCATCAATGGGACCCTGAATAATCAAAAATGTTTTAGCACATAGCAAAGACAGATTGAAAAGAATGATCGGACTTGGAAAAATACTGAAAATTCTGACCATTTTCCAAAATACTGGCTTTTACTGATTTACTGAGCTGTTTCGGTCCCTGTAGAACATTTATAAATCAGTCTAGGACCAAAAAATGTAAAAAATACATATAATCTTGACTACTTTGGCTAATTAAATGGTTGAAATTGGTACTGTAAACATAATGGCAGAGAATAATAGACGAGTTAACGACGTTTCGAAGTAGTTGTTATTGTGGTTAAAATATCATAGAACTTAATTTTTTTAATATTTAAAATTTAAATTTACAACGTTTTTAAAAGTTTAAATACGCAGATGACGATGATCACCTCTTGAAAAGAATTGAACTACTGTTGGATATTTTATATTTATGGAGGTAAGCAATGGTCGTGTTTTTCAGGCGATAATCAAGAGACCTGCAAAGGTCAATATAGCATTGATGGAAAAATGGAAACTCATTGAAAGTTTTATTTCAATTGTCAAAATGTAAATATTATTTCTGTACTATTATTTCTACGGAACTCTTTGAACCAACGCGATGAAACAAAGTGCAGATTGCGTCCTGTCAAATCATTTATACTCAGAATCATAGATTTATTTCATGTTCTATGTTCAGAATGTGATATGCTATTCCAGGAGCGAATTTCCTGGAATAGCATATCACATCCTGAACGGGCGGCTCGACAGGGTAGTTGAAAAAAATCGACATCAAATTCGTAGGGAGCGAGACATTATTTTTACAATAGAACGAATGTTAATGTCGGTTGACAGTTTTTAATTTTTTTAGACAATGGCTACACATTTAAAAAACGACCGATATTTGTATTATTTGTGATCGTTTCTGAAAAGTTATTATGTAATATTATTTTTATTTCTTGCGACAATTCTGTACATATTTATGAAAATAGCTTTTTATTTTGAATTATGATCACAAATCGTATTCAATTTTTATTTTTGGCCCTTTCCTGATTGTCGATCGCGGGTTTGTGTGGGTTCTCTTATTGTAAATAAGCATCAACCAAATATTTCAGATTAATTGTTGCAAAATTTTGTGTGTTGTCACTGTTTTCAAATATTGTTTAATATTTTTTTAAATACGTAAGTACTCATAACAGCTGATCTATTACTATCTTATATTACGATAATTATAATTTAACCATTCTCAAAATTTAACTAGATAAGCGGTAATACGGGAAATGCATAATTTTGTTCTAAAATTCTTTCTATTTGATCTGAGACAATTATGATTTGCATAAAGACAATTATGATTTGCATAAAGGCAATTATGGTTTGCATAAAATGTGGTGACTCCAATGGTTTGATTTAAGAATTGTATTCTAAAAATACTCTCGATGACAAAAATGATCAAGGCCGTATGGTTATACGCATAACAAGATTTTTTTTCGGATTCTACTCGAATAAGTACTTTTTTTTATACGGACCATTGTAACGGAGAAATAATTAATTTTTCAATTAAAATATATTTGTTTTATTATCAACGTTTTCGCAATCATAACTACGTTTACATTTAAATGTTTCTTAAGTAAAATAACTGTATTGCCACCGTAATATTTTTTTCTTTCTACGAAAAAATATTCGTGCGGTCACTATTCAAGGACGAATAAGGTGTTCGTTGTGCCGCGTCATATATTAATTTGTTAATACCGCGCGGCGTTCAGTGCGCGTGCACCGTAAGACGCTTGACCCTGGCATTGAGGTTGAAGTAATGTATCAGTGGAACGGGATAAGATACGAAAAAAAATATAACTTGTAATCGCCTTATTTTATTTTCAATGAACGCATAAAAATTAGAATGTTATGCTAAGTGAACAGTACTTTTATTTAAAACTATATATGGATAAATAATAGACAAAAGTTAGATTTGATGGTGCAATAAAAAAAAACCAACATCACGCGGTGTTCCCAGGCGGTCACCCATCCAAGTACTAACCGCGCCCGACGTTGCTTAACTTCGGTGATCGGACGAGAACCGGTGTTTTCAGCGTGGTATGGACGTTGGCAAATGAGTTAATGCAGACAATGAATATAAAATACTACCAAAGCACGTGGTTATTATTTAGTTATTTAATAATTATTTAAATAGTCGTTATTTACTTTTAACCATGTTATTGATTAACATAAAGAGAAATTTTTATTTAACCCAGAAAATCGAGGAATAAGGAAAACAAAAACAATTGTGTCATTCTCGATAGATGGCGCTATAATTCATTAAAATCGCTATGTAAAAATTAAGCAATCGACCGAAATTTAAAAGTTACAAAATATTTTTTTCATCGTTTGATAGTCTATGATAAAAAATAGTTTTCATATTACGTGTCCTTGAATTTTGTATCGACGCTAAAAATGATTGCCGGCAAAAAATGTGTAGAAGTCGTTTTCTGAAAAATTCAATAGATGGCTCTAACTAAGTTTAATTAATATATCGAATGATGTATGTTATTACTCTGAAGTATTGATATAATCAGATGCATAAAACTTACAATAATCTATGCACAAAAATGCTTAAAGTTTGTTTTTGGATAAATTAATTAGTAATTATAATAGTATGCGAGTTATATTTTTCATTCACTAAACAAAATATACGCAAAGCAAAAACATATTTTATGTTGATAAATTAAGCACTCCTGAATCATAATTTATAATAGCATACAAGCTAAGCTGTGAGTGAGTTTATGAAATACATAAATTGTGCCAAACTGCGACTTTGCTTAAATGCAATCTTTATGTGAAACATCTATAGGCGCAGGTATAAACTGGATCGTTGGTGTGGCGACGCTTGCCGTGGCGATGGGTCGCCATGCTATACTAAGGTATATATATAGTCTATATGTAGTAGAGTGTACGGTATGGCGACAACAATAGATGCTGTATTTGTGAGATATCTTGATAATGCTTTTGTAACGTACTTCAGTTATCATCGACCAATTGTCACAGTAACACCGTCAGAGGAAACATCGAATATAACTATTACTGAAGTCACGGATGAAAATAATTAAGTTGTGGCAACTTGAAATTAATATCGAATTTTTGTATTAATTGTAAATAAATGTTTATTAAATAAAGTCACCAATATCTGTAAGAAATTCGTAATACTTTATTTTTTCATTATGCTATATTTAGTTCCTGAAATAATCTTGTCTTTTATACATATTACTTGTACGAATACGATGTTTCACATCTGACAGGCGTCCCGTGACGGCTCATTTTTTTTTTTGCTTGATGGACAATTTTTTTTAATTTTGAGTTGCAGAGGAGAAACCCATATTTAAATTGACGAGACCTTGTAATTATATTTAATTTTTCTTTTTTTTGATTTTGTAAAAATCAAAGATTAAAAGTTGGCTAAAAAAATGATTTATTTGAGATTTAATTGTATGTAGTACCCCAGAGTACATAATGATCCAATACACTTATATTCATCTTATATTATGTAGCTTTAACGCCATCTCTGTTTATTGCAGTGTACAATTTTTTCGTTATAATTGTTTATAATAGATGTCACTATCATGAACCAACTATTTTACCACCGATTACACGTAAATAAAGCGCCAGTAGACTAAAATTAATTATTTCTATTCTGAAGCTGGATTTTCTAAGTCAAAAAGTCGCTTGCAGACGCGAAAACAGAAAATACAAAAATGTGGTCTCGAGAAAAATGCGATAACTCTCTGCAATATAAATATTATTAACTTTAACTTTTGGGTGTTTGCAAACTATCCCTATCCTATATAAGGCTCCCAGATACACAGTCATTTTCGATAAAAAATAGTGTATATTGATAATTCTTTCAAAAAAATATTTAAAACCTATTATTCTCATTACTTTTGCCATCTACGAGTAAAAAATATAAACATTTCATTACTCGCAGGTTATGATAGCTAAAACTGAATATGGAAATGCACAAAACCATATAGAATTGCTCCACAGAAACTGAATACTGCAAAGGAATGTATCTTTTGACGTTCATTCTGGCTAAAATCCAATATTTTAGCAACTTGACTGCGGCAAGAAGATTTTAGTTGATAAGCTGTAAATATATTATTTATTATATGTTAGAATTTCACATATGATGCTTATTTACTGGAATATCAGGTGATTAAAGAAAATTATCAGTAGTTTATAATAGCACTAGGTAGATTTGATTATTTTTTTAACCATGGATAATTTAATCTTTAACATTATTTGTTAATAACACTGATTATATATATTATTCAATTAATACTATCATAATTGTAACGAAACTTTGCCTATTTTGAAGATACTTTTGAAAAAGTGTTTGCAAAAAATACAATTGTTTTTGCTATAGAATTATGTAAAAATTATTAAATTAATTTTAATTATTTCTTATAATTTTTATATAAATATTTTGTAATTTCACAAAGTACTATTAAAATAATGAACACGTCGTTTGCCAACGTCCATACCACGCTGAAAACACCGGTTCTCGTCCGATCACCGAAGTTAAGCAACGTCGGGCGCGGTTAGTACTTGGATGGGTGACCGCCTGGGAACACCGCGTGATGTTGGTTTTTTTTTGTATATACTGAATGCATTCCAATTTGCTTATCCTAACTTGACGTTTTTATATCAGAATGATCACTATATTTATTTTATTTTTTTAATTTATTTTACCAATATTATTGAATACTTACAAATATCACATTGTTTTGTCATTGTCAGTTCGATCGCTTACATACATATTATATTAAAAACAGTTAATTCTCGTATATGATAAAATAATCTGAATTAAGGAAAAAAGTGATACAAAGTAATAACATAATTTGTCTATAAAAGTATAACCCACTTTATTATTTCATGGTTATTTTAATTAAGAAAAAAATCGGTATAAAGAATGCTTTTACTACTGTGGTTTGTGTGTTTTTAATTACTAACTTTATTAAGTTTTATTGTTGTTCTTATGTTTAATATTTACAAATTTGTACTGTTATTTGCATATTTAGAGTTTAGTATCGAAATGAATTAAATTAAAAAAAAATATGTCCACTAAATTCTTCTGAAACGAAATTTGCGTGGGAAATGTTTCACCATGTTTTTAGGGTCCCTTAACTTAAAAGGAAAAAAGGAATCCTTATGGGATCATTTCGTTGTCCGTCTGTCTGTCTGTCAAGACCCTTTTTCTCGGGAACACGTGGAGGTATCGAGTTGAAATTAATATCAAATACTTAAGACTACTGTCCCTCGGAGCTGTAGAAAAGAAATCTTATTAATGAACGCAATCAAGAAGAACTCTAAAAATATTTACGGCGCATATTTTGACTCTCGCAAATAAATCAAAACCTATAGGGTACGTCCCGTTGATCTTAGAATTATGAAACATGAGAAGAAACTAGGTCTTACAACACAAGTAAAGGAATAAATCCCTAAGTCATTAGTTTGTTGTTATATCACATAAAAAATATTTTATTTAAACGTCCGTCTTTGAAAGCTATTGTAGGCGACATATGTTCGTTATAAAAAATTAAAATTTTGTAAATAGTTTAATATGAATATTACGTACCATTAAATGTTTATAATTGCTCAAATATGTACGGAAACTTGCAGTGCATGGTCCACTCGTACTTGTGTTTTTTTTCATTTTATAAAGTACTTATAAAGAGTGAGCGTTGTTTGTAACTATCCGAAAACAATGTCGTCCGAATCCATAGTCCGAAGTACTAAACCTAATTTGGTTTTTAATTACTGAACGTAATTTTATTGTCATATTATTTAAATTAATTCAGTATACCGATTGATGCTTATTTTTTTTCTTTACGGCAGCTATACACATAATTTTTTTACTAGATTACTAACTCGTTGTTGGGAATTTGTAAAATTTCCATTTACTGCTTTTATAGTTCACAGCACCAACAGCTATTGTCGCCCATTTCAATTTGTTTGAAGGCATTTCTTATGAAGGTATTGTTTGACAGAGGAGCTGTAATTGTTTTTTTAAATCTTAGATAGCACTGCCGTCAATTTGGTTACCACTTGGTAAATAGTCTAAAAAATCAAGATTGTTGACAAAAAAAACCCCACAAAAATAAAAAGTTTGTCTTGAGTATGGTGAATTTAATAATATATATTATTAACAATTTATTAATGAAATATAATTATGATACATTTTTATTTTAATTTCTCAAATTAACATTCCTCGCGTGTCACAAAAGTCATGACAATAGGTTATTCTGAATCGAATAAACGTAATCAGATTCGTAGGTGTTGTTCGATATTTTGAAAGCCTTAGTCATTATTCGGTGATATGGGCGCGTTCCCTAATGTTGATAGAGATTTTAATGATTAAACCATATCATATATTTATTATACAGTAACGAAGAAAATGTGATCGAACGTTAATAACATTAATCAGGTTTAATATCCAATATTTAATTATGTCAAATACCATAGACAATATAGTGTTTGGTTAGCTCCACTACTTATATTGGGAATGTTTTTTTTTTAAATTCACCCATTGTCTGAGTGCAAATAAATAAAGTAACTTATATTGTGGCATAAATATTTTTGTTATTATACTGTATTCCATAGTGGCGTAGACATTTCCTTTTCTCAGAGTGGAGTAGGCAACATCTTTCTTTTATTATCGTAAGAGAAAAAAAAATACAAAGGCTGTCACAAAAGGCTGCCAGTGCTGTCTACAACCATAAACATTTGGTTGGCGTATTACCTACTATGTTGATATTTTGAGTTATTCCGTTTATTTTTGGTCGTATTTACTATGATATAGTATCACATGTATTTTTCTTGATATAGCCATATTTAAGTTTTTTTTTGAACGTCCACAGAATTTGCACAAAGAAATGTAAATTAACACCGCGCCTAACAGTAACGTGTTTTATTTATGTTTTATCAACTCGACATTTCAGGTTATCAGTAAATACAAAGTAATAGCTTACAAAATACAAAAAAATGACATAATCGTCCTTAAAAAAACGAAATTCGTAAATTTTAGTCCTTAATACAAAAAAAACTAAAAGGGTTATAGAAATTCCGACAGTAAAAAAAAGTTTTCTAGTTTTTTTTCTACAGATTTCGAATTAAAAACTTTTTTTATAAAATATATAAAATTAAAATTATTCTCGAGAAGGTCAGGATCTAGGTATAAATAGAAGAAGGTAATTTAATTTCACTTCATTTGTCGTTTTTTTGTATATTAATTTGACATTTTTTTGTATATTCCATTTCTAATACAGACTCGAGTATTTCATTTTTTAAGTTATCACAATCTTCGTTTATTTTTCTCTTCAAATCTAAACATTTATTACCTCTTCCTTGTATGTTAAGTCCTTAACTATCCATAAATAAACGTCCACGAGAATTAGATCCGGTGACCTTGCTGGCCTTATACCGCCTAATCGAGCTCTCTGGATAGATTGTATCCAAATATTTCGTCCAGGTTTTGCATAGTATGTGGATCATATATCATTTTTGTATATCAAATCTCTTGTCAAATTTAATGGCACATGTTCTAATAAAACACTCACATTATTGGTTAAAAATTCAAAGAGCTCTTTTCATTTCAATTTACTGAAAGGTAATTTGTCTTTCTAGACTGGAAGGGTTGTGCTATGAATATTCCAGCAATAATACTCGGCTAAAAATCAACACTATAGCATTTTTGTGACGATATTAACTTATTCTTGCATGGGTTTTGGATTTTTTCGTTTCCTAAAATACTTATTACGGAAATTTGTTATTTCATTTTTGTCAAATTTTGACTGATCAGTCCAAATAATCTCCTTCAAGAACACCGTTCTTCAATACTTGCGCTTAACTAACAGCAACATGAAATAGCTAATACCATCTCTTTCGTTCGAATATGTGCGTTTCAGAACACTTACGCTCGTATGCACCACACATGGTCAGGACTCTCAGTCGGATTTATTGATAGTTAAAAACGTATTTTGTATGAATACTTTACAGATTGGACCGTGCAATATGTTATGGTCAGTATAGTAGACTCTTTTTCCGACTCGACTGACAGATAATGAGAAACAGAAATAAGTTTTTAACTGTCAGCAAGTCCGACTGACAGTCCTGACCATGTGTGGTGTATATGGGTGTTACACGTCATGTGTTCTTTGATCAGGGAAGCGTTCCCGATATAACATTCGCGTTGTAATAGGGTTTTCTTTAGCGAGTTGATTCTTAAATCAGATGTACGCATACTGACGATATGATGTAGACATGACTTACTTAACTATTCCATTTGCAATTAATGAAGTCATTATAATTTGAAAATTCATAAGAACGAAGAGGCATAGAATACATGAGATCATTTACCAATTATAATTTTTTCTTATTATACTTTTCATCTTTTAAAGTCTTTTTCTTCCATCTTCCCTCGTTTTCCATTTTTGCTTATTTAATGAATTGAAAAAAATTGCCCACGTACTGGTCTGGGATGGTAATGGTGGTGGTCTGGGGAAGGTAGAGATGTGGTAAAAGCCAAAAATTAATAAATTCTTATGTTTTCTGGTCTTTGTACTTTTTAGATATAATATCTAAATAATAATGAATTGATAATAACAAAGTATTTACAAAAATAGTACAAAGGAGATAAAATTGTGAAAATTCGAAATGAATTTTATAGTGACATGAAAGTTCTCAAAATAAAGGGAGAACAATTGCTAACTAGAATTATCTAGTTTTCATCACTATCTCATTCGGAATTATTTAGAAAATTAGGCATGAAAGTATTGAAAACAAAGTCTTTTTTATTTGTTCCTGTTACCGCACTATAGTCTTTTTTGCCATCTTAACTTTTGGAATAAATTATATTGGTTTTAGGTTAATCGATAGTCACCCAATTAATTAAATTTGGTGAATAAAATATTTAAAGGCAGAAAATTATTAAATTTAAATGATTAATACAATAGTGAAAATACACAAAAAAATGGACTCACAATTAAATTTACAACTTAGGTGTCATGTCAAACATCAGCTGTCGTCAAATGTTAAAGTAATTATGGTATGTTTTATATTATAAATTCGAGTCAATATAATTTGGCTTTTATATGAAGATATAACATGAAGAGTATATGGTTCATAATCTCATTTAAATAATATATTTTTAAATTAATCTACCAAGAGAACCGGACTCCTTTATTAGCAAAAAACCTTTTACAATACCTATAAAATTACTAATTTTGATACAGGCCACTTTAAAATATATTGTCTGTAGTATGGCGTTAAATTCAAAATTCGAGTATTCATATTTTGCTTTATGGTCATGGTGTTCCGTTTTTAAAATCATTATTGAATTCGTCTCAACCGAACGCACGTATCTTATTGTTTTAATAATATTTATTCTGGTAATTCCAACCAGAATGAATCATTTTAAAATACTTATGGAGCTTCTAATTTTGATACTGGTCACTTTAAAATGTATATTTTCTTTAGTTTGGCGTTAAATTCCAAATTTAAATATTCATAGTTTGGTTTATGGTCATGGTGGTTTTTAAAATCATTATTTTATCCATCTTAACCTAACGCATGTGTTTTATTGTTTTAATTATATCTATTCTGGATATTCCAGAAAGAATCCTGTAAGCGTCCAGAGACTAGATAATGATGAACTAAAGGCGACAGTGAAAGCGACCTTTTCTCGAATTCATCTCAGTGTCGATTCCCTTCCAGTAGGTTTTTGCACTGGTGGCATAAACCAATTGCCATTAAATTAGTAAACATTACTCGTTAAGATGAAACGACTGGCCGAGATCATGGGTCTAATAACCAATAGTTATTGCCATAAGTTAATTACTTATATTCAGATAAATGTTTAAATATTGATAATTAAATGAAACTACGTGATGTAGTGTTATTTCTACGTTCTATAAGTTCTTTACCCCGACCTAGGTTTCGTTGTATTACAACATCTTCAGGTGGGCTATTAGCAAAGATTCTTCAGCAAGAAGTAAGAAGCATCTTTGCTAATAGCCCACCTGAAGATGTTGTAATACAACGAAACCTAGGTCGTGGTAAAGGATTTAAAGAAAGTAGAAATAATACTACATCACGTAGTTTTAATAATGAATTTCTACAATATTAACGCCAAATATATTCAATATTTAAATATTATTGTTTACTAAATGTACATATTTTATTTTTAAAAAATACCAAAATTCATAGTTACACATGAAAGAATTAAGATATAATTCACGTCTGTGACCGTGGCTCTGAACGTAAACTCGTAATCCAACAAGTAAAGGACCTATGAAAATATTCAAAATATACTCTTTTGCAATATATTGGCTACTAGAGAAAGACGAAAATCCAATTTCGCCAATATATGTCCTGGTGGAACACTTCATTGCGCGATTTAAATTACGCGAAGCGCCATCTAGTGATATACTTATGAGCTCTACATATTTGTGTAATTGTGTAGTAATTAGACACCTTGAGTATCTGGGTATCTCCTTATTGTTGTACGAATTTTTGAAAATATAAAATTTGCGTATCATCTGATCGTGTGAAACGGTTGCAATAAAATATATATTTCCCCAAGTCGAGCCCATGTTTTCCTAGAAATTTCATCCAAATTATGTAAATAGTTTTTATTTAATGCGTGGACAAAAACCAACGTAAACAGATGAAAATTTCTAAAATGAACCTAATGCATTCTATGAATTACCTTTCACCCCCAAATTGCTCCTTTTCATAAACATGATTATTTAATTTTTATCTGATTTACTAGATAAAACAATCGTTCATATTAATTAAAAGAAAAAGAAAATGTATGTGTGGGGATAAGCAAAACGTTGTATACAAATGTTCCTGAAGTCTTTAAATTCTAATTTTAAAATTGTTTCTGGTTTTTTAAGTTTTATATATTCAGTATGGCTGTAAGGAAATACGTATCCAACATGGCCGTTCGAAATTGACACGAAATCACTCATCTGTTTTTTCTCGTATATAAATGGAAACGATAACATTTAAATTTTTTTAAAGCACTTGGAGTAGGTATATTTTATGGCAATAATTGAAGTTAAATTGCAAATGAAGTTACGATAAGAAAAATATCGTAACTTTAGCTCGCGCTTTCCGCTTCAACTTTTGGGGATATAACAATATCCATTATACTAAAGACACAACGTAATATTCAATAAACACTTATTTACTTTTATTTTTTTACAGTTTAATTATGAGTTTCTGTACCTAAACGTTTCAAACTAGAGCCATGTTAGCTCTGCGTTTTGTTTTCCGCGGGAAATTCGACCTCCATTCCCTTCCCTTTCCGCATCGCGTCAATGTTGCCAGTACATAAGTAAAAATCTAGTGTTGTCAAAAATAAATTAATGTAAAAATTAACCAGTTTCTTGGGTATAACCAGTTAAATTAAAATTATTAGTGACAGTTCAGATAATTATAATTTTTTTTTAAATTTGATAATGTTTAGATATCTGCATTAGAGTCAGTACGATTACGTTTCAATAAGAAAAAAAGAATTTTATTGTCCTTTTATCCTAAAACGTGCTTAAATAATTTTTGATCATTTTGATGATTCTCAAAAACCATTAAAACATCTTTTTGATTTTAACCTTATTATATTTTTTAGGACCAATGTTTCAATTAAACATTTTTGGAGCTCATACGGGCAAAAACTTTTGTTTGTAGGTCACTCTTTACCTTCTGTTACGATCAACTGTGTTCAGTTTGTCAAGTAAGTTTGTATAGACCCTTGGAAGAAGGCTGCATTCCACGCAGCTCAACCCCTTTAATAGATCACCTGAAACACCTTTTTAATAAGCCCCTGTGGGAACCTTACTTTAGACTAATTTTGAATCCATACGAGATTGGTCTGCTTATAATTCAAATATGAATTCAGTCGAAAATTTGGTAATGAAATAACGTCATACGAACTTAATGAATTATATGGTTTTATAGAACATAAGAAGTCACAGTGCTAATATGCCATCAGGCTGTCGTGTACGACTGAAATAAAGTCATACTAAGATTTATTGAAGTTGATTTATTAATGTTTTTATGTGCCGTGAGTATGTTAATGGTGCCGTGACCGAATTTTTGTTGAGTTATCGAAGTCTTTCTTTTAAGAACTTTTGTGCCAAGTGAGCGTTTTCCGTTCATTTTACGTGCTATTTATATTGTTTAAAGGTTTTTTTAGATAAATAGGTAAATTGATATTTAATAAATAACTTATTTATCTACACTTTTTTTTCGTAAAAACGTTTTTACATTTGAAAAGAGTTTTTGCAGATAAATAGATAAGTTCACATCCTACCGTCATGATATTTAATAAATAACGATTTTAATAATACTTTACTATTTAAAATGAAATAACTATGCACTTAGAGATGGATATTATATTTTAAAACACACATCATACTCGTCAAGTACATACAGTCAGTCATAAAGCATGACCATAAAGCAAAATATGAATATTCAAATTTGGAATTTAACGCCAAACTAAAGACAATATGTTTTAAAGTGACCAGTATCAAAATTGGGAACTTCATAAGCATTTTAAAAGGATTCGTTCTGGTTGGAATTAGCAGAATAAATATTATTAAGACAATAAGGCACGTGCGTTCGGTTGAGACGAATTCAATAATGATTTTAAAAACGGAACACCATGACCATAAAGCAAAATAAGAATACTCGAATTTTGAATTATTTTGGGTACATTTAAATTTTTTATACGAACGTCAATATGACGTAATAAATTTATATAATTTTGGCAGACGTCAAGCTTTAAAAATCAAATTTAGTATATTACATCACGTCGAATATTTTATTTAAATTTTTGTATCACGTCCCTCCCTTTTTGAACTTTATATACGCCTCTGTTTTTAAGTTCGACCCTAAACTTTTCAAGCATTGAAAACTCCATTGAAATCCGTTGTTACGTAATGTGCGAATGAAAAAGAGACAGGTAAAATATTATTTGGTACCCATCCACCAACTGACCCTAGAACGAATTGGAGTAGCAGCAATTTGTGGTCCTTCTGCTGTTCTTGGGACCGAAATGTGTGGCCCTCAAACACTCTTCCAGATTCTGCCGGTATTCACAAGCAGGTGGTTGCAACAGTTATTTCTTCATTTTTGTAACTGTTTCCCCCCAATTCAAGTTTTAACAAGTTTCCGGATATCGGGCATCGAACCGAGAAAATCGTCGCCACAGGCGACCGGCCTAACATATGTTCCTTCGCTTTCGATTTCCAAAGCCGAAACGAGCAGTCGGCCCTGACATGGATACAATTGTACAATGTTTTAAGCCGGATTCAAAACGTGAATGCGCAGTCATTAATTAGCGTCCAATGTTAAAGGAAGTCGATGGGTGTTGGGCTTCCATAACCCGGACTTCAACTTTGTTGACATTTGACCTAACGAGAGGATTAAAGTTTTGTTAGCATTTAATTATCTCACAATCTTCTTGCTTTTCAAACTACACCACAGACAGAAGGTGAACATAAAACATGAAATGTTATAACGAAAACCTGTTAAATAAACTATTAATTCACGGTACGAGGATTCGGTATACACGTAGGTAAAAGTTTTGACATTTAACGGAATATATTATTTTTATTAAACTAATTATAAATGTTAAATATTATTTTTCATAATTTCTATCTATTGCCTCATATATGTTTTACTTACTGTATATTCCGTCGCCTCCGTCGTGTGTTGGGTTGATCACAAGGCATACATACCGCGGGGACCCGGGTTTGATTCCCGGCCGCTCGTCGAGCGGCGCTGGACTGGTGTTCTAGTTGACTGTCAGATATTGCTCTCGGTTCTGGTTGTCTGCCAGAGATAAATCCGACATATGTATTAATTACATACGTTAAAGTACATAAATAAATAAATAAGAAATAGGGAAATAGAAGATTTCTCCTAAATGATATGCAATATAAAAAATTGAGCTTGTGCAACTCCACTACACGTGACAGAAGTGAAACTTCTTTGGCGATTTAAATCTCAATTTGTAAGAATATAGTAAGGAGTAAATGTTATAACAAAAACCTGTTAAATAACCTGTTAATCCACACTGCGAGGATTCGACGATGCGAGGATTAAACATGTAATGAAATCTTCATGTAAATTTACATAGACAATTATCAATTAAAAGAGTAGCCGCTCTGCCAGTATCAGAACACGGCTAAATGCTGCTGAAGGAAGTCGGGATGTATTGCTCGTGTTGTAAATTATATTTACAACTCTATGTGCGGATTCATTGCAGATTTATAAATAAATTAAGTATGTACATGCGTTGTTAGTCTTGCAATGGATGAATATATAAAACAATATATACGTAATATATAAAACAGTTGACAGCAGTAATGAGCGCCATTTTTGTTTGATTTTCGTGCATGCGCATACTTGTTTTATTTATCGTGTTCATCTATCTCTCTCGGTTGTTAGCTAAGTCTTTATTTTCCATCCTTCTTGCTACAGATTTATTAAATTCAGACGTTATAACTAAACGTTGCACGAAATTCGATCTTGACATATTACTTTCATCGCGCCTAAAGAAGTTTCACTGCAAAAATATAATTTCTTTGTTCTTACAAGTCTGAAAGGATTAATTTAATTCCTTTTTACAGATTTTTCTCTACTCAATTTTGGTTGTAGGGTACTCAATTTTTCCTATATTTTAGGTGCAACAAAAAGTATTTTTTTATTGCGAACTTGATTATTTCTCAGTAACAAAGGCCCAAATCAAAAAAATGTCAATTATTTTCTTCTTATATTTTCAAAAAAGAAATTCAGTATACCCGGAGTATACATGGCAAAAAAGAAATTCAGTATACCCGGAGTATACATTGCAAAAAAGAAATTCAGTACACCCGGAGTATACATAGCAAAATAGAAATTCAGTATTCCGGAGTATACAGGGCAATAAAGAAATTCAGTATACCCGGAGGACACATTGCAAAAAAGAAATTCAGTACACCCGGAATATACATGGCAAAAAAGAAATTCATTATACCCGGAGTATACATAACAAAATAGAAATTCAGTATACCCGGAGTATACATGGTTAAAAAGAAATTCAGTACACCCGGAGTATACATTGCAAAAAAGAAATTCAGTATACGTGGCAAAAAAGAAATTCAGTATATCGAATCGTATATCAGTATACCCGGAGTAGTTCAGCGTACATGGACCGATATGTATTGCACCTGTGTGACGCCGAATACTTTTTTTTTAATTTAATTACTCCGTTTTATAAAAAAAAGGAAACATAGTTTGGAAACTTTAAATATTTATCATTATGTGAATTTTTGATCCAATTCGTCTTTGCTAACTTCTTGAATGTAGATAAGAGGGTAATATTAGTAATTATATAGAATCATCGATATTGGAATACTAATGATTAATTATTTGCTTTTTTATACAGCTTAGTGCACCCAGCTGATAATCATGGCCAACTTCTTTCTGCAGTTTCTTACATTTTTTATTTTATTTCAAGTTTTTGGGCGTCTTAAGTGCCATAAAGAAAATTAATGTTATAATAAAAGAAAATATTTTACTTACGGAATTAATTTTGCAGCAAAATCCAATTTCTGTACAGTTTCTTTTATGAGGAAATAGACATTATAGGATGCATACAATTTAGTAGAATTAAATAGCTTGGATATTAATGGCGGACCGACGACTATAGAATCTCCAAAAATATTACCTATTTCTTTTAAACAAAGCGTACGCTCAATCTAAGATGGCTTGACCTAGCTCAAAAATTTTTCGACATAATAAAAGTTGTAACGTGGAAGACTACGGGTTTATCTATCGGAATGTAAATTAATGAAGGCAGAGCCCACAAAGGGTGGTAGAATCAGTGGAAAAGAAGAATTCATTAACGACCTTTCTTTAAAAGGGAGTGTAAAATGAAACATGATGTATATTTGGGGCAGTGCCAAATATACTTACGATACAATATTAAACATATGACCGCCATATTATGTTAGTTGTGTCATAGCGACATCCGCAGCTGTGGATAGTGCGAACAGGATTTCTTAAATATATTTTTTAAATAACAACAAATCTTTTCTAAACAGTTGTTTCATTTAATTAATTGTAAATAGTGATACAACAATAGAATGTAATTATAACAGATGTAACTTTCTGAGACGACATTTCGAAGACCGCCATATTATGTCACTTGTGTCATAGCGGCATCCGCAACTGTGGATAATGCGAACAAGATTTCTTAAATATATTTTTTAAATAACAACAAATCTTTTCCAAACAGTTGTTTGGTTTAATTAATTGTAAATAGTGATACATAAATAGAATGTACTTATAACAGATGTAACTTTCTGAGACATTTCGAAGACCGCCATATTATGTAACTTGTGTTATAGCGACATATGCAACTGTGGATAATGCGAACAAGATGTCTTAAATATATTTTTTAAATAACAAAAAAAACTTTTCCAAACATTTGTTATATTTAATTAATTGTACTAGTGATACAAAAATAGAATGTAATTATGATAGTTGTAACTTTCTGAAGCTCTTCTCAAAGCGTATGTTTACGGAGCATGCTAAACTATGTCAAAGTATACTAACGTATGCCAAAGTATGTCTTATTTCACAATGGGGTATTTGACTGATGTCGATGTTTTTTTATAAAAATGTTTTAAAACTGTAGAGTAGGTTTAAAAAACTCTTGGAATGAAAAAATAATGCATATAACAAACAATTATTCGAAACTTCTAAATAGGAAAAAGTCTAAATTTTTTTTTCTTTAAATTGAAAAAGTTATTATGAATTCAGTTTCCACACAAAAAAATGAGAAAATTGTAATATGCAATATCTAAATATATTATTTCTAAAAGGTGTTTTTTTGGTTGAGCGGCTCGATCTCTTTAACTACTGCACCAAAAAAAATAAAAAAAATACCCACTTAAAGCTTATGTTTTCTACTTTGGACGAAAAATATAAAAAAATTGGAAAAAAATATTTTTGTTAATAAAAAAATTAATTTTTATCACAATTGGCATGAGCGCCATCTGTGGGCGACACATCAAATATCTTAGCCAAATTGTATACTTGGAACACGCTAGATGGCGATATAGTGCGAAGACTTCGCACGGGTCAGTATAACTTAAACGCAATATTTAACGAGATACTAAAGATATTTAATAAACTACCTTATAATGAATGCTGAATACGGGCCAGTAACGTCATAATCCAGTTGTGTTTTATACGGGGTGTTTTCGCGCGAATCGTAATTCGTTAGTTTTTATGCGGTTATAACTTTGTAATAAAAAGGCCTAAGAAAGATATATTTATTTTAACCGTTTTTAATGTATATTACTTATTCTATTTTAGTAATAAAAAAATATAGTCAAATACCCTATTTATGAACCGTATGCATGTATGCGTTAATGAACACCTAGCGTTGTAGATCTGGAAATAAGATATAATGAATGGACTAATAGTATTATTTATCAGTTTAAACACAGATGAAACATTAAATACGCAAATTGCATGGATGACATGTGTCCATCCAATGGAGCTGCGACTTAGAAACGTGATGTGATATTTTGAATTTGAATATAAAGCATTTTGTTTATTTATTAATATATCTGTTATAAAAAAATAACTTCACAATTGCTACAATTTTGCTAAACAAAATATTTTTTTTTGTGTTAGCACCTAAAGCACAGCATATTTAATTAAATTTTATTATCAACATACATGTATTTATGTTTAGAGAAAATTTTGTTTAATTATAAAAATTAAGGGTTCAATCAATGCTATATTAGTAAATTAAATAGACAATTGGATAATCAAATTTAAAATTAAATAATTAGAGAGTGTGTTTCACTGAAAAATACTATTTAATAAATAACTAATATACTATTCAATAAATAACTAATATACTATTCAATAAATAACTAATATACTATTCAATAAATAACTAATATACTATTCAATAAATAACTAATATACTATTCAATAAATAACTAATATACTATTCAATAAATAACTAATATACTATTCAAAAAATAACTAAAAGAAACGTAAGTTTCTCCAAGATATTGTTAAGAAAGTACATGATAATTTTTAAACAAACGATGTTGTAAATGTCTTTCACTGTGGTTTTATTTTTTCATCATTTAATTTATTTATTTATCAGTAGATTCTTATTTCATGTTTTGTGAACTCTTATATCATATTTTGTGAATGAAATAAGTCATTAACAAAAGTTTGCGAAATATGGCAACATTATTCTACTTACATTTTTTTTGACAGACATATGGACATTTTAATTTTATTGAAAACGGACACTTTAAACCCATAGTATATTTATATTGTTTTCAGTTTCAAACGGAAAAATATACTTGTAGGATAACTCGATCTGTCTGTCCATTTGTCACAGACGATTTACTCAGAAACTATGCGAGGTACAAACTTGAAATTTGGCACTGCAATAGCTAACTTTTAAAAAATATTCACGTAAGAATTAAAGAGAGAATATCCGGAAAAGAATTGAAGAGAGAATATTCAAATTTTTTTTTCAAATGTATATGTTGTATGTGATTGCATTTTAAAAGACGTATTATTAGGAACAGAAAAATATTTATTGCATAATTTTAAATTGCAATTTTATAAAAAATACGCGAAAAAGGCCACTTTCCCTCTCATTTACAAAATTACTGAACCAAAAACCATGAAAAAATATGTTTGGTAAAATTTTACTACAAGAAAACAAACAAAAACCGCAGCGTCATGGTTTTACCATTGTGCAATATAATAGTACCATTACATTTACGTTGTGAAAAATTATTAATTAATATTTTTTACCGTTAAGTGTTTGAAAGTGCCTAAATGTAGCGAAAGTTTTACTCATACTTGACAGGTTTTTTATTGCTTTATTTCATTATAATTCAGCCGAAATTATTTTAAAATTAGTTGTATCAAATGTAACATATATTTGTTGCCATGAATAGTATGTCATATCTACCTCTTCGGTCACAAGAAAAATTATGTAAAATTATCAGAATTGTTACAATCATAATATTTCTGTTTGTGTCCCAAATATAGTAATAAATAAATAAATATTCCAATTAGTAGGGACTAGGTGATGTATATAGCCTAGGAGGCCATACAAGTTGTGGGGGAATACCTTGAACTCATAAACGTGATTCCTGTGTTTCAGTGGGCCAACCACGAACCGGTTGAAGATCTTATTTCGTATTCAGTCGTCAAATATTCTTAATTAGCTATAAACATTTGATTTAATAACCTTTTTCAATTCTTCTCACCTAAGCATAGTGTCGTTAAATTGGCATTGTAAACCGGCTTCTGTGATAAAATTAAGACGATTACATTAATAAAATTTAATTGTATCTTATCCGGCTCTTGTGAAATAATATTTCACTTTTAACTCAAAGGTTAAAAATCGTGAGGTGTACAGCACACCAGTCGTCTTATCGCGACGCTACGAACCCCTTATTAGGCTTTGAATATTCAGCAATACGAGTATGACGAACGATTGACGTTGACGTGACAATGTCTCACACCGCAGGATAATTGGCGTTCGGATAGTTGGCGTATTGATATCAGTTTTAATACGTTCTATTAGATATCATAAGGACCATTCTATAAAGAAGAAACTGAATAAAACCGTTGGGTAGAACAAGTACTGGTTTCCTAGAAGATATGAACAGTTTATTCAGTAAACTTTTTAGAATACGATTTTGATGTAAATTCGTCTGGTAGAAGAGATTTTTACCCTTAAGTAGTTCCTATTTTTACCGAAAAGTATTATCAAATGAAAAAATTTTGCCAGCCACTTCATTGTTGAAATAGCAATATTTCTTTCCGGTGATTGGAATGAAAAACATTTCCATGGCTATTTGAAATTGGTTTAAGCAATGACTAGACTTATGAATTGGTTTCAATGGTAGTCACCATGTGGCAGAAGGTAGAGGCTCTTGTATTCCTTGTTACACTAAGTCTATCTGGGACTCAAGCTCTAAGTTCGATAAGAAAACCATAGTCAAGGCTTTAAATTATGTTACATTCACCAAGATAAGACTTGGCTTTCTATCGGCATGGAGATTTTCTTTCAAGTAATTTTGTAACCAATTTAATGATAATGGTAGTGGAGAAGTATATTAATGTTCGTTTATTTTATTTATCAAAATATCGTACGTTAAAATGACAGAACGTCAACTAGTTAATGAATATATATAATTTTTGGAATGGTTAAATATTTTCTGAAATAATTCCTCAACATATTTCTCATTATGAACAACTAAAATTAAAATTATTTCGATCAATTTGGACCTTAAATTATTAAAAAGATGATACGTCTTGGGTGTTATATTTAAAAAAATTATCTTGTTTTATAAACTATACTCCTTTATGTTCCATTATTTATTTCTGTTTTAGAACTCATAACTATATGTTTATATTGTCGCTTTGTTGTGTTAAATGCTGATAATAAATATTTTTGATTTACATGTGCAAATATCAGACTTTATGATTTATTTTTATTTTTTAAAATTAAGTCAAAAAATATCAACTAATCTATATCATAACGTGGTTTTAGAGCGAGGTGAGCAGTCATAAAAACACTAAAACTTTAGAACATGTGTTGCAAGCGGGATAAGTAAACGTGACTCAAGCGTATGGAAATGAGAACGAATTTAACAACGCCAAAATGATTTTGAATATAAGTTGGCGCCGCCTTATGTAATTGGCGCTTTTGAAATTCATTTCTTTCAAATTGATGACGTGTCTTTTCATGCAGTTCCTCGAACATACCGTTTCTGTCTTGTGGTGTGTGATCTGTGGACCACACATCAGAATTATAAATTATGATAGTTTTAATTTTGTTTCAGCAAACCTAATCAAAAACATTAGATGAAATAAAATAAACTTCTCAAGTGGGAATGCAATTCGCGAAAAGAAAGTTTCGTACGCATTTAGGTAAATAGTAGTTATCAAATTATTTGCAAATATTGATATTATTTTTTGCGTTGAGTATTTCGAAATGAAAAATAAAATCCTTATAAGACCACTCACGTGTCTGTCTGTCTGTCATAGTCGTTTTTTTTCAGAAAGCTCTTTGACGTAGAAACTTGAAACTTGAGTAAGTTATATCAAACCGCAAATATCAATACTTAAAACTTTTCTTTCAATTCTGTATATCATTTGAAAGCGCCAATTACAAATGGGTTTTACAAATGTTTTTTTCGTAATTTTAAGTATTATACCCTGAAACATATACTCAAAAATAAGCAAAAAATATGTTTACTTATTTCTGGAACTACTCAATCCAAAAATCATCATATATATTAATACGCTAAGGTTAAGATGTTACACTCCCTTTTTAGAAAAAACCTCACAACTAATCCACATAAATTATATATCATTTTATAGATAATTGCTTGCTCCACCGGCATCCACAACTAAAAAATTTATTATTGCTATTGTTTTTGCAAATTAATTAATTATTAAAATTATATACACAAAACAGCAATGCTGCCATCTAACGGCTCGACGTCAATATGATTGACGGTCGGTAAAATTTTTGTTTAATTTCAAATCCACTCACGTATAAATAAAATGGCGCTTTAGCTCAATGCTTTTGATACTTGCGCCTCTATATGTCAATTTTAGTAAAATATTTGTTTGATCTGTCATCTGAGCTTCATAATGGAATCAATAATGCGAAGACTTCGCACGGGTCACGCTAGTTATGAATAAAATAGGGTTTTGAGAAAACTAGTCAAAGGTCCTCGAAAAACTATGGCGATTATCATAGGTCTTATAATTTTTGAAACATGCACCGTTTGTTTATGCTTGTGAAGGATATAATGGGTAATATCTTTATATTGCGAAGAAATTAATATTTGTAAATAGTTTAATAGAGATGCTACGTATTCTTAAATGTTTATGAGTGCCTAAATGTATACGGTTACCTCGTAGTGCGAGTTCTATTCGCGCCTGACAGGTTTTTAGCACATGCTTTTATTTATAATTATTTATAGCAAATTTGATAATTTCTGCTTTGGTTTTTTATAAATTTTAGTGCCAAATTACAGTTTCCCACAAAACGGAAAAAATGGGTTTAAAGTGGAAATTTTCATTATCCCTAATTCGTTGTTTTCCAGTGAAAAAAAATTAAAACAAATAAATTTGTGCTCTACTCAACGAGCTCTTTTCAACAATACAGGCAACAATACAGACATGCATACATAATTAAATGAAATTACGTGATGTAGCATTATTTCTACTTTCTTTAAATTCTTTATCACGACCTAGGTTTCGATGTATTACAACATCTTCAGGTGGGCTATTAGCAAAGATTCTTTCTTCTCTCTTCTTTATTAGAACTTTACTAATAGTCCATCTGAAGATGGTGTAATACAACGAAACCTAGCTCGTGATAAAGAATTTAAAGACAGTAGAAATAATACTACATCACGTAGTTTCATTTAATTGTGAATAATGAATTTCTGTAAAATTAGCGCCAATTATATTCAATATCAGACATAAAAAACAATTTTTCAGTTGACTCCAAACGTAATTTTAAGTTTTAAATACCATTTCTAGTTTTAAGCATAGAATAAAATGTTGTGTGAAAATTTCAAGTTCTTAATTTATTTCGTTTCATAATCAGAAACCCATGTGAGACGGGTGGGCAGACAAACGGACATGGGTGAAACGAATCAAGAGAAGCATTACGTGATAGCAAAAATATTTTATTTATGATTTTTCGCGAGGATTTGGAAACGACACGAAGGAAATGACATGTGGCTAACTTCTCAAGACTTAATATTTAGCCTAAATCCAATCTGATCTGAATATTGCTACGAATGGACTCGCATCGCACTGTTGGAAGTTTCATTTCAAGGACGATTTTTTAGTAATCCCTTTTTGTTTCGACGGAAACCAAAAAGGGTATTCGAAATGATAATTTGCTATTCGCTATTTTTTTCTTGTCAATTGTTCAAATATGAAGTTGTGTAGATGGTAGTTTTAACTGTTTCCGGTATAATACGAGGATAAACAACAATTTCTATCCAATGTTGTAATAACTTGTCAATAGCCAATAAATCGCGCCATAGGTGCGGATCCATAAATGCAAAAACTGATTGAGACAGTTTATGACTGTGATTTTTTACACCTTTTGTTTTTAAATAAATAAAAAAAGTATTTGCGTAGTTTTATGTATAATTGTATAATCTTCCGGCTTCAGTAGAATATTATTATTATATTTACAGAATTGTTTCTCGCATTCAACCCTAGTTAAACTCATTAAAAAAAAACCAACTGCCTGTTCTTTTATATCGAAATTTAAAGAAATTGTTACAGAAACTATTGTTTTATAGAAACGTTTGTGGAAACTGAATGGAAATTGTTGTATTTTAGGGTTCTGTCTTTTAAAATGAAAAAAAAACGGAATCTTCATAGGATCACTTGGTTATCTGTCCGTTTGTCCAAGCTCTGTGTCTCAGACAGAGCTTGAGATACCAAAAAGAAGTCTCTGAGGTCTACATTGCTGTGAAAATTTAAATTTTTTTGGTCCTTTATAATTTCTTTATTTTTTAGCGTATTTTTTGTTTATTTATGTATTTTTTGTTTATCTTGAAAGTCGGCGTAATGGGAGGGCTTACAGCACAAGTAAAGGAAAAAATACAAAAATCGAAGATTTCCATCAATATGCGCCTGTGAAAAATATAATAAGCAATGTATTTTCATTCTGAAACATTAAAATTTTGTAAATAGTTTAATAGAAATACTACTAACAATTAAGTATTTTTTATTACCTAAATATGTACGGGACCCTTGTAGTGCGAGTTCTACTCATGTTCGACAGGTTTTTTTTTAAATTTATGTGTTGTCATACAAACAAATGATGCCACATTTTAGAAACGATTGAATAAAAAACTATAGTCAAGTAAATATCACAAGTACAGTTTATAATTACCGTCTTAATTATTTTACTGAATAAAATTGGCTTTTCGGTATTCTTGCCTCAAATAAAATACTCTGAGTGATCACACCATTGTGAAAAAATACGATTTATTGCAATATTCAGAGCAATTAAATAACAAAGTGAAAAATCAGTCGGTAGGTCACAATCGTTTTTCTGCAAAACCATTTGGTAAAGAATTTTTATGTAGTGATAAAATATATTAACTTGCATCGAAATTTTGGAGGGGAAAAATAAAGTACTCAACGTTTTTATAATTTCGTACAATGCGCGGGATACTAATTGAAAGAGCGACTTGCAAGTATCTGAAAATTATTTTTTTAGAATTCCGCTCAGATACTACTAGACATAATCCCAAAAATATCCATTAAATAATTCTCAGGAACTGTTTAAGGCAGAAACTTGAAATTGGTCATGATAAAGCATATTAACTAACATTTATCTCAATAGTCCTATTTCTAAATTTTTATAAGGATCTTTTTGAGGGGGGCAAAGAAAATATTTATTTTTTTAAATTTTACGTATCGCAAGGCGTACCAATTGAAATAGCAATACGGAAAGATTCCTTGTTCAGAATTTTATGTAAGACAGTTTTGGAGATATTACCGAAAATATCCGAAAAATGTATCCCCCCTATAAATGTATCCCCAAATAAATTCAAAATTATGAAAAAATAGTATTGTTAGAGGTTTATTTAAAGTTGATCGAAAAATTAAAGCGATTATTTAAATAATTCATAGTTTTTTAAAAAAATCACAATATTTTAGCATAATGTGAAAGATATATTAGACAATATATTTACATGGCACAAATTAATATTAATATTTGTCAACGATTTAATAAAAATGCAAAATTTTGATATGTTCTTAATTGTGTACGGAACTCTTGTAGGGCGAGTTTTATTTGTACTTCACAGGCTTCCTGATTTGTTTCAGAATATTTAGATAACCTGGTTCTCGTGTACAGAGCAAGACGCACGGGATACGAGAGTATAGAAATAGTGGTTAAAGTAAAAAAAGAACGCGGCATACGGAAAAAGTTTGTTGCAACCTGAGATAACTATGAATAAGATTAAAATATGAAAAACTATGAGAAAATGTGAAAAGTACCGCGCCATAAATGCTGCTGGATGAGAACGACTGATGCATCGTGACCTTTAAAAAATATGATGCGCAAAAACAGTCAAATGTCCTTATCGGATATTAACACATGTGTGTAATATACGACATAGTACAGTAATACGAAGTTATAAGGTAAACCAGCCTTAACACCGATGTGCTGTTAATATTATAGTATTTTTTTGTGATTCATATAATTATACAATTACTAATGATTGATATAATTATATTAACCATATAAAGGGGGGGGGGGTTATTTTAGAAGCGCATATCTCACCAACTGTTGACTTAAATAAAAAAAAGTATTTTGGAACCTTTATATCATTTTTAAGACGTATCTAACGATACCCCACACGCCTATGCGCACTGGATTTTTTTTTCATCCCTCAGTTACATGTATTGAGTGCCAACCCTTAATATTATTTTTTTCATAATTCCACTATTTCATTGTATAGCGGTTAATAGAAGGTACCTACCATCCAAATTGCATCTGTATAGTGACAGTCGGACAGACGGAAGGACGAAAATATAAGGGTTCCGTTTTTGCCATTTTGGTACGGAACCCTAAACACGTAAAGATCTGCAAAGCATCTTAACTGTGTGTATTGCTAATTACTACCAAATTGTTACCTATTACGATCTATTTCTTGTTATAAAATGGGGCCATGGAAGTATTTTTGGTTAAATAAGTTAAATTGTTACAGCTATATGAAAATAATGTTTGAAAGACTTACATGACAATAAAATCTATTGAAGAGTTTCGGTATGTATATGTTTAATCATATGATTTCACAATGTTTACTATAAACATTTTTTGTTACAACACTGGAACGTACAGTTCTGCACTCGACTAAAGCAAACAATCTAGACATATAACAAAATTGTAACAGACTGAATTTTGTACATGGAAAATATTTTTAAAATATTGATTGATTTAGCGTATAGAATGATAATTGAAGTCAGAAAACCTCTTTTTTGAATGTTTGTCTGTCTTTATCTTAAATTGTTCGTCAATCACACGAAATTTACACGTAATAGTTTAGAACGATCAATATATAGAATACTTTTTATCTAGATATTATAGTTTAAAAAAACCCTTGACTTGGTGAATATTACGATACGATGGTACTGCCAACGACATCTATTAACGTTTCCAGTAATAGTAATGATAATAACAACAATTATTAGTAATGATAATTTCGACGGTGAAACCATAATTTTATGCCAATGAAACCGTGGGGCACAGTTAGTAAATAAATAGATCATTGAAGATACCATTAATAAAATAACCATAAATAGTTAGTATACATAAAAGAACTTTAAAAAAATGTATTCGTAATGTTTCACTTGTTTTTTTTAATTATGTTAAAAAACGAATTATATATTTTTTAATTCGCATTTTAATAAACTTTTGATTTGGTACCGGATATGATAAAATTGGGAATTTTTTCGCCTCTTCCCTACCCCTTCCTTTCTTCTTTTCTCCCAAACTGAAAATTCAAATTTTCCTGCGTTATGTTAGAGACATTACGTATTGCGCCATTGCTTCTAACAACTGTGATAAATTTTAACTCTCTAGCTAAATGATCTGAGTAAAATGCCTGTGACAGACAGACATGCAGATATTAAGGTACGAAATATCTAAGTGTTCCATTTCTCTCGTCACTCTCTTTATTCCTAAATATAACACTCTACTTGTTTCATCCTGTACATGCTGTCACACTCGGGAATAAACTCGATTCTAACATTCGAAACGCATCGTGGATTATAAAGTCATCTGAAATATATATTCCTAGCTTGATTCCTATTCCTTCTTCTCCTATTTTATTCCTTTTTCCTATCTCTGTTCATGCCTAATTATTTGTTAATTTAGTTACTACTATCTGTACCTACGCGATTTAGTTCGCGTGGAATTCGGTATAAGAAAAAACGTTTGAATTTTTTTGTATTTTTTCTTAATTTTTTTTCTCTCAGGAGTCTATGAGCATAAAGTTTATTAAAAACGCTAATAAATGACTTCAGCAGTACCATATGATATTCATGAGCATAAAGTTTAAAGAAAACGCTAATATATGACGTTGGCAGTACCATATCGTAATATTCATCAAGTCAGAACGTATTTTTATATCTGTAATATTCAAATGAAAGTATTTTATATTTTGCTCGAAGGTGTAAACTATTACCATACCAAATTTTATAAAAATCCGTGCAATAAATTTCATACGATTGAAGAATAAATTAACACAGAAACAGACAGACAAAAATTCTATAAACAAGTTTTCTGGCTTGTACTATCATTCAATACGCTGAATCAAACACTCTTTTTAAAATTATTTTCCATGTACACAGAATTCACTGTTACAATTTTATTATATGTATAAATTAGATTAATTTTTATGACATAGTTGTATCATTAATATTGTATTGAATATGTAATATTGTAATGAATATTTAATTTTACAATGTCTCACTGACAGTATTCTTCAGTCTTCCACACACTTCTGGTGTTTTGGTTGACTGGAAGTGATTGTTCTCATAAGTTGGCCAAGTGTATAAATACGTCGAAATTTAAAAATATACAAATGAATTTCCCAGTTTGGTTACGGAAAGGTTCTGACTTGATAACCTTTTTTATAGTCCTTTTTCTTGATAACCTTTTTTATAGTCCTTTTTCTTGATAACCTTTTTCATAGTCCTTTTTGTGGACAAGCTTTTTATATTTCTTTTGTTGATAACCTTTTTTATGGTCCTTTTTGTTGATAAGCTTTTTTATTAAACTTAGTCAATAAAAAGGGCTACAAAAAAGTTACCATTGGTAACTTTTTGTAGCCCTTTTTATTGACAAAGTTTTTTATAATCCTTTTTGTTTATAACATTTTTTATAGTCCTTTTCATTGAAGTCCGCAAATACTTTTAATAGCAGATAAAAACCGTCATAAAATGTACCTCTTCCTGCCTTCATTTGATGAAAACTATGTTTCCGGCTTATCTAGAAAATACATAAATATCATTCTTAAAAAGCCAATCATTTTGAAGATCAGCTCCTCAGTGTTTGATGTCGAGGGAACAGGATTTCTTCCATAGCAATCTGTGACTCTTAATTTTTTTTGTCTTCGATCAGTAAACCATAAGTCACAGTTGTATTTCCAGTTGTGATCATTCAATGTGATGGCCTTTGACATCCATATAACGGACGGCATAACCTTTCTAGTCTAAATAACCTTGGTTCTCTGTGCTTATGCTGTACAGGCATACAAAAATTCTCTGCCTTCAAAAATCCTCACGTTCTTTCATCTTTTGTGTATGTTGATGAGCTCATATCTCATTCCCGCATTCAATTTATTTGATTAATTAAAAACCGGTCCAAAAACTACATATTTGTATCAAGCGGTTTGTGATCGAGGGCTATAATGTAAAAGTTGGATACTGGCTAGACCTTGTTATCAGCAATCTTGCAATTGAATACAAGAACTAGCATGTTCGAAACGTTTTTTTATATAACGAATACATTATTTCAGACATTTTCATTATGTATAAAAAGAAAAGTGATCGAAAAAAATTATCAGTGTTGGACTGAATGAGTGTTTGGTTTTATTAGACATGAGCAACGAAATATGGAACACAGCCTCCGATTACTGGTTCCACAAAGACAGTTTATAATATTGATAGTTTTTATTGGATGTTGTAAGAAATAAATATATATATATATATATATATATATATATATATATATATATATATATATATATATATATATATATAATATCTAAAGAATTAAACTAAAATATCTACAAACATATGTCTAAATATCCAATAAATTTATGTTATTGCAAAGTAGATTACGATAAATTAATGCGTTTAAAATGTAATGGATATTGTTTTCTAACAGGGTGAAAAACGTTATAGCCTCATTCAACATCTTGCTAAGTCTTCTTCTTCTTTGTCAGCATTACAGCCTGGTGCAGGCCAAGGCCATTTCCCAATCTGCTCCCTCCAGGCAGTACGACTTGATGCAATTTTTCTAGACATGTTGACTCTCAAAATTTTTAACTCTTTCTCTACATCGTCCAACCACCTTGTAGGTGGTCCTACTCTTCTCCTTGTACCTTCATCATTCTCCTTGTACCTTCATCAGATATTGAATATTTTTTCCCCGAAAGTCAGTTTTTTAACTGGGTCCAGATCTTCCCGTCGAAAGACGTGTCCCAACCATCTGATTCTGTAGGACTTGATTGCTCTCATAATATTTGCTTGCCCATATTTAGTATAAATTTTGTTGTTACATAAGCTTCTCCATATATTATTTTTTTTGACTGCTCCAAAAATTGATCGAAGGATCTTTCTTTCAAAGATGAGTTGTCTGCTTTATTGATTGCCCAGGTTCGCTACCATACAAAATGATAGGTCTGATGAGAGTTTTACATAGATTTATTTTTATATGAACAGAAATGAGTTATGATTTGAGTTGTTTTTTAGACCACAGTAACATCTGTTTGCCATCAAAAGTCGGTTCCCAATTTCAATTTTTATCTCATTTTTACTGGTGACGAGTGGGCTCAGGTACTTAAACTGAGTGACTCCTTAAAGGTATAATTTCCAATTTGGAGCGACTGCACATCACGCGCTCTAGAGCTTACTACCAAAATTTTGTTTTTCTTCATTTACTGCTAAGCCAATATCTAGCAGCAGTTTCAAGGGCAATAAACGTCTCCATAACACCTTTTTTAATTCGCCCAACTATATCAATATCATCAGCGTAGGCCAGCAATTGTGTAAATCTTTGCAGAATCGTATTTTTGGTGTTAGTCTCCGAATCTCTTATAATTTTTTCAAGGGCTGTGTTAAATAAGATGCAAGACAGAGATCTTCTTTTTGCATCTCGCTAATAGTCACCAAAGAATAATACGAATAATAAAAATAAACGCACCCGTTTATTTTAAATATAAAAAGCATTCGTTTACAAATATTAGGTTTTTAAGATTGATTTAAGATTGATCAAATGATTGATTTAAGATTGATTAAATGATTATATTTACTAGTCTGCGCTCAATAGGTTTAGCCTGCGTTCACTGATATTGCTGGAACCGAGAGGAAATTTCTGTATTCATGTATTCTGTGAATTAAGAGACGAATGGTTGGATATGATGTCGTGTATTATTCTGATGGTTTTCTTGTATTATATCCATGTTTGGCTATAATACGGATACTTACCGGTTTATTATATATGCTAATGTTTATCTTGATGGCTAGTGAATTAAAGTTACCATTTATTCTACATAATAAGTGTTTTGCAATTTAAGATATTTAATATTTTTCCTTTTACAAGAAACCTTTATTTTCTCATCTGTCGCTTGTTATTCAAGTCTTAAAAATTAAGTCTCTTCCGAATGTTCTTTCCAATTTTGGTACCTTTCATGTTCGATTTGAATATTTACGTCTTGTTTAAAGTTTTTAATAGATTTTTATTAGGGTACTCTAGTAAAACAAGGAAACCTTAATATTTCGTTATGTTGGTCCGTTCGTCTGTCAGTCACGGTCTCGTAGTTTCTACAGTGTTAGAACTATGTACATGGAATTTTGAGAGTAGACGTTTCATATAAAGATCTTAAATGTTATGGAGCAAAATTTTGCCAGTGGTGTATTGGATTTACCGCAAGCATACGGCTTTTGACGGCGTTGTGCGCCGCGAGGATTTGGGTTCGATTTCCGGCCGCACATAGAGCGAGTATGTACGAGTGTTCTGGTAGGCTGTAAGATATTGTTCTCACAGCAATAAGTCAGCCATATGTAGCAACTGTATACTTTATAGTACATAATAAATAAAATTAAAAATAAGTGAATGTACCTCCCTATATATTCATACGTATTTTAAATGGACGCGAAAAACATTTTCTTGCACATCCCATCTAGTGCATAAGATAGGGGTTTTAAAATGAAAATGAGTCCCATTTATGATTTTCCAATTTTAAACTTGGTTTGTGATATATTAAGGTAAGTATTAGAATTAGTTCCAAACTTCTGATATTAATTCTACTAAAATTATTCCGATTTACTTGTAACATTCTCTATATCACGATGTAGTTTCTACGTATATATGTGCAAAATACGAACACTGTCTATACTTTTAATAATAAACTCACAAATAAACGGAGTAACGCTATTACGATGTAGTTTCTACGTGTACATATGTAAAATACGAACACTATCTATACTTTTAATAATAAACTCACAAATAAACGAAGTAACACTATTTATAGTAAAAAAAATCACAAATAAACGGAGTAACGCTATTACGATGTAGTTTCTACGTATAATGTGCAAAATACGAACACTATCTATACTTTTAATAATAAACTCACAAATAAATGGAGTAACGCTATTGCAATAAACGGAGTAACGCTATTGCGATGTAGTTTCTACGTATACATGTTCAAAATAGGAACACTATCTGTAATTTTAATAATAAACTCACAAATAAACGGAGTAACGCTATTTAAAGAACCAAATTTCACAAATAAACAGAGTAACGCCATTACGATGCAGTTTCTACGTATACATGTGCAAAATACGAACACTATCTATACTTTTAATAATAAAGTCACAAATAAACAGAGTAACGTCATTTATAGTACCAAATTTCTAGTATTGAGTAAAAAATACTGAGTTTCATTCTACAGAAATGACTATTTTCTTAGTATTATTTAACGGTCTATGCGTTAATTCGAACAATAAACTATGTTTATACCGAAATGCATGGAACTCTGTTTGGAAAATTTCCAATATTGAGGAAAAAATATCGAGTTTCACTCTACAGAAATGATTTAGCTTAGTAGTATGACTTGATCTTAGTAGTATTTAGCGGACTATATATTTATATATATATATATATATATATATATATATATATATATATATATATATATGTATATATATATATATATATATTCGATTAATGAATTGTACCAAATTGCATTTAAAAGCTCTGTTTGAAAAACTGTTTAGGCGTAATTGCACAACAAAGATTCAATCCTTTTTTCATGGTATTAGTATTTCACGCGAGAGAAGCAGCGGGTCATAAACAGCCTTATTACTATGTTGTACAAACTCCGGGAAAATAGCCTTATTACTCCACTAGCTCGGTAAAGGGAAAATATTGGTAAAATTTGAAAAAAATGTTCTTGTGAAAAAACTGGATCTTAACACAGAAAATGGCAAAGTAATTTGACATCCAAAGAATCGAAGAAATGGTGTGAAAAGAGGAAAAAACCTGTGTCCTACAGTAGGTAACCATAAGCTGAAAGATTTCCGTAACTGTTATTACGCACTTATGTTCGCACTGTTATGCTCTAAAACTCAAACGACACCTGTTTCATTATTGGATTACTTACTTGACATCGCTGCTGGGCCCTAAACGAGCTGTTGCAATAGACTTTGTAATGGCTACATTATGATATAGGTTACACACGATGTACGAGCCTGAACTGAACTTGTAAATGACTCTGAATATCTGAATTATGTAATTCGATTAACACTGTTTATTAAACACACATGTGAAACATAAATTATTTATTACTTTCATTATATCATATCATTATCATCATCATATTTGGCACGACAACCCAGGGTGGGCCAAGTCTTCTGTTCTTCTACTGTTCGCCTTTCAACTTCTTTTTTACTGTTCTTCTGATCTTCTACTCTTCGTTTTTACAGTTCTTTATCCTGAGAATATTGAATATATTTGGCGTTAATTTTGTAGAAATGCATTATTCACAATTAAATGAAACTACGTGATGTAGTATTATTTCTACTTTCTTCAATTTCTTTATCACGACCTAGGTTTCGTTGTATTACAACATCTTCAGGTGGGATATTAACAAAGATTGATTTGCAAAGATTGAATCTTTGCTAATATCTCACCTGGAGATGTTGTAATACAACGAAACCTAGGTCGTGGTAAAACAATTAAAGAAAGTAGAAATAATACTACATCACGTATGTTAAATCTTCTTCCACTGAATCGATCCATCGTAATTTTCTCTTCTACGAGTTGTTAGAGGTTTTGCGATGAAAACTTTCTTTACTGGGTTTTCATCTTTCATTCTAGATACGTGCACAGACCAGTTCATTCTTTTGATTTTGATGGTTTTTATGACATCAGGCTCACCAAACAACCTATGAATTTCTGAGTTAAGACGTCTTCGCCAAATACCATTTTCCTTGACACCCCCAAAAATTCTCCTCAGAACCTTTCTTTCAAAGGCTGCTATTTTATTCTCTCCAATTCTAGTCAAAGGCCAGGTTTCTGAACCATGTGCTAGAACTGGCCTAATAAGAGTTTTATATACTAATAATTTTGTTTTTCTTGTAAGAAAAGAAGATTTAAGGATGGAGCTTAGTCCAAAAAATGCTTTATTGGCCGATGAAATGCGATTCTGAATTTCAGAGATAGTGTCATTCTTATTGTTAACACAAGATCCAAGGTAAGTAAAGTAGTCAACCGTTTCAAATGTATGTGAGCCAATCTCCAAACGATTTTGTGCATTATTTGGTGGAGATTTTTGTATAGCCATATTATTTTGTGGAGATGTTTGTATAGCCAAATAATTTTATAATTTGGCACAAAAGTCGTTGACATATAGGTTTTATTAAAAATTTAATATCAATCGTTGACAGCTAGTAAGGTTGTCATGACAACGCCCCATAAGCAATGTATTAGCGAAATAAACGTCGTGTGAGTTAGGCTTTACTTAGGTTCACGTTCTTAGCCTTAACGGCATGATTTTTATTAACAAAAAAAAGAATTAAATTTTAGGATAAATGTTTTAATCTATTTTCATCCGCATAACTTCGTTATAAGTTTAAGAATGTTTATGGAAGTTTGATTGAATAGCTGGGTTATAAAAATGGAACACTTGAGCAAACAGAAAAAAACAAACTCATTTTAGTATTTATAATAGTAGTTAATATTGAAATTAAGCCATTACATTAAATATGCGCACGCCAAATTTGACAGCGGTTTGTTGCTTAGTCGCAGAGTTAATAAGTACAAACAAAGAGACAAATGAAAGAAAGACATAAAACAGATGTTCCATTACGTCACTCCGTAATTTACGTTACTCCAATTCTCACAACGTCTCTATATACTCAAATATTATCACAATTTCCATTATGCTTTGTCACACAAAAATTTATCAACGTCATCCTTTTATCATGTTCATATATTCTTTTGTCACATAAGTCTCAAAAGATAATGTTTTGTACAAGTAATTTTATGCATATATTGCTGGTGTTTTAGGAGATTATGTACTGGCAATACGTTCTTATATATAATTATAGTTGCAGTAAACGAAAAATTAATTAAAGAAATTGTCCCTGACAGACTGGTTTGTAACATATTCGTGACGCGTAAACAATCGAATGTTTAATGATTCAATTTTTACATACGAAATAGCAAAAAATTTATTATTCATACACCATATAAGGAAAGTCATAGATAATTAAATATTCCATTAAGGCTCGTTTAGTTGGACTCATGGCACAGGTTTGTGAGGATTTTATTGTTTTTAATATCTTCCTCGAAAAGGGTTATTTATTATGAAAACGACAGATAGATACGGAGCTAAGTAACGCGAGGGGATTTCGCCCCAAATCACTCTATTTTATTGCAAATCTATAGACATATTAACGTGGCAAAAAATTATGTTGTTTTAACACCTGCGAACAGGGAAATTTTTTTTTTGACCAACCAATTGCCAACAGTCAAATTTTTCATAATACGGTAGTTGACTCATATACATAAAATGACATTCATGATATTCATATGAATGTCATTTTATGTAAGGCTCTGATCGATCTCATTAAAAGAAGAAAATTCTATTTTATTATTTTGAAAAACTTTCGAAAGTTTTCATCAACTTTTGCCAAAATAACAAAATATTCAAAACCAAAAGTCATAAAAACAGCTTTTTCTAAATATCCCGCTTTATTTCTTCCTTTTTAGGGTTCCGTGCCATGAAAAAAAAATCCTTACACGATCACTTCGTTGTCCATACATCCATCTGTTTGTCTGTCAAGACTCTTTTTCTCAGGAAAGCGTGGATATCAAGTAAAAATTAATATCAAATACTTAGGTCTACCGTCCCTTGGAGCTGTAAATCAAGCTTCGAAGTCAACGCAATAAAAAAAAAACGAAAAATACGGCCATTTATGCCGTATCTTTTGACACTAGCAAATAAATCAAAACCTATAGGGTACTTCCTGTTGTCCTAGAATCATGAAATTTGGCAAGAAGCAAGGTCTCACAGGACAAGTAAAGGACAAGAAAAAAATTCGAAAATCGTTAATTTGTGGTTATATCACATAAAAAAATATTAATTTTGTTAATGTGCGCTTGTGAAAGAAAGTGAGTTGGCCATTTATTTTCAATAATATTTCTATTAAAGTGTCTAAAAAATTAAAATTTTGTAAATAGTTTAATAAGAATATTATGTACCATTAAATGTTTTTGAATGCCTAAATGTGGTGTGTTGGGTTGATCACAAGGTATCCGGGACTTGACGGCGCGGCTCATCGTGGAGACCCGGATTCGATTCCCGACTGTTTGCCGAGTGGGGCTGGACTTGTGTTATGGTTGGCTAAAAGATTTTTATCGTAGCAATAAATTTGTCATATATATGTATCAATTAGATACATTAAAGTACATAAATAAATAAATAAATGTGTAACGACCCTCGCAGTGCGAGTTCAACTCTTGGTTGGCAGTTTTTTTTTAAATTTGTGCGGCTTTGCGTTGTAATGTTTGCTGTTTAATAATACTTGTACACAAAATATTATAGATGATAACAGTATGGTTTACAGACAAAATTTCGTATCCATAAATCCTACACCCAATTTAAAATGTTTCAAAACTATTAAAATAAAAATGTGTGGTGTATATATATATATATATATATATATATATATATAATTATATATTAACTATTATATATATATATATATATATATATATATATATATATATATATATAATAGTTCGTTATATTAACGGATTTGTCAATGTCTTCTATAAGTATTGTCAAGAATCTTTTTAATGATACAATACGTGAAAATTATCTTCAGGACTAGCTAATTTTTTTTTTAAATCAAAATTAAAATTCCCTCCAAATATAATAAAAGTCTGTTCATTATTATTATAATTATTTAAATTTAAAGATTAGTCCTTTACGCTGTAACATTGAAAATTAAGAATTCTATTTCCCACATCTCACGACACTAGTTGTGAAAATCATTCGCGAAAATGGTCTTATTATTAATTAGAAATTACCAATTTTAGTAGGGCGACTAGTGAGGTACAAAGTCCGCATCTCCAAAACCATCGACTCGACAAAGCGACCAGCTGCGGACTTCGAACACACATATGTAACCGATTATAACAGGTTATGATAATAGTGACAGCTAAAATGTTATGTCCAATTATCATGAAATTTTAATAAATTAAACTAAATATAACGAATGTCCGTTATGGGTAGCTGACCGAACTTTCCGGTTTTGCTTCATTGTGTAATAATTTTTTTTTTCAATTAAGCAAAGAACCCGAAGGCGAAAAGTGGTCAAGTGGAAACGTACGACATGTAGAAATGTTTGTGACACATTGAAAATATACCCACGTATCATTAATAAATCCTTTACAAGGCTTTTAAAAGACGTTGTAATTTCAATATATCAATTATTTTCACTTTGTCCTAAAAATAAATTTAACCAAACCATTCTGTTTTAAGGTTTAGGTTTAAGTTATACACACTCAATAGTCTTGAGTCAATACATTTTATTAAAGACGATTAACTTTAAAGTTACACGTACGCACGTGTGACCAAATTACTTATGTCTGACGCCGGTGTGTCTCGCTTAAATCCAAACTTTCGTTGCGAGAAATAGTGAGAACCAAACTATTCAGTTTTAAGCTTTTGGTTTAAATAATACACACTCAATAGTCCTGACTCAATAACTTTTATTAAAGGCGATTTAGTTTAAAGTTACACGTACGCACGTGTGACCAAATTACTTTTGTCTGACGCCGGTGTGTCACGCTTAAATCGTAACTTCCGTTGCGAGAAACAGTGAAAAATATTAGTAAAACGTTAAAATAATGTTTTAACCTGTTGCCCATTTTATGTAATATACATAAATATATTTAAAAATGTAAGATTTGTTAATATTATGTAATGACATTGCCGTGTGTTCCATAATTGTCACGTATTATCGCCATCGTTTATCCGACGATTTTCCGGTGATTAAGTGATTTTCAAATTTCAATAAAAGTTTTCATGTTCAAACATGTCAGTAAGTTTGAATTTGGATACCTTTGATTTGTTAACTTGCTCAGACGTTTATTGCAACGCTCAAAATTTAAAACTCTTTATGGCAGTGATTCTGACACTTTGAAGGTTAATTAACAATAGTATAGTTAATATCTGGTATATTTTTCAGAGTTTCAAAAACTTATATTTTGGGAAATTTTAATTTAAAAATTAAATTTGATTTAGAAAAATATTTTTTGTCGCAAATTATGTTTACGAGGTACAAAGTGAAACCTTGTATAACTGCCTAGCTTAGTTAGATAAGCAACATCGGGAATTTAAAAAAAATGAAAATGAAATAGCGTCGGGATAAAATCACAAGTGTTTCGTATATATATATATATATATATATATATATATATATATATATATACGAAACACTTGCATACATAATACAGTTCCATTACCAATTTCTTTAATACAGTGGTTACACAGAGTAATATAACGGGGACTCTCGCTGGTTGCTGTATGCCTGATGGGCCAATTACGGAATCGCTTTGCGTCATTTTTTCTTTTCTTTTCGACGCTATCACAGTTCTCGCATTTGCTTGGCCTTAATGTACTTGGTCCCTTTGGAGCGACCTTGCCTCTGATTTGCATTTTCTATAATTCCGAGCAAAATTTACGATTCATACGAGACATCTTTAATTTTTTTTTGGAATTTTTCCATTTAATATCGATTTTTCCTTATATTACAGCACGTATTTTTATTGCCTCACTTTGGATCCTAGTAGTACTCTACAAGCTCTTAAAAACCAGAATCAGATATCATAACGATTTTTCACATTACAATAACTGATAACTTTACACAATGCTAATTTGTAACAATCGTCCGCATGCACGTACACTAGATGACAAACACATACAGACATTCTCTATCCGTTGTGGGCTCAACCATTGTTAATGCATTATTAGTCTCGTTGTTATTAGCGATTGAAATTAGCTGACGGTATTATGTAAAACAAGAAAGTTCGACCAATTATCACTATACAAAACGAGCGAATACATTTTCATATCAAAACGCACTCTTCAAATTTTTGAATAAATGTGGCAAGTTTGAAGTCTTGTAATTTAAAAACGAAGTAAAGGAATAGGGTTGCCTTTATACCACATCTTTTAAGTAGTTTTTTCAGACTTCTTTTAACTTTTTTTATCGCTATTTTCTTCTTATGAATTATAGCAGTAATATATATAGTCTACAATCTTCTTTATAATATGAACTTTCTAACATAAGAAGTGTGGATCTAAAATTGATCTGTGGTTCCAGGGATTAGCGCGAACAAAGAAAGCGAACAAATTTTCCCGTTTGATATATTAATATAGATTAAAAAAAAACATTCAGTCTTAAATTGAGACATTGTATTTTTAATTGTTTTTACTTGTTTGGGACATTGTAGTTATGGGAATTTTCAAAATATTAAGTCTATGCACACTTGAATGTTTTTTTGTTATTAACGAAATAACCGGAACCTGTTATTAAAAATAAATATTTTGCATTGTTTCTATAAATCGTTAGACAAAACGAAACTTGAATCCTATTTTGTTCATTATATCTTTAATATTTATAAAACTACTTTAACTAGATATAAAAATTTAGAAGGGATATACGAATATTTTTTCGATAGTGTATGGCATAAGAAATATGGATCTGAAAAGTTCAATTTCTTGTAATTTAAAAAAGGGAATTATCGGAAAAGGCAGTTGTCTTTATAACTATGATTTAATTTAATATAACAAATTTAATTTGCAATTGAAACCTTTGTGAGTTGATTTGCTGTGTGATGATTCCTTATTGAGCTGTTTAGTAATATATTTAATGTATACATATATATATATATATATATATATATATATATATATATATATATATATATATAATAAAGTGGGGTTGTTTTAGAACTAACCTGGTAAGCTGCATGACATTATAAGAGTATAACTTTTTTGCTAATATTTAACTTAATTATGATATACATTACAATTAATAAATTATAACAGTTATGAGGTTAGAAGAGGCCCTAATCCAACAATATATAACAAGAGTACATATTTGATTCAAATATACAACTTGAAGAATTTTTCCAATATTAATATGTCTCAGTTTCGATTTCCCCACAAAGTCGATTTGGCCCACGTAATAATGAAATCGAGATTTGGTCTTTGAGTTATAATGTTGGTTTTTGTACGTACATTTAATGTAATGTCTTAATCTGTTGAGGAATTTGCCCTCCAACTATCTACAAGTTTCGTCATGTTGGGCACTAGTTGTTTGCTTTTCATGGTTTAGCTCCGTTGACCTTTTTCGTTTAACAAGTTGTTGACAACTATGGTTAATATTAGTTAAACATTTTACGAGAGTGGGTACATATATTTTTTCTTTATTTTAAATTTTTGAACATGGTTTTAATATATCACGGACAAAAATATCTCAATTTCTTTTTCACATTTAAGTATTAAAAAAAACGAGTGTGCTTCAGACCACACGACTGAAGTAAAACTTCAAATTCACAAAATATGAACTTTAAAATTAATTTATAATTTTATTCACTTTAAACGTAGAATATTTAATGTATTGAACAAAATTATAATTTATAAAATTGTTCAAGAACGAAATGAAATTACAAAATAATAAAAAAATAACCGTTCCCGTAACGCTAGCAAACTCGCATATATATATATATATATATATATATATATATATATATATTTCATGCACTGGCTTTGAGAGGAATAGAGAAAGAAAATGTGTGCTGGCCCCTCTCTCTCTTGTCCCTACAGTAACATACAAAACGTAACGCTCTCTCTTTCTGTCTTCACTAATTTATATCTCCCTCTCAACTTCCGTTCGCCTGGCCCGATCACACTTTTCGTAACGCTCTCGTCATGTATTAACCAGCTTACTCCCCAAGTCAAGCGTGCGTAAAGAAGTTTTACTTCAAAAAGAATGGACAATTTATGTATTGGATTTAGTAGTTTATATGTGTTACAAATTTGTTTGAAATAATCATCTTGAAAGTCATACATTTTAGAAAAAAAATTAATTAATTTTAAGAAAAAAAATTAATTTGCCACGTAATCACTTCGATACATTTATTACATAAAATCTTACTACACCAAAAAAAAATTAAAACGTTAAACATTTTCAGGAAACCCTTTTTTTCACAGGATTAGCTGATGACTTGACGTTTTTTCATAATTTTTGTTTTAGATGTGACTCATCACATTATTCCGAATAAGGAAAATTAAAAAAAAGAAGTTAATTAAACATTTTTTCCAACATGTTAATTTTTTTTATTCAAAATAGTAAGCCAAATCACACCTGTGAAAATGTGATGTAAGGAATAATACGTGGTTGGAAAACTGTGAAATTTATTGAAGTGTGCGGTTTTCCGCAATGTGCCGATTTGCAAAATCAATCAAAAATCTTACGAAATCTTATTACAACAAACGTTAATGGCTAGCAAGAACAATCACTTCCTTAACCGAATTTCAACAATCCCTTCGCATCATGTTTCCGTTATAATCTCGTTATGTTATTATTAAAAAAAAACAATATATTTACATATTTAAATGTGACATTTTCTTCACTTCCGGTTAGAATATTATTTTCACCTTTTCTCAGCAATAATCTCCTAAAACTGAGTTCGGTTTATTTATTTATTTAAATCTTTTTGCCATCAATATATGCACCGAACTGGTTTAAACACGCCGTTATCAGCTTTATTTCATCCTTGAAAACGGGTCTGAAATCAATCTTCCGGGATTATAGCGCAGTGCGCAGTGCTCTTTCTGACATTACTTTCGATTTTGAGATCGGAATGAGTCTGCGTTTTATAAGGTCGGATGAGTAAGAAATTTGTGGGTCGTTACCGCGTACTACGCAGAAAAGAAGGTTTGTCAAAAGCAATGCGTGCGCGGGTGCATCGTCACAAAGAGCTTACGTTTGTTTTTCTTCGTAGTGTGTGCTTTAGCGCGTTATCCAATGTACTTACTTAGTTATCTATCTAACGTGTTTATTTTGCATATATTTCAGCGCGTTATCTAATGTACATACTTTGCGTATACTTTAGCGAGTTATCCAATGTACTTACTTAGTTATCTATCTAACGTGTTTATTTGCGTATATTTCAGCGTATTATCCAATGTACATACTTTGCGTATGCTTTAGCGAGTTATCCAATGTACTTACTTAGTTATCTAATTAACGTGTTTATTTTGCGTATATTTCAGCGTGTTATGCAATGCATATTTTGCGTATGCTTTAGCGAGTTATACAATGTACTTACTTAGTTAACTATCTAACGTGTTTATTTGCGTATATTTCAGCGTATTATCCAATGTACATACTTTGCGTATGCTTTAGCGAGTTATCCAATGTACTTACTTAGTTATCTAATTAACGTGTTTATTTTGCGTATATTTCAGCGTGTTATGCCATGTACATACTTTGCATATGCTTTAGCGAGTTATCCAATGTGCTTACTTAGCATTTGCTTCTACGTTTTGTTGAATGTATTTACTTTGCGTATGCCTATGCCTAGTGCGTTATCCAATGTACTTACTTGGCAGATTCTTTTATTGCTTTTAAAATTTTTTATTTAATTTTTGAATTGGGACATTGTATTTTTAAATTTAGATACTTAGCAGGTGGAATTTTTGATATATGTAATTCTAATATAAATTTCTTTACGAAATCGAGTGCCTAAACGAAACTATTATGGAAATTGCAGAAAAAACTTGTGGTAGAAAGATGATGTAAAAATACCTGTCAAGTACGAGTAGAAATCACATTACGAGGAGTTCGTTTCATCAGATTTTACCAACCCAGTTTATTTCACGATTTTTGGTTTTTTAGTTTTGGAAGCGGGGGACGGGGTGTGGGTGCTATTTTCGTATATTTTTAGAATATTTTTGAACATGCAATTTAAAATTATGATAAAATTCTTTCTTTAATTCTCATAAGAAAATTTAAAAAGACTTTATACGTCTGTATTAAAGTTTATATGTCGCATAGTTTTTGGGAAAATCGGCTCGGACAAAAGGACTGCCAGACAGATACGTGATTGATATAACGGTTCTGTTTATCAGAACCCTAAAAAGAGATTATGTTACGTGTGGATATGGGAAGAGATTTTTGAAAAAAAAATACTTTAATGAAATATTTGGACATTTTTGAAAAAAAAAATCGGTATTTAGCGGGACAATCCCCTCATTTAAAGATATGTTGCTTTTGGCGTCTGATAATTAATTACTTTAATTTTTTTTTGTAATTTTATGCGAAAAAGTTGACCGATCAAAGTTTCAATTCTTAATCGATGCGTAGTGAATTTTATCGAATATTCTCATCAGCTTAGGTTAAGCACATATTTTTATATTTTTTTAATTATAGAGTTACATTAAAAGTATATACATTAAAAGTATATATATATTTATGAAGGAAAATTTACTGCTCTGATAGGTATCTCGTAAAATACAGTCAATAAACTAGGTAATTTAGTGGCAAAAAAGGTTGCAGGTTTTTTTAGGGTTTTTTAGGAAAAATTATAAACTAAGAAAAATATTTATTGTGACCTCTCTTTATCTTAGGGCATAATGAAAACTGGGTGACGATATCCAAGTTCAGATACTGGGAGAAGTTAATCAATATAGGTAATGTAGAATTATAAATTACCTGTGTACATATCTATACACCAACCTATATAAACAATTTTGATATAGCTTGGTTTAGGAAACTTAGAAGCCAATGAAGTGATTTAAGAATGTTTGTCTGAGAATGAGATATGTTCTGACCGTTTTGTATACAGTTACAAATAAAGGTACATATATACATTTATATATATATATATATATATATATATATATATATATATATATATATATACAGACACAAAATAAAATTCACTGTGCAAAACAAAAATAAAACCTAATAATCACGCGTGTAACTTGCTCTTAGTTCCCACAAGGTTTTCTGCATACAGTATGTGCGAAATAAACGCAATGTTTTTTTTTATTTTAAATTATTTTTCATAATTTTGGTTTTATGAGTTTGAGTGATAATGCGCATGTTTCTTGTGGATATTTTGAGCAAAATCTCTAAGATCATCTTAGATAAAGCTCTGAAAATTTGTTTTGGCATCTTTATAATATGTATTTACCAACACGTCGAGAATTTAATTTGCTCTTTCTGAAATTCTGAGCATTAAACATTGAGATTTATAAAGGTTAAAATACAATATAACTATGCCATGTTTTTGATATACGCATGATTCGTCTTATAACAGTTTTTATTTTGACGCATCAGAATATAAAAACTTTATTTACAAGCTTTTATTAAGTTGACTTTTATGTAGTAACTAACTATGTAATGGAATCTGTAGAAGAAGCTTTTATTAAGTCGACTTGTATGTAGTAACCAACTATGTAATGGAATCTGTAACGGACGCTTTTATTAAGTCGACTTGTATGTAGTGACCAACTATGTAACGGAAGCTTTTATTAAGTCGACTTGTATGTAGTAAACAACTATCTAATGGAATATGTAACGGACGCTTTTATTAAGTCGACTTGTATGTAGTGACCAACTATGTAACGGAAGCTTTTATTAAGTCGACTTGTATGTAGTAAACAACTATCTAATGGAATATGTAACGGACGCTTTTATTAAGTCGACTTGTATGTAGTGACCAACTATGTAACGGAAGCTTTTATTAAGTCGACTTGTATGTAGTAAACAACTATCTAATGGAATATGTAACGGACGCTTTTATTAAGTCGACTTGTATGTAGTGACCAACTATGTAACGGAAGCTTTTATTAAGTCGACTTGTATGTAGTAAACAACTATCTAATGGAATATGTAACGGACGCTTTTATTAAGTCGACTTGTATGTAGTAACCAACTATGTAACGGAGTCTGTTACGGAAGCTTTTATTAAGTCGACTTTTATGTAGTAACTAACTATGTAATGGAATCTGTAATGGAAGCTTTTATTAAGTCGACTGTGTTGTATGTAAATAATTATGTAATGGAATGTGCGAAACTACTTCAATTTTGCTAAGACAAATTTGTCAAATTTCAATTTTTCTGTTACATTAAAATATTTGTTTTGTGGAATGAATACGAAACTTTACGTTTGCGTAATTCGTTAAATAATTTTCTACAATTTTTATCTGATAAGTCCAAAATAGTTCATAGTATCATTTTACTAAACTGTCAAATTTCAAAATACGAATTGCAGCCGCATGAGTTTGGATCTCAGCAGGCCAGCAAATGTTTAAGGCTATATATGAAAAAGGATAAAAGTATTATCATTTGACGTAATTGCCAAAATTTTAAAATAAGAAATGTAGCAACGTGTAAATACATTACAATATTACACTAGCATTTCGAGATTCCATGCGGACAAAATCGCAAGGTAACGCTGGTAATAAATAAATGGGCATTAATAGGGAATTTGACTATATTTTTTATTACTAAAATGGAATAAGTAATAACATTAAAAGTGGTTAAAATAAATATATCGTACCTAGGACTTTTCATTACGAAGTTATAACGACTTAAAATCTGATGAACTACAATTCCCGCCAAAACGCCCTATACAAAACACAACTGGCTTATGACGTCATTGGCCAGTAATTTAGCATTCATTATAAGGGTGATAATTAAATATTTTTAGTATCTCGTTAAATATTGCGTTTAAGTTATATATTGCATATTATAACTTTTTAATTTTTTTGTGTGGAATCTAAAGTCATAATAACTTTTTCAACTTAATGAATAAATAAATTGACACTTTTCCCTATTTAGAAGTTTCGGTTAATTGTTTGTTATATGCATTGTTTTTTTTTCATTACAATGTTTTTTTAAACCTACTCTGAAGTTTTAAAACATTTTGACAGAAAATATCGACGTCAGTCAAATACCCTATTAGCAAATATATGTCAATACTTAACAATACTTCATTTTCATGAAGATGTAATAAAACTAAATGATTAATCTCGTACGGCTGCGACCTTTAACACTTAATTTTTGAGCGAAGGACAACAATATACAAACCATTTCAGCTACTTTTAATACTAATTATATTGATGTAAATAACATTTGATCATGATTGTATTGATTTAATATAAATACGGAAGAAAAATGCGATTCGAACGTGACAAGTTTTTTTATTTAATTGTTTTTTTTTTCTATAAAATATTATACTCCGCCATATACACATGCCAGTAACAGCTTTTATTTAATCCTTGAAAACTTGTCTGGAACCAATCTTCCGGGCTTACGGCGCAGTTCCGCATGCGCAGTGCCCGTTTTAACATTACTTTCGATTTTGAGATTGGAATTTGTAAATCTGATAGCGCAAGGTCAGACGAGCATGAAAGCTGCGGCCCGTTGTTTGTGTATGTCAGAAGTGACGTTTCGCGGATGATCATGGCCGTCACAACGAAACGTCAGTTGTTTTTCTTTTTTGTGTGCTATATATTTCATGTTATTTTTTGGCCTGTTTAGAGTTTTTTAGCTTTTAGGATATTACTTCCGTTAAATAAAAAAAATCGGCAAATGGTTTGGAACAGGTATAAAGTAGGATTTCGTAGTTATCTATTCCTTTTGAATTTCTTGATGGTAATTAACCAAAACAAACAATATTAATTGTAATGAAATAAGTAAAATGCTTATTTTTTTTTAAATTCACTATTAAAAAGTTAGACGAAGGCTATCACATTATATCTCTAACACACTGAATTTAATATTTTACAAATGGAGCTTAAATATTATTGGGTGGGGTGTGCGAAAAGGAAATTTCTCACCCCCACATTACATTAAGACGATATATATTAAAGAATAAATATGTTTTGCTGCATATTAGTTGAAATCCCATATCAAGTATATCTTTGCAAAAAAAATACGTACGTAGATCTGAAACTATAGAAACTATGAGGTTGTGACAGTCAGATGGACGTGACGAAGATATAAGGATTTATTGTTTGATTATAAAACCATAAAACATAACTTTTCATGAAACATATTTTCTCATATATAATAGTAATGCTAGTAACTAGGACATATAATATAAAAAAAAACGCTAGTAATCTCATATATACAATGTTTTTTTTTAATTTTACAAATTTTTACAAAGGAAACGGCGTCATAGGAATAGAATATAATTTTAAAGAAAGTTGACATTTTTTAGAATATAAAAATAGATAATTCAGCTATTGACAATAAGAAAAAGGCAAAAAATAAAATACAGTTTATGATCATAAACTAAAACAAAAATGCGATCTTCAAAAATGCGTTTATATTATATTTCGAATATATCAAGCATTGTTAATAAGAAATAAAAATATTAATACAAATTTAACGGAGTCCATAGAAAGTTTTTAGAAACGATTACAAAAAAAAACGAATATTGGTCACTTTTAGCAAATTTGTAGCCATTGCCTAAGGGAATTAAATATAAACTGTTAACTGTCATTGACATTCATTGTATTGTTGTCAAAATTTTACGTGGCATTTTTCAATAGTCCAGTTGGGCCACATATCGTCGCATCCACGTCAAAGTGAATGTACATGAATACATGAATATTTTGCAGATTCGCAATTTGCAAAATATTCATTTTACAGGGGATATTTTCAATTTTATTTCAAGTTCCCCTATAAAATTAAAATTTCAGACTTTCGGACTTTTGTGCAGATCACTAAGGTAGTTACAGAACATTAAGGTAGTGCCATGTAAAACACGTTGCCGACGAAATTCAGTGTATTTGTCATATATTATTTAAACTATAAATATCTAAGTTATTTTAAAATTTAAAAATGATTTATCATTTAATTTTGGTAAAAATCGCTCTCAAAAATTATATAATTAACATTACGGGAAAGATAGTTATTTCACCTACTTAATTCTATTTAAAAAAAACGCAAAAATATTTTTTCTACAAATTGTTGAAATCACGTTATTTAACAGTTTGGAAAACAAAAAATAATAATTTTGGGTAAAAAAATTTACCACAATTTTTTGATCTTGCTTGTCGCATGAACTACCTTCCTTCATAAACGGGCTTAAAAATTAAAAAAAAAATCGATGATTGGAATCTTAATAATTATTTATATATCTGTCCAATGACATGTTACTCGATACAGTGCGCGATAAACATTTTTTCTCCAAGCACTCCCATAATAAAAAAAATGAATATAAATATCACACATACTAACAAAATCCCCACTTAAAATAATTTGGAAAATTTCTTGGTCTAAAAGTATGGTGTGAAATTAAATCAGATATCTAAAATATTCAGGTTGTAGGGTGACGTTTTAAAAAAAAGTTCAAAGTGTCGAATGGAAGAATTTTTGGAACTTATTCAATGTTTTTTTATTAATTTAACCTTGAGATCTAGTCATAGATAATTTTTTATTTCTTTTTTTAAAGGGTAAAAGACTATAGAATTAAAACAAAAATACACTCGAAGCACCTTAGAGATTAGCCAATCAATAGTTTGCCGAAGGTTAGGAATCATTGATAAATTAATTTGTGGACAAGTTAAAGCATATTTGTAATTTCAGTAGTTTATGCCTCGACGTATTTTGTTTTTGTGTCAAATTAATTAACAGATCAAATTAATTTCAATAAACCTAACAAACAAATGTTCACTTTCACTCTTTCAATTTTTTTTCCATAAAGTATTTTTAAAGAGTAATATTAAGAATTCGTAAAATATTTATATTCATTATCGACATTAAGTTTGTGGTAGTGACACTAGTTTGTGGTAGTGACACTGGCACACATCCTTTAGTGTTTTATCACTTTGTGGCGTACTGTAATACATTTCAAAAAAATTGTTCAAAAAAATCGTTTTCTCTCTATATACTTTACTTATATATACTTGAATGTTTACTCATTATATAGTTTTCAGAATTAATCGCGTTTCATTGCATTTAAATCTCGGAAATAACAATGTAGTGTACCCTTTAAAGTGGGTGATATGGAGGCCACATGGATTTTCAAATAATTTTTTTATCCTTTTTCTATCAATTTACATGTTCTACATGATAACGAGCTGGAAATTAAGGAGTTGGAGAGGGGAAAATAATTAACAGTTTAATTTTTTTTCTCGAAGACTATAAATATCTGGAACTGCGCTAAATACTGCGCTAAATAAATATCTGGAACGATATATTATCTAAACGATATTCCATCAGCGTGAAGTATTTCGGACTTTACGGCTTGCAAACTTTGCAGATAAGGGAATAGTTTTTCACATATTTTTTTATTATAAATCCGAAAATATTTCAGAGACGTGTAAACAAAAATCTTTTATTTGACACCCCATTTGACCTTGTCGCCTCACTTGATCTCAAAAATATTTTTTTCATAAATTCAGGCAGCATATCTTCAGAGATATACTGAAAAACATGAAAGAAACAGGATTGTAAGAACAGAACAGCGATTATCCTAGCTCTTACATTTTTTTGAAATATATATTTAAGATTAATGAAAAAATAATATTTGAAGATAGTTAAATAGAAATACTATGCTTATAAGTACCTAAAAGAGTAAGGAACTCTCGTAGTGTGAGTTCTACTCGTGCTTGTTAGGTTTCTTTATGTATAAACATTGGGTCGCCACCGCCGCCGTCGCGTCAAAAAATTCGCTTCGGGTGCTTATGTACACTCGACTTGCTACATATTGTGGTGTTTAATATTGAGTAGTTTTTAATTGTGAATAGTACCAAAAAAATTGCGATATTTGGCGTCCCGCTTAAAGTTTACGCGAGACCTCTCTCATCATACCTAAAACCTGGGACGTTCGGAAAAAATCGGGATATCTTTCCACACAGTTTATTTTCTTGTTAAGCTTCTTTTATATTCATATATGAGATATAAATGAGACATAGAGGAGTAGTTGCATAGATTTTTACCAACATATGACACTATCATAATGCCATCTATCGATCAGCTTATATTAGTGTTTCTGTAATGTTATAAATTTAATTTTGAAACTTGAAAACAGGATACCTGGTGAAATTAGTTTCCACGTAGTTTCGTTTCTTGTGAAGCTTCTTTTATATTTATATATGAGACATCCAGGAATAATTGCATAGATTTTTACTAACATATGACACTATCATAACGCCATCTATAGATAAACTTATATTAGTGTTTCTGTAATGCTATACATTTAATTTCAAAACTTGAAAACGGGATATCTGGTAAAATTAGTTTTCATAAAGTTTCTTTTCTCGTGAAGCTTCTTTTATATTCATATATGGGACATCGAGGAGTAATTGCATAGTTTCACCAGTATATGACACTATTATAACGCCATCTATCGATAAACTTATATTAGTGTTTCTGTAATGCTGTAAATTTAATTTTGAAACTCGAAGACGGAATATCTGGTAAAATTAGTTTCCACATAGGTTTTTTTTCTTGTGAAGCTTCTTTTATATTCATACATATATGGGACATCGAGGAGTAATTGCATGGATTTTTACCAACACGTGACACTATCATAACGCCATCTACCGATTAACTTATATTAGTGTTTCCATAATGCTATAAATTTAATATTGAAACCTGAAACGGGTAAAATTAGTTTCCATATAGTTTTTTTTCTTATAAAGCTTCTTTTATATTCACATATGGGACATCGAGGAGTAATTGCATGGATTTTTACCAACATGTGACTCTATTATAACGCCATCTATCGATGAACTTAGAAACACTGATAGTGTTTCTATAATGCAATAAATTTAATTTCGAAATTCGAACCACATAGCACAGATGGTACAATTTTGAAATCTTTCGCTTTTTGAAATCTTTCGCTAGTTCTTCGTATTTTGTTAGAGGGCACTGTGTCGTCTGTATGCCCCGGGTATCGGCATTTCCATGTCTCAGTAATTTTTTCCGTATGGTTTTTCCGTAATTTTTTCCGTTGGGCTTAAGCCAACAGCCAATTTCGGTTCTTAAGCGGTTGAGCATACATTAGACATAATTGGGCTCTTCAAAGTTAGGGAGGAGAGTGCTCAGGTGTTGAAACAGGCAGGGAAATTAGGCATAGAAATTCAACTCAGGTTCTACTCCAAACATGGTAGAAGTGCTGGTGGGTTCCGGGACTTTAGCCTTACGCTCCTAAATTTAGTCAGATCCTAGTTAATTTTTAGCTCAGGTCTCTGATGAATCTTTTCCATTTATCTGTTGAGATGCTTTAAGCGACGGAGATATGGTGGAGTAATGTTGCTGAGGAGTGCGTGGGAATGGATCTCATTATCCTGTGACCAAGCGCAGCTCAGTTGGGCTCAGCAACCAGGTGTAGTTCAGCTGTATGCCGATGATAGTGGTGTGGACACTGTTCATCCAGGTTCGGGCACAATTTCCCATTGTTGAATATATGAGCGCCAGGGCGATTGTTCACAGGCATCCAGCAGAGGCTCTCCAGGTCGTGCAGGTAATTTTTGCAGAATGTTACTATAGTCTAGCGCAGATAATAGTAAAAACACAAAAATAAATATTTTATTGCTTATTCCTCTTAAAGTCTAGCACATTATATAATAAATTTCAAGTGTCAAAATAAATTTTAAGCTATTTTTTATAACGCGGAAATCGTTTAGCTTTGAGAAATATCTTGCTTAAATTAATATCGGATCTGTCCTAGCTTGTTTAAATTGAGATGAGCCGACAAAAGAAAAAAGAAATTAAAATAAAATGTTGTACGTTCCTGTCAATTCATGTTTAATTCTTTATAATAACTTAAATCATTCTAATCAGTCACGACAGGCTCACAAAAAAGATGTTGATCACAAACGATCTGGAAATTTACATAAATAAGGTCGAAGTATCTTGCCATTTTGATTAGAGCAAGTACAACGACTTCTTCGTAAATGAGCTTTAAATGTCGATGCTATTTATATATAAAATCGTATTTTAAAGCCGCAACCAGTTCCGTATAGCACAATGTCAGGTCTCTCAATTTATGCATCGAACAGAATGTTGCGTAACAGCATTCAAAGCCGATTAGTGGGTTGAACGTACGAATATCATTGGCGGTGTGCCTTTAATGTGTTCATCTGGGTGTTTCAAAGTTCAGGAAGCTTTGTTTGTTTTTAGAAAAAAAAATATAAAAAAATGTTTCGTCTTTAGCGATATACCGTAAATAAAAAGACAGGTTAAGCGCATGTCGGAAACATGTGGAAAGTTCCGTCATGGTCGATATCTTTTAAATTGGTGGTACAACTAAAACGGAATAACTTTAAATGAAAATGTTTATTACATAAATGCCAGTACCTGGTTTTACAGATTTTTCAATTGGGGGGCGGAGATGAGTGGGTATGTTTTCGTAGTGCCCTGTTTCTGTCCTGAATTTTACTTGTTTGGGGCGTTTTAATTAAATTTGCTGATCAGCGCCCGGGTATTTGTAGGGTTAAAGCTTATCCCTAAAATATTTGTAGTAATAGTTAGGGTGTATTATTATAATTTTATTCAGATTTTTAAAGCGTACGATTGAAAAAAGGTGTATAATGCATCTAACTAAAATTACCCGGCATTTTTAATTGCATTTTGAGAGATGATTAAATATATTCCCTGATCCCCCATTTGATGGGATAGGCGAAAAAATCAATCTCAAGTTTCACGCAAAATATGTATAATTGTAAAATATTTAAAAATCACATAACCACAGCGCTGGGATATGTGTAAAGAAGACGGATAGACAGACATGACGAATTTTTAAGGTTCCTAATTTGCTATGGAACTCGAAAAAAAGCAACATCTAAATTTTTATCGATATAAAATTGTACTCAACAATACTAAGCACGATTAATTTCATCGACAAAATAATTCAATACTAGCGTAAACGTCAAATAAATATTTTACACAAATACTCGTCAGTCAATCAGAATGCGCGACACAGATCAAAATGAGCTAACATATAAACAACTTCAAGTAATTGTGCGAGCAAGATAGCGTGATCCCATAAATTGAATTCCATAAACAATATTTATCTATCACTATCGAATGACGAAGTGTATGAAAGTGATAGGATCTTCCCTTTTCAAATAAACCATTTATTTGGGGCATCGTGACGTCATAGAATTTACATATTCATATAAATATATCACTTTGCAAGCAATGGTCGGTGGTCCTTTATCGAAGATGATCAACAATTTAATACGTTTGATTGGTAATCATTGATAAAGTTAATAATACTCTGAGTTCAGAGTGATACGTCAAATAACCTAAATTTATCGACTTTTTTCATAGTTTAAGCTATATTAGACGCGTTAAACATTTACGGAGGTTCTATGCAATTTATCTAATTAAGAGATGAAAAGCATATAGTTACTCTTTGTTTACATATTGATTTAAGGCGCAAATAGTCCTTAATTATGTTCATAAACCACGAATAAAAGTCAAGAAAATATAATAATGATAATAATCGTACATTTTACTATAAAGTATTTCAGTAACTGCCAAAAACTGATTGAAAATCCAATTTTTCCATTAAATCTTCTTAGACCTTAGTTTTTTAACCTTTTTGTTAAGTCATTGTTTGAAATACTTTTCAGAGCATTGTTTTGAAGGTCGCGTTGAATAGAATATAGATTTGCTGAGCGTACGTTGACATTGGAATATAATCTGGTGTATTTGTTCTAAGAGTAGCTGTATTGTGGGGGCATGCTGTATTATATACGCATTCAAACTCTTAGTAAGTATTATTCTTTAGAAGAAATTTAAAAAGAATGTAATTCACCTATCTCTTTTCGTGATCTCATTATTTGTTAATTGCTATATTGTATACAACTGTTTTGAGCGTATTAAAGATTCTTATTATTTTCTAGTACGGCTCATTAGACTTATTAACGACATAAAAATAACTGTGAATAAGTACTTTAAAACTTATTCACAGTTCCTTTGATATCATAATGTCGATAAAAAAGTACTTAACCGAACAAAAAATAACAATGTGACGTTGTCCGAGGCGATGGTGTGATCTAGTGGCGTGTTAATGAGTGTATCCATCAATCAATGATACAAAGGGCTCCCTCATATGCCTAAGGAGAAATATAGAATTTAATGTGCAATTTTCAATAATGATTTGAGATACATTAATTTTGAGACATACAAACTCGAAGACGTATAAATGTAATTTTCAATAAAGCTTTGAGAAACATCAGTTTTGATCCACACAAACTCGAAGACGCAAAAATGTAATTTTCAATAAGCTTTGAGATACATCAGTTTTGAGACATACAGACTCGAAGACGTATAAATGTAATTTTCAATAAAGCTTTGAGATACATCAGTTTTGAGCCACACAAACTCGAAGACGCAAAAATGTAATTTTCAATAAGCTTTGAGATACATCAGTTTTGAGACATACAAACTCGAAGACGTATAAATGTAATTTTCAATAAAGCTTTGAGATACATCAGTTTTGAGACATACAAACTCGAAGACGTATAAATATAATTTTCAATAAAGCTTTGAGATACATCAGTTTTGAACCACACAAACTTGAAGACGCAAAAATGTAATTTTCAATAAAGCTTTGAGATACATCAGTTTTGAACCACACAAACTTGAAGACGCAAAAATGTAATTTTCAATAAAGCTTTGGGATACAATAATTTTGAACCACACAAATTCGAGAGCATATAAATCTAATTTTCAATATTATCATCTCACTCTTGCCCTCCAAGCAATTCGAAATAAAACAAAAATAAATATATTAAAAAACTAAAATTAAATATTATTCGCATTCATTTATAAATTGTTTCTTTTTTCAATAAAACAAAATAATGACAACAGACCACCGCCAGTATGAGTCGCAAATTCATACTGGCTTATAGGTAAGTAAAAATAAGACAATTACCTTATCTTTTGAGAACCACTTTTAGAGCTCTAATAATATAACAGAACGTCATTGGTAATTGCTATATAAAGACGTATATATGCATAACTGACTACAATGAAATTTTATTTTTAAAATTATTCTCTACGTCAGGAAGTGAAGCAGAAGTATCGGCCCGGCGTGAGGAGTCAATTTGAATATTTAATCTCAATGTTATATTTAAATTTGAAATTACGTAATACGATAATAGATTTTTACGAGCTGTGCGTGATGTGAACCCGTTTGTTTATCCACCATGCGGTCACGGTTTAGGTCTTTTAAATGGTAATTAACCAGAGTTATGTAACAAGGGAAAAAATGTGAAACCGAAAGTATCTCACTGATTTGCATATATGATAATATATACATATATATGTTATATATTATTCATATGTAAAAAAATTCGTCTAATCCACCGAAATACTGCACATTGAGAACTTAGCTGTGTGATGTGCAATATACCGCCAGCAAAAAAATTAAATGTAACATATTTGTGCAATATATTTACATTAAGACGTAATGTAAACATGAACAGGAAAGAGGGATAGGGTAGGGCAGGATAGGATAGGATACAATAGGATAGTATAGGATATGGTATGATAGACTAGATTTGGGTAGAATAGGATAGGATTCAATAGGATAGGAGAGGACAGGATAGGATAGGACAGGATAAGGTAGAATAGGGTAGGAGAGGATGAGATAGGATAGGATAGGACGGGATAGGATAGGGTAGGGTAGGATAGGATAACATAGGATGCTATAGGGTAGGATAGGATAAGGTAGGCTAGGATAGGATAAAATAGAAAGGGATAGGGTAGGTTACGATAGGATAGGATACGATGGGATAGGATAGGATGGGATATGGCAGGATAGAATAGGATAGGATAGGGTAGAGTAGGGTAAGACAGGATAGGATAGGATATGGTACGTTACGATACGACCGCATAGTATAGGACAGGTTAGGTAAGAATAGGATAGTTACGATACGATAGGATAGGATAGGGTGGGATAGGATAGGGTAGGATAGGATAGGATACGCTAGGATAAGATAGGACGACATAATAAAACAATGTTTACAGAACTGACGTCAAGTTATAGTAATTTGAGATCAGATTTTTAATCGTTTTAGTATTAGAAGTAGAAAACACTAAACCAAAAATTAAAAAAAACGTCAACTAGAATATGAATGTCAATGTTTTTGTTTTTTCCCCAGTAAACCAACCTATCAAAATAAGGAGTTTTCTGAACGTCATAATTTATAGATTCATTAGAGTATTTAATATTTAATTAAATGCCTTCTTGATCACGTATATACCTTTTAATCAAAAGAGTTTTGCGTCAAACAATTTTAGCTTAATGACAAAATCTTAGATCGATGAATTGAATGATCGAACATTTAACGAGTTTGAATTACAGTTCACAAGTTTTAATAATCAGTTTCACAGATGATGCTGGAACAATTCATAAAAATGACTTTAAAAACTTTATAAAATAAAATAAGAAGGAATTCCAATTGAAAGGGTTAAAACTATTTTCTTTCTTAACATTTACAAAGAAAATGCTTTAAAATTTTGAAAAAACACAAACTTAACAAACGTAAAAATTATTTGGAAAACTAGAATAAATGTGTTTTTTTCGCATGCACAATGCTATAATAAGAAAGTAATGTCTGGTGTAAGTTAGTTTATTAAACATAATCATTTTTTTCATAAACATTTCAATGATTGTAAGCCTCCAACACGATGTACATAATTTGTAGTATTGTTGGTTTTCAGTCTGCTTATTATAGATTTAAAGTTAAGAAGGAATTTTATGTCATTTCTATCCATTAAAAGAAAGTCAGAGAAACAACTGACACTTTACTAGTTTTGCTATCGTTAGTGATAGCATTCAACTTAGAGAGGCTCTAGCGACGTCCCGTAGTGAGTAACCAAACGTTTATTTCACTAGAAATATTGTAAGTATTATAAGTTTTATTACAAAGATACTTTATTCAAAGTAATAGCTGTTTGTAAGGTTTTCGGAAAAATTACGGCCTTTCGTAACGAAACTCGGTTTTGTTACGTTTTATGAAAAACTTTTTCTTCTTTTAAATATAAATAAAATAATAAAATTAAAAAGTAAATAATAAGATAACCTAATGCAATTAAAATTTAAATGTTTAAGAACTAAAAATACCTAAAAGTTTCTAGCACTTGATGTCGTTTTTAAAATACTCTATCTTGTAAAAATCTGTATATATTTATTTTTTTGTGGCCAGAAATTCGCGCTTGAGATTGTTCAACGTCTTTGCCATACAGCTGGTGAAACCGACCTCTGCAATTTCATTGAGCCGCGACCGTTGGAGTACCAATAAAACACTTAACAAGGAAAACTACTGGTGGCCTAAAAGACTATGGTAAACATTTGGATCATTAATCGGTTTCACAGTTTGTCATTAAACAAAATCCAAGGTAGTTTAAAAAAATGGTATACTTGGTAGTTTCGCTAGTATCTACGTAAAGTCTAGTGGCAAATATCAAAGAATACTTCGTCGCTGGTACAAACGATGAGGTCTGACATAGTTTTTAAACTAAACAGTTTTAAAACTACGTACAATAAAAAAAAAAACTTTTATTATTTCTGAGATGTTTTATATCCTAGCACATGGAATAAGCTCAAAGCTAGCTCGATTCTATATCTGTTTGTATAACATCAAGTTGTACATGAGAGCCAACTGTAACCTAGCTTCTTACGTCATGGGGCACAAGAATAAATTATAAGCAAAATTCTGTTGTCAAATTATACTAACATATTATTTAGGGTCCCACTTATCTTGGGAGGAAAACCCACCAGTCATATTTAAATACGTTTTTCTCTGGGTGGGTGTGTGTGAGTGGTTTTTATATATATATATATATTATTAAAACTTACACTCTCTATTATCGAAATATTGAGGGATGCTACACCCTCCTTTTTTTAAACCCTTTACCGTCTAAGTACGTCGACTGTGGTATGCGCCTCTTTTTTGCCGGGTGAGCTTATCATAACAATGAGTAATTATAAGACTAATACAGTTGTAATGACCTTATAACGGTCTAATATATATATATATATATATATATATATATATATATATATATATATATATATGTATATAACAATTACCTGCTCATAATATGTCTACGTGAAGATTTTTTTGTCTCTTATGCATTATTTTTAATACTATAGTCGGTTTTAAAATCAAACGTCTCGTATTAAGGAAGTCAGTTACTTCTCTGCAAGAAGCATTTGTGCATAACCAAATCGATAAATATTTTTAAATCCTCTTTTTATTAACATTTACGGCACCAGGAAGTCTGGTCTAGTATATTTAAATTCAATGTCATATTTAAAATATAAATTATACCAATAGTTCATTAACATACATATTTTAATGATTCGAGAGTTGTTTAAAATGGCATTTGTTTTGTTTGTCATGCGGCCATGGTTATCTTTCTTAATTCACGAGTGATTAAAGATATTATGTAACATATTTCCGTAAACAGCGTCATTATGAAAAAAGAAATAAAACAATTTTTGTACGTGATGTCGGATACGAGATGCTTACTAGATTGTTAAAATATGCCAATAATCTACATCTGCATCGTTCAAAGTTTCAGTTTCATTTCATATCACAACGGTTACATATGTCTATTTTGTCACGAGCATAAATTAATTGGTTTCATACCAAATTTTTGAGATCACGAACGTCACTTATTTTCTATATACACTACCAAAAAGCTTCGTTCGTGTGGAAAGCTATGTTTGTTAAAATGGCCCAGCAAGGTTGAATTCTTTGGTTTCTTTTAACTTTACTTTTACGGATAGAAGACAATACGTACAAGCGGATCTTTTTGTTTAAACCTTATTTTTGGTTTCTTTTAAGTTTATTTTTTAACACTTTTACGGATAGAAGACAATACCTACAGGCAGATCTTTTTGTTTAAACGTTATTTTTGGTTTCTTTTAAGTTTATTTTTGAACACTTTTACGGATAGAAGACAATACCTACAGGCGGATCTTTTTGTTTAAACCTTATTTTTGGTTTCTTTTAAGTTTATTTTTTAATACTTTTACGGATAGACGACAATACTTACAGGCGGATCTTTTTGTTTAAACCTTATTTTTGGTTTCTTTTAAGTTTATTTTTTAACACTTTTACGGATAGAAGACAATACCTACAGGCGGATCTTTTTGTTTAAACCTTATTTTTGGTTTCTTTTAAGTTTATTTTTTAATACTTTTACGGATAGACGACAATACTTATAGGCGGATCTTTTTGTTTAAACTTTATTTTTGGTTTCTTTTAAGTTTATTTTTTAATACTTTTACGGATAGAAGACAATACCTACAGGCGGATCTTTTTGTTCAAATCTTATTTTACGTAGTCAGGATTAAGAAAGGATCTTCAAATCTTGAATGGATTGGGTAAACGATAACTTTAGTACCATGAAAATTGAACGCTATTTATAATTTGTTGATGATGTTAAGATATTGTCTCTTCCCGGATGTGCAGTGGATTGGCGATTTCTACAACTTGAGATCGAAGCTTTTGTTGGGCGGGGAAGATAAGTTTCAAAATGATCAAATGCTCAATTTTGGGCAAAAGAGTGAACGTGCATTTTTTTATTACACCAGCATATATGAAGCCCGCCAGCCTGAATTATTGACTCCTGATAGAATTGTAACATTTAATTTACGGATGCATCTGATTTTATATGACAAATGTGGCAGAAAACTAGGTTTTGTTTTGCCTGATGTTAGAAATGTGTTAGTACATCTGGGGTTGACGAGAAAGTAGGTACAGCCAGATGATTAAGTTATGCAATTAAAAATGTTGCGAATATTTACTGATTGATTTCGAGATTTCTTTCTTCACGGACATTTGAAGTTTCCACCGTTTTTGTAGCTCAGGAAAGACTTATATTTGAATTATTCGATGAAATAATTTTATATGGCGTATTATTAATATCTACTCAACAATTTCTTACATAACCTTTATATTGTTGCAATAGAGTAATTTAGGCTGGATAATGAAGAACTTCTCCAATTTCCTAGAGTTGATGTACAATAAAACATGGATGAGCACCATGGACGCAGCGTTATGTTGTATTTTTTTTTAATTCAAGTCTAGAATTACTCGTGATATTTACCTATTACAAAAAAACTGCTTCGCTGCCTGATATTTCATTTGTTGGATTTCTGTCTTCATTATTTTTTTGTCAAATTACTGTCAGACAAAACATCGTTTATTTATATATGATTTACAAACTTACTTACATATAGATCCCGATACTATTTCAACTGCTATTAATAACATAAATGGAGGTCTCTATCTGTTTGTAGGTTGTAATCAGTACGTTAAAATAATGATTTTGGTACTGGTACCTGGGTACCCTCGGCTAATGTTGTTTGCAATTAAATATTTATTTCTAAGAATTACACAACATATTTTTGAAATACCGTTATATGGGTATGCGATTTTAAATTTCGTAACTACTCAAAATACAGCTTTTTAAACGAAGATCAATAAAAACTTGGGTAAATATTGTAGAATTGAAGTATTTTAAAATTTAGTAACAAAGAAATAACGAAGTGTAACAAAGAAAATAAAGTTGGTAATAAAGAAATAGCAATATGTGACAAAAACAATAAAGTCAGCAACAGGGAAATAACGAGGTGTAATGACCGAAATAAAGTTGGTAATAAAGAAATAGCAAGGTGTAACAAAGACAATAAAATCGGCATCAAGCAAATAACGAGGTGTAACAAAGAAAATAAAGTTGGTAATAAAGAAATAGCAAGGTGTAACAAAGACAATAAAATCGGCATCAAGCAAATAACGAGATGTAACAAAGAAAATAAAGTTGGTAATAAAGAAATAGCAAGGTATAACAAACATAATAAAATCGGCGTCAAGCAAATAACTAGGAGTAACAAAGAAAATAAAATTGGTAATAAAGGAATAGCAAGGTGTAACAAAGATGATAAAGTCGGTAACAAGGAAATAGCGAGGTCTAAGGAAGGAAATAAGTTGGTAACAAAGATATAGCAAAGTGTAACAAAGATAATAAAGACGATAAAAAAAGAAGTTGTAATGTAGAAAATAAAGTTGATAACAAGGACGCAATGAGGCGATATAACAAAATAATATTGCTTTCTCGTTTGACCGATGACTTTGTAATCAATAAGCTGTGACAATAATATTGCAATTAAAGTTATTAACATCGGATATGAATGAGTATTTTATTACATTGAATGAGTATTTTATTACATGAATGAGTATTTTATTACATGAATGAGTATTATATGGAAGTCATCTGAATTTATATATAGTATTTTAAGCAAATGATTGCACTGTTAAATATTTAATAGCATGCTAATGAATTCTAAATGAACAGGAAATTTAACGAGCAAATGGTAGTTTTAAAGCCAATTTTAAGTATTATTATATTCATAGGTGAATAATAGGAAGTGTGGTTCAATGGTGCATTGATTTGTATATATAATTTAAATTTGATATTCAAAATAAATATGACGCATTAAATTATTTAAATATCGCATACAATCGGGTATATGGGTACCTAGGTAAGATAGTATTTATGTTTGAACATTTTTTGATGAAACGTTTGCGTCAAATGTTTGGGTTTAAAATCAGCATAATCCAGTTTTTAACATTTTACTTGAGAAACACAAAGCTCTTCATAGGGTAATATTATAAATCTAATTTAAATTTAATATTCAAAATAAATATGACACATTAAATTATTTAAATATCGCATAAAATAGTGTATATGCGTATCCAGGTCAGATAGTATTTGTTTTTGAAAGTTTGGGTTTAAAATCAGCATAATCCATTTTTAACATTTTACTTGAGAAACATAAAGCTCTTCATAGGGTAATATTAGAAATCTAATTTAAATTTAATATTCAAAATAAATATGACTCATTAAATTATTTAAATATCGCATACAATCGCGTATATGCGTATCTAGTTAAGATAGTAAATTATTTAATTATCGCATATAAACGCGTATATGCGTATCTAGGTAAGATAGTAAATTATTTAATTATCGCATATAAACGCGTATATGCGTATCTAGATAAGGTAGTATTTATTTTTGAAAATTTTCTCCTGAAATGTTTGTGTCAAATGTTTGGGTTTAAAATCAGCATAATCCAATTTTTAACATTTTACTTGAGAGAAACAAAGCTCTTCACAGAGTAATATTAGAAATTGGTTATTTTATTCTTATATTTTTAAATGCTTTACGTAGTTATTAGAATTCAGTTATTCTAATAAACTCCTCATTTTCATTGTAACCTTCCTTAACAAAAATTTGTTTGATGTACAGCTAATTTTTTTTATAGCCAAATTAGATGCGATTGGGTTAAGTTTGAGCTTACTTCATTTAACAAGTCTGAAACGTTGTTATGAGAACATATTTTTTTTCTTTAAACAATGGAATTTGGGTTTCTGTACCCCAATGTCTCACATGTAAGTTGTACAAAATTTTCAGCTTTCCGTAGCGGAGATGAAAATGAAACATTTAAGTTCTCACTTCCGGACCTGTACGCACGTCTTGCTTTTACAATCTTATAGATTCTAAACCTTTTAAATGTAAAGGTTGAAATGTTCATATAAATTAACACTTATAAAATTCATTACTTTTCCCACCTTCTTATTCCAAACCTAAAAAAAATTGACAAAATTGTTATAAGTGCGCACTGAGGTTTAGGTAGAGGGAAGAACATACACTTCTAGAATTCATAATATTCTATTTGTCGTAAAAAGTTAATTAATCAAACTCAAATTGGTTAGAAGTGCATAATTCGTATTCCGCCCAATTGCATTCCGCCCAGAATTCCTCACATCTGCCAATGAAGGATTTAGCAAAAATAAAAGTTTTCGTCATGAGAAAAAGTTTTTGTTGAAAAACTTTTTCTGTAAAACCTTATAGTTCAGCATAGATTGCTGTAAAGTTTGTCAAACAAAAACTTTTTCTCACGACGAAAATTTTTATTTTCTCTACATCGAAATAAACATTTCAACGGAAATAAACATTTTAATCGTTTATAGCAACTAATCGCGCTAGAATTATTCAATCCTGATGATTTTTAATCTATACTAAACTCTCAATGTTCGCAATTTGTTCATATTTTCTGAGCGATCGTCTTGGTGATAAAGAAGAAGAACAAGATTGCCTGGAAATTTTCGTTATAACATCTTGAAATTCCCTTGAAATTTTCGTCATAACATTTTGAAATTCCCTTGACATTTTCTTTATAATATCTTGAAATTCCCTTGAAATTTTTATTATGACATCTTGAAATTCCCTTGAAATTTTTGTCATAACATCTTGAAATTCCCTTGAAATTTTCGTTATGACATCTTAAAATTCCTTTGAAATTTTCATTGTAACATCTTGAAATTACCTTGAAATTTTCGTCATAACATCTTGAAATTTCCTTGAAATTTTCGTCGTAACATCTTAAAATTCCCTTGAAATTTTCGTCATAACATCTTGAAATTCAATTGAAATATTCGTAATAACATCTTGAAATTCTCTTCAAATTTTCGTTATAACATCTTGAAATTCCCTTGAAATTTTCGTTACATCTTGAAATTCTATCTATCACTATCAAAATAAATATTTTTTATAATTTACGGATAATTGAGCCATCATACTCTATCTCTGTCTAATTTCTAATTTACGTCGAGTAGTTTCCGAGAAATCACCGCGAAGTGATTCCTTAAGTAATTTTGTCACGGAACACTAAAAAATATATTGGAATTTTTTTTAACTATTATTTTTTAACTTATCTAAATGTTGACGTGGTCTAAAGGTTGCGTCGTTGAACCAAAGGTTGCGCGCATCACACGTGATTGGCACATGTTTCACGAATACACAAATTTGCTTTTAAAGTGGTACATACACAATTCGAAACGCGCGCGAGTTGAAATTCACGCTATGAGGTCCTGAACCAAAAAAATTGCAGTATTGTAATTATTTAACGTCTGTTTAATTATTTTCATTGAAAATTTTTAAACAGACATTTATTTTTTTAAATTTTTGTTCCTTTGTATTCCTTTTTATACTCCCTCGCATATGTGTCTCTTGTATTTCTAGAACGGTTACACATAATTTCGATTTAATTTTGCATCCTGAGAATACGACAAAACCGGAAGCTCGAAAAGTCGAAGATTGTGATTGAATTATCATTTCCCTTAAATACCCCTCCTCCTGTGTTTTAAACAAAAATGTTTAATTCCTCATTTTGGAAGTGAAAACTTCTTTTGTCCAATTTTTCTGATGGAAAAAAATTGCGTTAGAAATTATACTCCTTTATCATAGCACAAGAATAACTTTATTTAGCAAGCAAATAATTAATGGAAATAAAATAGTAAAAATACTGGAGCGTGATTATAAATACGGTTGGTCAAAACTAAATTTAATTAAATTATTAATAATATCAATAATAATAATAATTATTATTGTTTTGTTTTAAATTTTATTTAAATTTTTTTTATTAAAATCATGAATTTAATTCTAAAATTGAATTAAAATATTTTAAAAATTTAAATAAATACTCAATATTCAATTGAATATAAAGGGGTGTACATAATGAATTGCTAAATTTACTGAAACACTCTAAATAAAGTTTAATTGACAATGAAAATAAGTGAATATGCTGAAAATTTATTGTAATTTATTAAGTATTTAAGAAATTATAAAGTAATAATTTACAATGTAAATAAATAAAGAAACTCAACCTCACTTAGAGAAATACACTTTAGGCACTATTTCTATCAGAAATATTCACAATTAATAAATGTTTTTTATTAAATTACTAAAATTATTATTTAAAAGGACAGATATAATTTAGATTTCCTTCAATATAAAACACGTGTTGTGTGTTTACAAATACCCCAATAACTGTCATGAATATAGTATCAATCACTATAGGCATATAAATACTCGTATCTGTTTAGTGAGCAACTTCACCCTATCGATTTTTGTTGCACCATCCTATCGATTTTTGTTGCATCGTGCGTGCGCATGTGCGCATCGTAAAATTTCACTCTCATCATTTTTCCATGACACGCCTAAAGAAGTATATTTTTATAAATTGCTAGTTCGCGTCGGGTCACGAGTGCGGTGCGCTTCCGGTATGCTCAGCGGTAGGCCGAGTACGGCCGAATGATTCGATACGCTTCGAGTATACCCGGCAGTAGACTGAGCACAGCCGTATGGCCGATTGTTTGCGGTCAGGAAGAAACTGCGTATTCGCATAACTGCGAGAAGAGAAAAAACTGCGGGTTCGAGTAACGCGTCTCGTGTATCTTCAGTGGCGGACCGAGTATACCCGAACGAGAGAGTAGTCCCTTCCTCCTACCCTCCAATGTAGTCAGTATATAAATTGGCCTATAATAATGAAGATGCAGCTTTTCTCTTTAGATAAGTGTGTTTTTTTTATTGTATTGTGTATTTTGTATATAATAACATACCTTTGTAAATAAACTGAAATTACTTGTATAAATTAATATTTCATATTTATTGTGATCTTATTAATCAACTTTTAATTAATTAACATTTAATTAACTTCACTTTTTTAAATTTTCCTATTCAAATTTTCCACATACACAGTTCTATTATCTTGTTTGCTAAAAATTTTCACTTCTACCGTGTGGGTTTAAGCACATCCATTTTTTAACCTACAAATCTGTTTAGAAGTTTTTGCAACATGCCTGAAGAGTCTACAGTTTTGATATCTTAAGCGAATTTTATCCTTCTGTTCCGATCCAGCCTCACTATAAAGCATAATGATATGCATATCAGTATCAAAGTTAATTCCTGATTTAGTAGTTATATTACGATAACAATGAAACAGAGAAAGACAATAAAATGAGAAAAAACAATTTTTTTATCTCCTATTTGGATTTTTTAAAAATACCTTCAATATATTTACACAATTCTGTTACAAATCACCCGTAATGACTTTCGATGCTGAAACGTGGATATTTCTGGTTGGCCTGATCCATAAATTTAAAGTCGCTCAGCGACCGAAGGAAAGAGCTACGCTCAGAGTCTCCCTAAAGGATCAACAAACTGAAGTAGCGATGGGCAGGTCATATTTGTTGAAGAAGCAATAGAATAAACGAATTCTCGAGTGGAGACCACGCACTTGGGAGTGCAATGTAGGAACGCCCCCAGCCAGACAATAAGTCAAAATACCAGTATCTTGACATATCTAATTGATTGTTGTTTTGGGCATGTTGACTTCCTTGTGCGGACATTCAATATTTGGGTCTTTTTGTATTAAATCACTATGTGACGCGTGTTTGTTATGAATGTACAAGGTTTGTGTGTAATGGTTATCTAATTAAATTGTTATAACAAATATGAATGATATATGTATATGTTAATTTGGTAATGTTTTGGAAGCGAATTTAGCATCAAAACAATTGTATTGTTTTTAATTTGTGGAAAGAAATACAGGATATGGTTTTAACTTAAGATACTTATTTTCTTTGTTACTATATGGAGAAAAAACTTAGATAGACGTAAAATACTTACATTATATTTTATCCTGTAATTGTCGCAATATGCTGAAAAACTAGGTATATGTTAGTTTGGCGATGTTTTGAAAGCAAATTTAGCATCAAAACAATTGTATTGTTTTTAATTTTTGGAAAGAAATATATGATATCGTTTTAACTTAAGATACTTATATTCTTTGTTACTATATGGAGAAGAAACTTTGATAAATATAAAATACTCACATTATATGTTATCCTGTAATTGTCGCAATATGCTGAAAAACTAATACTAGAGTAAAAATCAAACCAGGTAGATCGACGACCAAAAAAAGTAGGCGAGAAACGGTTGGATGCGAAAGATGGAGGACCGAGTGTGGTGACAGACCTTGGGAAAGGTCTATGTCCAGAAGAGGACAGTTATTGGCTGATGATTATTTCCCGATGCATCCGAGCGGTTAAGTAAGAACTGGCTCGCCAGTGATTACTACTCTTCGCAGTTTTTAACGAGACATGGTGTATTTAGTGCCAGCTTGTTCACATTTACCTTTAAAGATACATCGGCACGTTCTTGCGGTTTCTAAACGCAGGATATGGATAATTCTCGAGTTGCAGTGAGCACGATGAAGAGCGTTTTTGTTGGAGAACAGTCGTCACAAAATTAAAATAGAATCACGCGGAGTTTCAGAACGTGGTATCTTTAGTCATCGTGACTTGGTTGAGAATGGATCGATCCTTGAGTCATTTAGAGCGTTCACAAAGTGCCTCCTCGTAAAAATAGAGATACTAAATGGCTCATTGCATGGAGTCAGTTTTTAATCTAGTTGGGTGGAATTGCTGGAAGTTAGATATGGGGAACTATTAGAATAACTTCGAAGTCCCTTCCTTTTGTATGAGGGGAGGTTACTAATCATAGAAGAGCTGAAACAATTCGGGTGGAAGGCGGGGATAGGTTGATTATAATGATTTGGAATGATACAAATACTGTTCTGTGATTATTATTTATTTATTTATCTACTTTAATGTATCTAATTGATACGTATGGCGGACTTATTGCTACGAAAGCAATCTCTTACAGCCAACCATAATACCAGTCCAGCCCCGCTCGACGAGCGGCCGGGAATCGACCCGGGTCCCCACGGTGTGCCCCGCCGCCAAAGGCCGTATGCCTTGGGATTAACCCAACACACCACGGTGACGACGATTATTATATTGAGAATAAGGAAAAGAGAAAACCCTTTTCATTAGTTTTCAATAAAACTGCGCTAAATAATGTGTATTTAAGTAATATATCTGTGTTGAAGGGAAGACATGTTTGTAGTTCAGAAAACAATAAAGACGTAAATAAAACTAATTGAACTGAGATAGTGCGCAGGCCAATTCCCATATAAGACGCAGCGTCGTTTACACGAACCATTTTGATAAAGTTTTGGCTGTATATCTTAATAATAATTAAAATATAAAGCTAATATTTTAATGTAATAAGATAAACTATACACAGAGTTTTTCAAATTTCATATATCGGGCTTTATTTGAGTTTCAAATATGGACCTAGAAAAAATCTGTCAAGCATGAGTACAACTCGCACTACGAGGACTCCGTACAAATTTAGGCACGTATTAACATTTAAGAGTAAATAGTATTTATATTAAATTTTTTATGGGTATTAATTTTTCAAAACGTAAATACAATAACTTTTACAGGCGTTAAAACAAGGTGTACATTTAAAAAAAATTAAGATCTAGGATAATCGCTGTATCTTTGTAGAATTTTTGTGTAAGTTTCTTAAAATACTATTTTGTCATAATTGTAAATTGAGTAATTTCGAAAATAAAGGGACCGGACATATTTTTTTACATTTTTAGGGTTCGGTACCTCAAAATGAAAAAACGTTGTAGGATCACTTCGTTATCCGTCTGTTGTCTGTGTGTTTGTATGTCAAGATCATTTTTCTCGGGAATCCGTGGAAGTATCAAGTTAAAATTAATAACAAATACTTTTACTCCATTCAATTTGAAAAGAGAATGTCCATAAACAATGAGATTTGACAGTTCAGGTATTGTCAAACTTTTTCCTATAGTCACGTTAGTTATTTAATGTGGATTTATTTGGTATGTGTGATTAAAAAATACATATTTTATATTAGTGTGCATAATTGCACTGTATACATACGTAATTTATATTAAATAGGTTATATTTTATATTTAAGACAAATTCAGATAAGTAAGATGAAGTGTTTCGAACAATTTATAAGTATTACTGTTACAAAAAAAGAACATGTAATAAAATAATACCAAAAATTTCGATAGAAATAGTCGTTTAATTAAATATTAATTTATACATAAAATTATTACAAAGTAATCACAAATACTTAATTTCTGAGTAAATATTAAATTATTTTTTTTAAAACGAACTAATGTATAAAAATACACGAAATACAATAATATTTCACAGAAAAAATACACTACATACATATCACAATGAATCTGGGCTTTACATCAATATCCAAAGATGGTTATGCCTAATGTTAGTGTCGGTGAGGCCCGGCCTTTTGCCGATATCACTAAGAAATAGTATTACAGAACATATCATATCTATTGCAGAACATATTCGCAAAACATATTCATCATAAATCTATCTATTACATCGTATATCAACAGTAACAATGTTTGTTCAGCCATGTCGCGGGGCTTGTTAATCCAACGTACATTTATATATGGCCACTTTAATACAATTGTTAGGCTTCTTGTTTGTACAACAGGCGGACAAATAGATAATCATACATTGGCTGTCCTCAAAACTAATAATTTAAATTTATTGGACGTACATATCCGAATAGAGAAACAATGTTTATAACCCCGCAAAATTCATAAATTCAAATCGGTATTTTTATCTGATAAACTGATGATTTCATAAAACTCGAACGAAAATATAGTTTTAAAATAATATTATTAAGTAGGTCTCAAGGTGTATTGACCATAAAAATGGATATTACATTTCTTCCCTTTCTAATATCTATTCAAATATTTTTCAGATTATTCGAGTAGTATAAAAATTAATATAGGTATGTCAATTTGAAACAAATATTGAATTATTTTGTCGAAGATTTTGACATGAGGTAAACATTATATTTTCTGCAGCCATTGATATATTACGAAACTGCAAACGTAAATATATGTTTTTTTTCAGAATAATATTTCAATTATTATATTATTTTCCCCTTAGTACACTATGTCGCTCATAATGCGTTTTCTTATTGTAAGACTATTAAAATGCGTCATAACGAATCGCTGCAAATGCACATTAATATACATATATATATATATATATATATATATATACATATATATATACATACATACATATATATATATACATACATATATATATATATATATATATATATATATAGACGATCAACCGAAAAATTTTATTGTCTTTGCTCCATATATCCTGAGCTAAGATTGTGAGCGATTGCTACTCGAAGGTGTATGTTGCTGTATACATTTCCTATTGTATCAATTTAAAAAGTAAGTGTTTTTAAACATCAAACTTTGAATTTACCTCAGATTTTTTTAGTACGTTGATATTTGATATTGTAGTGTTAATACTTTTAAAAGTTATTATGTTTTTACTGCTTTTTCATTGAATCTAATAACCTGTCAATAACATAACTTGAAATCGAATAACAAATTCATAAGTAGCGCTAAATTTATATTTCAGATTATACTTTCCAGATTATGCTTACATATCTGATAATCTTAAAAATTACAAAGTTATTGAAGAGGATTCAATGATACTTGAGAATCCTACATCTGAACGGGTTCAAGAAGAACTACTACCAATAGTGCCTTCAACATCAAGATCTAATAATGATGCTCACAAAAAGATACCTCAAAAAGGCACGCCTTCAAAGTACCTGACTGACACGTGCCTAGTTGTAGAACTTACTAAGTTGTGCTGGTTACTAACGTTCGGAAACGGTCCATGCAAGTAGTAAAGGTAATCATATCTCCGGATTACATTAGTGAAAAAAAGGAAGAGGAAATTAAAAATAAGATTATGAAGAAAAAAAATCAATATTAAAAAGCAAAGAATTAAATTGGATTGAAGTTCTGAGGGAGAAGAAGCGATAGAATTAGCCAGTAAACATTCCGGTCCCGAAGATAATATAAATGATTGCGGGAGATACGGTGAAAATTACTACGAGACTGAAAAAACAGATCAGCTGAATGTATTTCTTATAAATGATGGTTGCATGAAAATTGCACTCTGTTCAACAATTTTCGCAATCCTTGTGACAAGAAAGTAAAGAAATAAGAAACAGAAAAGAAAAACTTACACGAGAAAAAGGGAAAAACGTTACGAAAAAGGCAAAGAGGGAAAAAATAGCCCAGAAATTAAATTACCATCTTATCCTTACATGAGCGGCCAACTTATAACGGATATTAACATTAAAGCCTTTTCTAACGTTTTTTGAATAAATATGTCTACCATTAAGAATAATTTACGAAAATATACATCGAAATAAGAGTAAAAGCTCAGTTTTTATAAAAATATTATCCTAAAGTACGTATATAATATGTAGGCCATACCGGAATATATTGTAGTACCAACACTTATTTAAAAAGAAAATAACATGTCACTATGTTTGTTTAATTATCTATACGCCAAATATGACATAAGTATATCTGTATATAATGCCGTAAAATCTAGAAATAAAGCAGCGTAAGCTGACATTTTGCCGCTATCTCACTCTAACGCCTTATAAAATTAATGAATAGTATATATGCTACAGGCTTTTTCGGCATCAAAATTTCTATTATTTTCACGAAATGTTTGAAATGCCTGCTAATTTCGCCAAAAAAATGGAGGGTTGTCCATTTTTAACATATAAAATTATATAATTCGTGTCAGTAAAATAATGGTGTAATACTTGTATTTACAACATTTTTCATAGTGAAACTTTTTGAAGTTAATGTTTTTTTTTATTACGTATATAATTTTATAATACTCTGGGTATAATACATTGAATTTTATAAATTGTCGTCAGCTGATCGAATATAAATTTGTGCCAACCATGTTCTAACTGTCAAATGCGATTGTTTACAAAATTTTTCTCTTGAATTGAATTTTCTTTTTAAGTGTGCACCATGTTTTAACGCCTGTGAAAGTTATATATGGGTCTACGGTCCCTTGGAGCTGTACAAAATCAACGTAATAAAAAATATGGCTATATTTTAACATTCGCGAATAAATCAAAACTAACTTGTACGGATGCCCGTTGACCTAGAATCATTAAATTTGGCAAGAAGCAAGACGTCACAGCACAAGTAAAATCTTATCCTAAAGTAGTTAATTTCTAATTATATCACATAAAAAATATTTTATTTAAACATGTGCCTTTGAAAGATATAATAGACGACATATTTTCATTTTAAAAATTTAAAATTTTGTAAATAGTTTAAGAGAATTATTATGCACCATTAAATGTTTATAAATGTCTAGCTAATGTGCTTGACAGGTTTTTTACTGCATCTCTTACGGTATACCACGTAAAACTATGAAAAGAATATCTTTAAGATACTTATAACTGGTTCTTTTAAAACATCTGCTACACTATACATAAAAAAATCCAGCACTCCTTGCCTCCCTCCTTCTTAATTGTCCACATGAATATATTTGAGTGTTAGCTACAGTGCGTATTAGAAATGTGCGGGTTAACATGTTTTACTGCGATGTCAAATTTCAAGCTATAGAAGCTTGAAATTTGACATCAGTCAAGAGGTTTCTGAGAAAAACGTCTGTGACAGATAGGACGACTGGTACGTGCGCACTTGTTTGAGCAGTAAACGAAACTGAGCCGTCACGTTTGGATCGGTGACGCTGAATTGGGCAAACTCGTTCTCTTCGGCATCGGTCAAGTGTGTTCATTGTTCGGGTAATCTCGGCTCCCTTCGACATTGACCAGTTAGTTCATTGTCTAACACGGAGTGAATCGTTTCAAGTATTACGTTTTATTTTTGATTAATATATTATTTGAGTAGAATTCAATATAATATGTGTATGTTATTGTGTACACGGTGTCTGGGAATAAGTGTCGGACAAAGAAAGACGCTATTCGTTGGCTATAAAGGAATAAATTGAAGTTGAAATAAAACATAAAACACGCCCTTTTTCTAATTGAGTGCAAAGAACAATTACACGTAACTCTTTTTAACACACTCAATACTTGCCTGGAGCGCGGTACTTACCCGGGCAGCAGCTGAGCGGCGTTGAAAAATATGCGCAAGTATCGTGTGTACGAAAAAGATGACAAATAATTATTAATATTATTTTAAATTTTCTGAAAAAAAGTCATCTTTTAAATTTTATTTTGACGACAATCAACTACTTTCCAGTCAACGAATAACGTCTTTCTTTGTCCGACACTTATTCCCGGACACCGTGTTTAATCAGTGTAATAATTCAAGTGTACACAGTTAGTGTTTAATATTTTATTTGAAAGTAGTTTAATATAACACGCGTATGTTATTTTATATAATCAGTGTAATATTTCAAGTGTATATAGTTAGTATTTAATATTTTATTTGAGACTAAATTAAAATAATACACGTATATTAGTGAAGTGTATACAGTTAGTGTTTAATATTTTATTTGAGAGTAGTTCAATATAACACGCGTATGTTATTTTATATAATCAGTGTAATATTTCAAGTGTATACAGTTAGTATTTATTATTTTGAGAGTAATTTAAAATAATACGCGTATATCAGTGAAGTGTATACAGTTAGTGTTTAATATTTTATTTGAGAGTAGTTCAATATAACATGCGTATGTTATTTTATATAATTAGTATAATATTTCAAGTGTATACAGTTAGTATTTAATATTTTATTTGAGAGTAATTTAAAATAATACACGTATATTAGTGAAGTGTATACAGTTAGTGTTTAATATTTTATTTGAGAGTAGTTCAATATAACATGTGTATGTTATTTTATATAATCAGTGTAATATTTCAAGTGTATACAGTTAGTATTTAATATTTTATTTGAGAGTAATTTAAAATAATACGCGTATATTAGTGAAGTGTATACAGTTAGTGTTTAATATTTTATTTGAGAGTAGTTTAATATAACATGCGTATGTTATTTTATATAATTAGTGTAATATTTCAAGTGTATACAGTTAGTATTTAATATTTTATTTGAGAGTAATTTAAAATAATACGCGTATATTAGTGAAGTGTATACAGTTAATGTTTAATATTTTATTTGAGAGTAGTTTAATATAACATGCGTATGATATTTTATATTATCAGTGTAATATTTCAAAGTGTATACAGTTAGTATTTAATATTTTATTTGAGAGTAATTTAATATAACACGGGTATATTATTTTATATAATCAGTGTAATATTTCAAGTGTATACAGTTAGTATTTAATATTTTATTTGAGAGTAATTTAAAATAATACATATATATTAGTGAAGTGTATACAGTTAGTGTTTAATATTTTATTTGAGAGTAGTTCAATATAACATGCGTATGTTATTTTATATAATTAGTGTAATATTTCAAGTGTATACAGTTAGTATTTAATATTTTATTTGAGATTAATTTAAAATAATACACGTATATTAGTGAAGTGTATACAGTTAGTGTTTAATATTTTATTTGAGAGTAGTTCAATATAACATGTGTATGTTATTTTATATAATTAGTGTAATATTTCAAGTGTATACAGTTAGTATTTAATATTTTATTTGAGAGTAATTTAAAATAATACACGTATATTAGTGAAGTGTATACAGTTAGTGTTTAATATTTTATTTGAGAGTAGTTCAATATAACATGCGTATGTTATTTTATATAATTAGTGTAATATTTCATGTGTATACAGTTAGTATTTAATATTTTATTTGAGAGTAATTTAAAATAATACACGTATATTAGTGAAGTGTATACAGTTAGTATTTAATATTTTATTTGAGAGTAGTTCAATATAACACGCGTATGTTATTTTATATAATCAGTGTAATATTTCAAGTGTATACAGTTAGTATTTAATATTTTGAGAGTAATTTAAAATAATACGCGTATATCAGTGAAGTGTATACAGTTAGTGTTTAATATTTTATTTGAGAGTAGTTCAATATAACATGCGTATGTTATTTTATATAATTAGTATAATATTTCAAGTGTATACAGTTAGTATTTAATATTTTATTTGAGAGTAATTTAAAATAATACACGTATATTAGTGAAGTGTATACAGTTAGTGTTTAATATTTTATTTGAGAGTAGTTCAATATAACACGCGTATGTTATTTTATATAATCAGTGTAATATTTCAAGTGTATACAGTTAGTATTTAATATTTTGAGAGTAATTTAAAATAATACGCGTATATCAGTGAAGTGTATACAGTTAGTGTTTAATATTTTATTTGAGAGTAGTTCAATATAACATGCGTATGTCATTTTATATAATTAGTATAATATTTCAAGTGTATACAGTTAGTATTTAATATTTTATTTGAGAGTAATTTAAAATAATACACGTATATTAGTGAAGTGTATACAGTTAGTGTTTAATATTTTATTTGAGAGTAGTTCAATATAACATGTGTATGTTATTTTATATAATCAGTGTAATATTTCAAGTGTATACAGTTAGTTTTTAATATTTTATTTGAGAGTAATTTAAAATAATACGCGTATATTAGTGAAGTGTATACAGTTAGTGTTTAATAATTTATTTGAGAGTAGTTTAATATAACATGCGTATGTTATTTTATATAATTAGTGTAATATTTCAAGTGTATACAGTTAGTATTTAATATTTTATTTGAGAGTAATTTAAAATAATACACGTATATTAGTGAAGTGTATACAGTTAATGTTTAATATTTTATTTGAGAGTAGTTTAATATAACATGCGTATGATATTTTATATTATCAGTGTAATATTTCAAAGTGTATACAGTTAGTATTTAATATTTTATTTGAGAGTAATTTAATATAACACGGGTATATTATTTTATATAATCAGTGTAATATTTCAAGTGTATACAGTTAGTATTTAATATTTTATTTGAGAGTAATTTAAAATAATACACATATATTAGTGAAGTGTATACAGTTAGTGTTTAATATTTTATTTGAGAGTAGTTCAATATAACATGCGTATGTTATTTTATATAATTAGTGTAATATTTCAAGTGTATACAGTTAGTATTTAATATTTTATTTGAGAGTAATTTAAAATAATACACGTATATTAGTGAAGTGTATACAGTTAGTGTTTAATATTTTATTTGAGAGTAGTTCAATATAACATGTGTATGTTATTTTATATAATTAGTGTAATATTTCAAGTGTATACAGTTAGTATTTAATATTTTATTTGAGAGTAATTTAAAATAATACACGTATATTAGTGAAGTGTATACAGTTAGTCTTTAATATTTTATTTGAGAGTAGTTCAATATAACATGCGTATGTTATTTTATATGATTAGTGTAATATTTCAAGTGTATACAGTTAGTATTTAATATTTTATTTGAGACTAATTTAAAATAATACACGTATATTAGTGAAGTGTATACAGTTAGTGTTTAATATTTTATTTGAGAGTAGTTCAATATAACACGTGTATGTTATTTTATATAATCAGTGTAATATTTCAAGTGTATACAGTTAGTGTTTAATATTTTATTTGAGAGTAGTTCAATATAACATGCGTATGTTATTTTATATAATTAGTATAATATTTCAAGTGTATACAGTTAGTATTTAATATTTTATTTGAGAGTAATTTAAAATAATACACGTATATTAGTGAAGTGTATACAGTTAGTGTTTAATATTTTATTTGAGAGTAGTTCAATATAACATGTGAATGTTATTTTATATAATCAGTGTAATATTTCAAGTGTATACAGTTAGTATTTAATATTTTATTTGAGAGTAATTTAAAATAATACACGTATATTAGTGAAGTGTATACAGTTAGTCTTTAATATTTTATTTGAGAGTAGTTCAATATAACATGCGTATGTTATTTTATATGATTAGTGTAATATTTCAAGTGTATACAGTTAGTATTTAATATTTTATTTGAGACTAATTTAAAATAATACACGTATATTAGTGAAGTGTATACAGTTAGTGTTTAATATTTTATTTGAGAGTAGTTCAATATAACACGTGTATGTTATTTTATATAATTAGTGTAATATTTCAAGTGTATACAGTTAGTATTTAATATTTTATTTGAGAGTAATTTAAAATAATACGCGTATATTAGTGAAGTGTATACAGTTAATGTTTAATATTTTATTTGAGAGTAGTTTAATATAACATGCGTATGATATTTTATATTATCAGTGTAATATTTCAAAGTGTATACAGTTAGTATTTAATATTTTATTTGAGAGTAATTTAATATAACACGGGTATATTATTTTATATAATCAGTGTAATATTTCAGGTGTATACAGTTAGTATTTAATATTTTATTTGAGAGTAATTTAAAATAATACACATATATTAGTGAAGTGTATACAGTTAGTGTTTAATATTTTATTTGAGAGTAGTTCAATATAACATGTGTATGTTATTTTATATAATTAGTGTAATATTTCAAGTGTATACAGTTAGTATTTAATATTTTATTTGAGAGTAATTTAAAATAATACACGTATATTAGTGAAGTGTATACAGTTAGTGTTTAATATTTTATTTGAGAGTAGTTCAATATAACATGTGTATGTTATTTTATATAATTAGTGTAATATTTCAAGTGTATACAGTTAGTATTTAATATTTTATTTGAGAGTAATTTAAAATAATACACGTATATTAGTGAAGTGTATACAGTTAGTGTTTAATATTTTATTTGAGAGTAGTTCAATATAACATGTGTATGTTATTTTATATAATCAGTGTAATATTTCAAGTGTATACAGTTAGTATTTAATATTTTATTTGAGAGTAATTTAAAATAATACGCGTATATTAGTGAAGTGTATACAGTTAGTGTTTAATATTTTATTTGAGAGTAGTTTAATATAACATGCGTATGTTATTTTATATAATTAGTGTAATATTTCAAGTGTATACAGTTAGTATTTAATATTTTATTTGAGAGTAATTTAAAATAATACGCGTATATTAGTGAAGTGTATACAGTTAATGTTTAATATTTTATTTGAGAGTAGTTTAATATAACATGCGTATGATATTTTATATTATCAGTGTAATATTTCAAAGTGTATACAGTTAGTATTTAATATTTTATTTGAGAGTAATTTAATATAACACGGGTATATTATTTTATATAATCAGTGTAATATTTCAGGTGTATACAGTTAGTATTTAATATTTTATTTGAGAGTAATTTAAAATAATACACATATATTAGTGAAGTGTATACAGTTAGTGTTTAATATTTTATTTGAGAGTAGTTCAATATAACATGCGTATGTTATTTTATATAATTAGTGTAATATTTCAAGTGTATACAGTTAGTATTTAATATTTTATTTGAGATTAATTTAAAATAATACACGTATATTAGTGAAGTGTATACAGTTAATGTTTAATATTTTATTTGAGAGTAGTTCAATATAACATGTGTATGTTATTTTATATAATTAGTGTAATATTTCAAGTGTATACAGTTAGTATTTAATATTTTATTTGAGAGTAATTTAAAATAATACACGTATATTAGTGAAGTGTATACAGTTAGTGTTTAATATTTTATTTGAGAGTAGTTCAATATAACATGTGTATGTTATTTTATATAATTAGTGTAATATTTCAAGTGTATACAGTTAGTATTTAATATTTTATTTGAGAGTAATTTAAAATAATACACGTATATTAGTGAAGTGTATACAGTTAGTGTTTAATATTTTATTTGAGAGTAGTTCAATATAACATGTGTATGTTATTTTATATAATTAGTGTAATATTTCAAGTGTATACAGTTAGTATTTAATATTTTATTTGAGATTAATTTAAAATAATACACGTATATTAGTGAAGTGTATACAGTTAGTGTTTAATATTTTATTTGAGAGTAGTTCAATATAACATGTGTATGTTATTTTATATAATTAGTGTAATATTTCAAGTGTATACAGTTAGTATTTAATATTTTATTTGAGAGTAATTTAAAATAATACACGTATATTAGTGAAGTGTATACAGTTAGTCTTTAATATTTTATTTGAGAGTAGTTCAATATAACATGCGTATGTTATTTTATATGATTAGTGTAATATTTCAAGTGTATACAGTTAGTATTTAATATTTTATTTGAGACTAATTTAAAATAATACACGTATATTAGTGAAGTGTATACAGTTAGTGTTTAATATTTTATTTGAGAGTAGTTCAATATAACACGTGTATGTTATTTTATATAATCAGTGTAATATTTCAAGTGTATACAGTTAGTGTTTAATATTTTATTTGAGAGTAGTTCAATATAACATGCGTATGTTATTTTATATAATTAGTATAATATTTCAAGTGTATACAGTTAGTATTTAATATTTTATTTGAGAGTAATTTAAAATAATACACGTATATTAGTGAAGTGTATACAGTTAGTGTTTAATATTTTATTTGAGAGTAGTTTAATATAACATGCGTATGTTATTTTATATAATTAGTGTAATATTTCAAGTGTATACAGTTAGTATTTAATATTTTATTTGAGAGTAATTTAAAATAATACGCGTATATTAGTGAAGTGTATACAGTTAATGTTTAATATTTTATTTGAGAGTAGTTTAATATAACATGCGTATGATATTTTATATTATCAGTGTAATATTTCAAAGTGTATACAGTTAGTATTTAATATTTTATTTGAGAGTAATTTAATATAACACGGGTATATTATTTTATATAATCAGTGTAATATTTCAGGTGTATACAGTTAGTATTTAATATTTTATTTGAGAGTAATTTAAAATAATACACATATATTAGTGAAGTGTATACAGTTAGTGTTTAATATTTTATTTGAGAGTAGTTCAATATAACATGTGTATGTTATTTTATATAATTAGTGTAATATTTCAAGTGTATACAGTTAGTATTTAATATTTTATTTGAGAGTAATTTAAAATAATACACGTATATTAGTGAAGTGTATACAGTTAGTGTTTAATATTTTATTTGAGAGTAGTTCAATATAACATGTGTATGTTATTTTATATAATTAGTGTAATATTTCAAGTGTATACAGTTAGTATTTAATATTTTATTTGAGAGTAATTTAAAATAATACACGTATATTAGTGAAGTGTATACAGTTAGTGTTTAATATTTTATTTGAGAGTAGTTCAATATAACATGTGTATGTTATTTTATATAATTAGTGTAATATTTCAAGTGTATACAGTTAGTATTTAATATTTTATTTGAGAGTAATTTAAAATAATACACGTATATTAGTGAAGTGTATACAGTTAGTGTTTAATATTTTATTTGAGAGTAGTTCAATATAACATGTGTATGTTATTTTATATAATTAGTATAATATTTCAAGTGTATACAGTTAGTATTTAATATTTTATTTGAGAGTAATTTAAAATAATACACGTATATTAGTGAAGTGTATACAGTTAGTGTTTAATATTTTATTTGAGAGTAGTTCAATATAACATGCGTATGTTATTTTATATAATTAGTGTAATATTTCAAGTGTATACAGTTAGTATTTAATATTTTATTTGAGAGTAATTTAAAATAATACACGTATATTAGTGAAGTGTATACAGTTAGTGTTTAATATTTTATTTGAGAGTAGTTCAATGTAACACGCGTATGTTATTCTATTTTTTATTTTAGTTTTCACTTCTATCGTGTGGTTATAAGCACAAACCAGGTTTTTGTCGTGATAACGTCTTAAAAATCGATTAACACTGGCTGCACGCATGAAAAAGTGTCACGTTCCCACTGAGACTGAGCGTGCAAGCGAGAGCGCGGACAAGTGATAGAGAGGCACGATCCGCCCAAGCGTCGGAATGTATCTCTTTTCTCGCGTGATGTCAGAGCTAGCAATTCGACAACCATCGATTTGACTTTTTCAAGACACATTACACTTGAAACACTCCCCTTGATTTCGTACTTTTCCTATCATCGTCCTATCCTTAACAGAATAACGCAGATTGGAAGATCTTAAATATAAAACATTTACATAAGTTGTAAATAAATTGTTAATAGCACATTGTTACTTGTAATTAATCTGTATAATTTAAGTAAAAAAATATTTAAATTAGCGAGTGTAAATAAATGTTAATTTATCGAAAAAATTGTAATTTTCAATTAACTCCTTTGTATTATACAAAATAATAATAATTCAATTTAATTCATAAAAGTATGTAATTTTTCATCAATGTTTCTTTATGACGTTATCACGTAAAACTATCGTCCGTAAACCGACTTTACAGACAACCAATTTTTTTTTCACATCAGCATGTTTAGTGGATATTGTAAGTAATATTGTGTGTCTCAAACCGTTACGTGATCTACGCAGTGCACGTGTAGTCAATACGTGTACTCGCGGATACGGGACACGCTTCCTATTAACTTGGCAATTTGTCACCACTCGTTCATCTATGATTCACGTCTCATCATCGCAAAGCTTATGCCATCGCGGATCTGTCTGGCCATTATTTAACGATGACAGGCTCAGGGCCGAATCAGCTGTAGTTGTAACTCTTGTCCTTTTGACCATAAATTATCGTGCAGATAGCTCTCGCGATGTCTTATTTAGGTTTGTAAACATTCATTCTGTATAATGGAAACACAGTCTCGTGTCAGACGTAATTGATTGTTGTTTTGGATAACTTTACTTCCTTGTTTGGGCATTCGGTTTTTGGGGCTTTTTGGATTGAATCACTTTGTGACGTGTGTTTGTTACGACTTTATTGGGTTTGTTTGTTTTAAACTTTTTGTAATTTTGTGAATATGTATTTGCATTACAACGATAGTATTGGTTTTGTTTTGGGAAACAAATATTAGTTATTGTTTTATTGTCCGATGTTTTATTCGTATTTATATGTTACTGTACAGAGAAATAACTCGACATAGTGATTGTTGTTTTGGATAAATTTACTTCCTTGTTTGGGCTTTGGGTTTTTGGGGCTCATTGGATTGAATCACTTTATGACGTGTGTTTGTTACGACTTTGTTGTTTATGTTTGTTTTAAACGGTTGTCTAATTACATAGTTTTGATTGATGAAATATACGTATATTTGTTACTTTGGGAATTTTATGAATGTGTATTGGCATTACAGCGATTTTGTTGGTTTTGCTTTGGGAAACAAATATGAGTTATTGTTTTATTGTCCGATGTTTTTATTCGTATTTTTATGTTACTTTACAGAGAAATAACTTGACATAATGATTGTTGTTTTGGATAAACTTACTTCCTTGTTTGGGCATTGGGTTTTTGGGGCTCATTGGATCGAATCACTTTATGACGTATGTTTGTTACGACTTTGTTGTTTTTGTTTGTTTTAAACGGTTATCTAATTATATAGTTTTGATTGATGAAATATACGCATATTTGTTACTCTGGGAATTTTATGAATGTGTATTGGCATTACAGCGATTTTGTTGGTTTTTTTTGGGAAACAAATATTAGTTATTGTTTTATTATCCGATGTTTTTATTCGTATTTATATGTTACTGTACAGAGAAATAACTCGACATAACCTGAAATATGCATATTGTTTGTCGTTTCGTAATTTTCGCAATGCCTATAGGTAATACAATAATTACTCGAGCAAATAATTATATTAATAAAAAATATATTAATAATTCGTATCGATTTGTTTGACATGTTTGTATCGACTTGTTTAATGTTTCGACTTGCATTGCCAGCATACTGGCCAAATTTGACTTGATAAATAAGAGAATACTGATAACCAGAAAAAAAATAAAAATCGGGCTATCAGAGTTTTATTAATAAAATCTTTATATATTTTATATTAGAGAATTTTAATTTCATGAATTAAATACACTTGCATTAGTTATTCGATCGTTGAAACAATCTACTTCTTAAATATTTCGAAGCTATCGAGACTATACTGTGGAATATTTATTTGGAAGGACTCGAATTTTCATTTTCCTGCATGCCAAAACTAATTGGACTGTGAAAATTTGGTTTAGGAAGTTTAACGAGGACTATGGTCTAGAAGATGAACCCCTTTTCGGACGTTTGTTAAATTAGATGTACCTATAACAATTATGACACTTAATTGAAGAAGATCCTCGAATGACTACTCATCAATTGGCTGAGGAGTTTAATTACAGTCAAGATATAGTAGAGATGAATTTGTGTAAATTAAAAAAAAATTTAAATGCGAAACTTGGATGTCCCCCAAGCAAGATACAATAGTAATGAATTTGTATAAATTAAAAAAATTAAAATGCGATACTTGGATGTCCCCCAAGCAAGATACAATAGTGATGAATTTGTATAAATTAAAAAAAATTAAAATGCGATACTTGGATGTCCCCCAAGCAAGGTACAATAGTGATGAAATTGTATAAATTAAAAAAAAATTAAAATGCGATACTTGGATGTCCCCCAAGCAAGATACAATAGTGATGAATTTGTATAAATTAAAAAAAATTAAAATGCGATACTTGGATGTCCCCCAAGCAAGATACAACAGAGATGAAATTGCATAAATTAAAAACATTAAAATGCGATACTCGGGTGTCCCCCAATCAAGATACAATAGAGATGCATTTGTATAAATTAAAAAAAAATAAAATGCGATACTTGGATGAAAATGCGATAAAAAAAATGAAAATGCGATACTTAAATATCCTCCAAGGAACAAGTCAGAGTCAACTGTTAATCACTTTTTTTCTTAATTAGATTTTTTTAATGTACCTGAATATTTTTGTAGTTGCAAGACGTTTAAGTCGGAAGACTATTTCATATATTTTTTTTTTATATTCTTATAATATTTTGCAGTTTGAACTTCTTTTGTGCACTTGTTTAAAAAGTTAATAAAGGCACGTTGAAAACTTATTGTTTGATTAATTAGCACTTAACAAACATGTAAATTTTTTACATGTTTATTAAATATTAATATAAAAAAAACAAATACAAGATTATGAAATTTTCTTCAAAGTTTTTGATGGTAATGACTCTTCTAAAAATATCTAGAAATAAATAACGGTTAAGGTGATAACCAAAAACTTGTGTGCTATTAAAAAGAGTTTGTAGAAAAAGTAATTATTAATTTAATCTATTTAATGAGACGCGATTCATTCGATACACCGTTTCGTTCAACGTAACCTTCCCTAAGACGCGATTCATTCGATACACCGTTTCGTTCAACGTAACCTTCCCTTAAATATTTAAATGATAATTAGGATTTTAAAGTTTTAAGTTTACAGATCCGCTGAAAACATATACACAATAGAATTTGATAATGACTTTTACTTTGCGTGCCGAATCGTTACTGCACATATATTTTTAATTAAAAAGCAAATTAGGCATGAAATTAAACGATTGAAATGAAAGATTTTCTATTTTTCCCAATTTCCTTCATAATTTCAATCCTGAACAAAATATTTTGTGGCTATATACTTAGAAATAATTGTTACTGTTCTCAATATATTGTTTTTTTGAAAAACCGAAAGGTAATTCTGAATGATTACCTAATTCGTATATGTAATAAACTAAATCAATTGAAATAATAAAAAATACACAAAACATATATTTATACTTATATTAGATAAATTAGCAAACTATCAGTGCAATAGATTGTATGTAATGATTAATTAAAATTCTAACCAAATTCTTCATACATGCGTACATAATTATAGAAATATCGTATGATATTGCACGTAGACGGCTATTGAGGTAATGAAACTATTTATAACCATCGTATCTACCAGATATATATATATATATATATATATATATATATATATATATATATATATATATATATATATGTATATATATATATATATATATATATATATATATATATATACAAGGGCGGCTACAGAATTTTGGGGGGGGTGCACTACCAAGTTGGCAACGAGTGTCAGTTGAAGTAAATTAGCATGAAAAAACTCGTGCGATCGCTCGCTCGCAGACACGCGTGCAACTCAAAACTGTAGACTACATACTTAGTAGCTATGGGTACCAGTACCGGTATTATTTATTCTATAATTTCGCTCACGCAAACGCACTTTTCATTGTTAAAAAAATATTTGTATGGAATTTTTACGTATATTGTTTTGTAACTTGCTAGTACTAAACAAAATAAATAGATTATTCTGGGACTTCTTTCACGTGTTTTATATATATATATATATATATATATATACATATATATATATATATACATATATATATATATATATACATATATATATATATATATATATATATATATATATATATATGTATATATTCTTACAACATAAAAGTAGATGTAAATAAGTCTGTGTTAATATCTTGTATTATACAAAATAGTCGACGGATCGAATACCTGGATCCTTCGTTACGCCCCTAATCTAGATATGTCGATTGTATTGTTGAAATTATATTTCTTCAGGTGCGTTATGAAAAAATGATGAGAGTGAAATTTTACGAATGTAACAAAAAATAGACGGAATGACGTTGCTCACTATGCAATAAAAATCTATATGAAATCAACAGAATGAAGTTATTCACTAAACATATATTTACATAGTTTATTTGACAGATGAGAAAAATGGTGGATTGCACCATTTTTTTTGTTGCTGGCTTTCTATTGTAAGTTAACCTTCTTATAGACAGTTTTTATGTATATGTGTTTATATTAAATTTAATGCTGAGCAATCATTTAAATTTTTAAAATAATTAAATTTAGTTTTAATTTTAATTTAATTGTTGAATATATTTGGCGTTAATTTGGTAGAAATTCATTATTCAAAATTAAAAGAAATTTCATGATGTAGTATTATTTCTACTTTCTTTACCCCGGTTTCGTTGTATTACAACATCTTCAGGTGGGTTATTAGGAAATATATCTTTGCTAATAAAAATATTTGCTAATAATCCACCTGAAGACGTGACAACAAAACCTAGGTCGTGGTAAAGAACTTTAAGAAAGTAGAAATAATACTACATCACGTAGTTTCATTTAATTGTAATTAATTTAATTAATTAAATCTATATATATATATATATATATAAATAATAATAATATTATTATTATATTAAATGATAATTGTAATTCTAGATAATAAATCAAATTTGTTACTACTCTTTATGAGAAAATAATTAAGTTGAAGCGCGACTATTTGTAAACGGTTTGGCAGATGATTGGCTTGCAATTGAAAGCCAGCAGAAAAATAAAATAGTGGACCACTCATCTGTCAAATATATTTTAACTTTTAAAATTCAATTATTTGATTGAATTTAGATTTTACCAATCGTATTTATAATCACTCTCCAGTCCTTTTATTATTTTATTTCCATTAATTATTTACGTGCTAAATAAAATAATTTTTGTATTATGCCAAAGACGAAACTTATCGCGCGTACATAAGTACACGTAAAATTTTTTTATATGTTTATTTGCCATTGCCTGTATCAATCATTCCAAATTATCTCTGCACTAATGTTTCTCACTCGTGGTTTTGTGATTGTCTGTAAGAGATTGTTCCTGTGGCAATAAGTATTTTATCTGTGTACTAAGATTTATAACTTTCAGTAAAGTTTAGTAATAAAAAAGATGCTGTAGATTGTTAATATTAAAAATTTACGCCGATAGCAACTAGCGCTAGTTTGAAAGATGAATTTCGTTGACGTAAAAAATGCAGCTTAAAATTTTAAAACTTATTATCGATATTCGCCTTATATTTATTTACACGCATTATCAGCTGATTTATTCCCCCAGTAATTTAGATTAACTTTTAGATTTTCTTTTAATGTAATGCGTAGAATTAGAAAATAGGTAGACATAGAATTATATCCTTGTATAATTTTTCTTTCCCCGTTGTTAAGATAAAATTAAACTAAGATAAAATTATAACGTTGTTAAGATAAATTATACAACCGTAAATTTGAGATGAACGGGAGCTTTGTTAAAATTCATTATTCTCTTCTAACGCAGATTTATCGCTTTTGAGTTAATTAGCTGGACCAGGAAGGCGAAATATAAATTTCAAATTAATGTCATGACCTCGGTCTAGCTTTAAAGTTAGCCAGCGATCGTGACTTGACTTCCAAGCCAATGGAAACATCGCAAATTTTTTTATTTATTTAAAAATATATTAGTCTTTATATTAGTCGTGGTAATCGTGGTGTTAATATACAGCCCGAGGAATTCTCAGCAATCAACGACCATATCCGTGAAGCTTTCATTAAATTCGATTCAGGAGTTTCGGAGATCATATCATATTTATAAATATATTTTCATATTTAAATATGTGTTCATAAATATACATCGTATATGATTCGAAATACGCTCTGCAATACTCATCATTCGTCTATAGTATTTCTTTGTAGATAATTGGTATATAAAATGGTAACGTATTTTAAAAAAATGTGTTTTCCAAATTTATTTTTGAAAACGTTTTTAGTAAAAAACTCTATTTTTAAAATAAACATGATATCAGATTAATCTCATGAGCAAAGTGATTAAGTGCGCAAACAAAACATATTGCCTCTTTTTACACTTTTTGGAGTGGAAATTTGGAAAAACCTTGAACCCCCCAACTGGGCACTCACGTATTTGCGAGAAAAAAGGGGTTTTATATTTGTTGGATCTCTTGTTTAGTCTGGAGGTTGTTATGTTGATCAGGCAGTCGGTTTGTTTTGATTTATATGTATTATTAGTTGTATGTGTCGATTAATTCGCAAGTCAACGAATGTTAACATGAAATGAAAATAAGTGAAATGTATTTTATTTAGGCAGTATTCTAGTCTCTAAACTTGGAAAAATCGATTTTTTCATATGTTCAAAGCTTAAACCTTTAAGAATATGTCCTTAAGAGGAAAAATTAAAATTATTTTCGGAGATATAGCTATTTTAGTGACGTGGCATCCAAACCGGCTCGGTCGGAACTAATCGAACAATAGACGATAGGGATCTTCCGTTTACCTGCGATCGTGTTCCCTCGTAAAACCAGTTGAAGCCAATTTCTGTTAGTTTAATTCTAACCTTGAGGGGTATGGAGCAGGGTATAGAGTGGGAATCGCAGATTGAAAAAATTAAAGTATAAAGTACCATTGTATGGCTTAGATTGCGCGTAACTTTACCCGAAACTTCAAACGCGTTTTCCTCGAAACTACTTTTTTCGAGATCATTGTCATTATACAAGTTCTCAAGTTCTACTGAATCAATTTACTTGAAATTGGGTTTGAGCTTTCTCTATACCTCTATACATTACTTTATCGCACGAACTAAAACTATAACAAAAATCAATTTTTACAATTTTTAAAAAATTTGGAAAGTCAAAAAAACTGGCAAAAAATGTCTTTTTATTTCAGAAAGACGCTATTTGCGAAAAAACATTTTTTTTTACTTCTTCACAGTTTTGACGGCATTTCTTTGGAAGAAGAATTAATTTTTTTTTTCATTTCAGATTACTAGGAGGGTTACAATCATGACAACCAGGGCTCGCCATTTTTTCGAGACCTCCCCCCGCTTCATCAGCCTGTAACATTTTGAATTTTTAATGTTTTCACTTGATTTGTTTATGTATTCTTCAAACATTAAACAATATCTGGTAAAATAATGGCTACTAAAAACATTGTTTGGTTTTTTTTTAATCATATTCTGAAGAAATACCTAAAATTTATAACAATTTATATATAATAGGCTCGTGCATCATCGTGTTCCCTGTCTTGTTTCAAGTAACATTATTTGTCATAAATCATCACTAATATGAAGTTTCTAGCGCAATAAATATTTAATAATATCTAGATAATTAAGTAAGGGGAAACATGTATGATATTTAGTTAAATAGATTGTCAACAGACGGCGCTGTTTATAATAATAAACACCTTTGAGAAATAATATATAGAGAATTGAAAAATTAATTTGGAATTGTTTGTTTACTTTTCGACATTAGCGGTGAAGTTAATCTTCAAAATTGTGGACCAATCATTGGTTTTGGCGAAGTATTAAAAGATATATGGTGTACTGATAAAAGCACCGTTTGAAAAATAACATATAGAAATAGGATATTATAGTAATAATTTAACTACTAATTCAGAACTTGGTAGGACCATTCTCAAAACAAGTTTTATCTTCATTTGGAAATACAAAAATGTTTTACGGAATTGTGGTATAAATATTAATTTATAATAGGATATTTAACCTTAACAAATTAAGTTAAACGTAGTGACTGTTTTTGAGTTACGCGTATGACACATTTAAGTGTATGAAAATACTTTATGCCACACATGATTTTCAAAAAGTGAAATTTTTCTCGAAGTCAGAGTAATAGTTGCAACTATAGTTTTATTTGATATTAGTACATTAAGCACACTAAATCATGTCAATTTATACAAAATAAATGCAAAAAGTATATTCAAAGGTAAAAAAAATAAAAAAACCAACGACATAATTGAGTACCGACGTAAGACAAATCAACTAAAGTAGAAGTTAGATGCAACGCATTTTTAAGAATAATTCATTTAATACTAAATACTAAATTTTTTTAATAAATTGTATAAACGGCAATATAATGTAAATGTCATTATTATGTAAATATAAGATATCCACAACAGTGCAGATAATAATAATAATCACAATAATATTTTAAATATTAAATGTCAACTAATGTATAATAAAGTATATTATAAGTACTAGCTGTGACCCACGGTTTCACTCTCGTGAAATTCGGAATAAGAAAAAAAAACATTCTCTCACGTATTGCTTTTGATTACAAACTATTACCATACCAAATTTCACCAAAATCCGTCCAGTAGATTTTGCGTGATTGACGCACAAAATAATATACAGAAACACAGATAAAAATTCTCAAAAAAGTTTTTCTGGGTTCTATTTTTATTCTATACGTTAAATCAATAATTTTTTTAAAATTTACTCTGTTACAATTTTATTATATGTATGGATGACAATAACGTAAAATGTAAAATTGAATAAGTCATATTACTATGACTTATTAATGTTTTTGGTATTGTAATGACTGAAGGACAATGAGAACGAAATATACTTGAAACAAAGGATCATAAATACCTGGAAAAAGCAATGTCTCAATAAAAGGCATAACTCTATACTAAATTTTAACACGGTATGTTAAAAATATTGGTATTTTAGGATATTGACAAACGGACTGGTGTGCAATGAGAAGGAAAGACACTTTGGTACTACAGTACAATTAAGTTCCATTCAAAATACTTAATAGAAAATGTTTAAAACGGTGGACTACTCATCTGTCAAATAAACTATGTAAATATATGTTTGGTGAGTGACTTTATCATGTTGATTTCATATAGATTTTTGTTGCATAATGAGCAACTTCATTCCGTCTATTTTTTGTTACATTCGTAAAATTTCACTCTCATAATTTTTTCATAACCCGCCTAAAGAGTATAATTTCAACAATACAGTCGACTTATCTGGTACAGTCGACTTATTCGATCCGTCGATTATTTTGTGCAATACAAGATATTAACAGACTTTTGACATCTATTGTTTTGTTGTAAGAATATAGATATAAATACACGTCTGGTAGATACGAGCTTTCTACTTCACACTATTGTAATAGAATACGAAATAATGTAGATTATAGTAAATCTACTGTTTTCTTGTAAGAATATAGATATAAATACACATAATACGAGATATTAACACATACTTTTGACATCCACTGATTTGTTGTAAGAATATAGATATAAATACACGTCTGGTAGATACGACCTTTCTACTTCACACTATGGTAATAGAATACGAAATAATGTAGATTATAGTAAATCTACTGTTTTCTTGTAAGAATATAGATATAAATACACATAATACGAGATATTAACACATACTTTTGACATCCACTGTTTTGTTGTAAGAATATAGATATAAATACACGTCTGGTAGATACGACCTTTCTACTTCACACTATGGTAATAGAATACGAAATAATGTCATAATACCGTTTTATAGTAAATCTACTGTTTTGTTGTAAGAATATAGATATAAATACACATAATACGAGATATTAACACAGACTTTTGACATCTACTGTTTTGTTGTAAGAATATAGATATAAATACACGTCTGGTAGATACGAGCTTTCTACTTCACACTATTGTAATAGAATACGAAATAATGTAGATTATAGTAAATCTACTGTTTTGTTGTAAGAATATAGATATAAATACACATAATACGAAATATTAACACAGACTTTTGACATCCACTGTTTTGTTGTAAGAATATAGATATAAATACACGTCTGGTAGATACGACCTTTCTACTTCACACTATGGTAATAGAATACGAAATAATGTAGATTATAGTAAATCTACCGTTTTGTTGTAAGAATATAGATATAAATACACATAATACGAGATATTAACACATACTTTTGACATCCACTGATTTGTTGTAAGAATATAGATATAAATACACGTCTGGTAGATACGAGCTTTCTACTTCACACTATGGTAATAGAATACGAAATAATGTAGATTATAGTAAATCTACCGTTTTGTTGTAAGAATATAGATATAAATACACATAATACGAGATATTAACACATACTTTTGACATCCACTGTTTTGTTGTAAGAATATAGATATAAATACACGTCAGGTAGATACGAGCTTTCTACTTCACACTATTGTAATATAATACGAAATAATGTAGATTATAGTAAATCTACTGTTTTGTTGTAAGAATATAGATATAAATACACATAATACGAGATATTAACACATACTTTTGACATCCACTGATTTGTTGTAAGAATATAGATATAAATACACGTCTGGTAGATACGACCTTTCTACTTCACACTATGGTAATAGAATACGAAATAATGTAGATTATAGTAAATCTACTGTTTTGTTGTAAGAATATAGATATAAATACACATAATACGAAATATTAACACATACTTTTGACATCCACTGATTTGTTGTAAGAATATAGATATAAATACACGTCTGGTAGATACGACCTTTCTACTTCACACTATGGTAATAGAATACGAAATAATGTAGATTATAGTAAATCTACTGTTTTGTTGTAAGAATATAGATATAAATACACATAATACGAGATATTAACACATACTTTTGACATCCACTGATTTGTTGTAAGAATATAGATATAAATACACGTCTGGTAGATACGACTTTTCTACTTCACACTATGGTAATAGAATACGAAATAATGTAGATTATAGTAAATCTACTGTTTTCTTGTAAGAATATAGATATAAATACACATAATATGAGATATTAACACATACTTTTGACATCCACTGATTTGTTGTAAGAATATAGATATAAATACACGTCTGGTAGATACGACCTTTCTACTTCACACTATGGTAATAGAATACGAAATAATGTAGATTATAGTAAATCTACTGTTTTGTTGTAAGAATATAGATATAAATACACATAATACGAAATATTAACACATACTTTTGACATCCACTGATTTGTTGTAAGAATATAGATATAAATACACGTCTGGTAGATACGACCTTTCTACTTCACACTATGGTAATAGAATACGAAATAATGTCATAATACCGTTTTATAGTAAATCTACTGTTTTGTTGTAAGAATATAGATATAAATACACATAATACGAGATATTAACACAGACTTTTGACATCTACTGTTTTGTTGTAAGAATATAGATATAAATACACGTCTGGTAGATACGAGCTTTCTACTTCACAATATGGTAATAGAATACGAAATAATGTAGATTATAGTAAATCTACCGTTTTGTTGTAAGAATATAGATATAAATACACATAATACGAGATATTAACACATACTTTTGACATCCACTGATTTGTTGTAAGAATATAGATATAAATACACGTCTGGTAGATACGACTTTTCTACTTCACACTATGGTAATAGAATACGAAATAATGTAGATTATAGTAAATCTACTGTTTTCTTGTAAGAATATAGATATAAATACACATAATACGAGATATTAACACATACTTTTGACATCCACTGATTTGTTGTAAGAATATAGATATAAATACACGTCTGGTAGATACGACCTTTCTACTTCACACTATGGTAATAGAATACGAAATAATGTAGATTATAGTAAATCTACTGTTTTGTTGTAAGAATATAGATATAAATACACATAATACGAAATATTAACACATACTTTTGACATCCACTGATTTGTTGTAAGAATATAGATATAAATACACGTCTGGTAGATACGACCTTTCTACTTCACACTATGGTAATAGAATACGAAATAATGTCATAATACCGTTTTATAGTAAATCTACTGTTTTGTTGTAAGAATATAGATATAAATACACATAATACGAGATATTAACACAGACTTTTGACATCTACTGTTTTGTTGTAAGAATATAGATATAAATACACGTCTGGTAGATACGAGCTTTCTACTTCACACTATTGTAATATAATACGAAATAATGTAGATTATAGTAAATCTACTGTTTTGTTGTAAGAATATAGATATAAATACACATAATACGAGATATTAACACAGACTTTTGACATCCACTGATTTGTTGTAAGAATATAGATATAAATACACGTCTGGTAGATACGACCTTTCTACTTCACACTATGGTAATAGAATACGAAATAATGTCATAATACCGTTTTATAGTAAATCTACTGTTTTGTTGTAAGAATATAGATATAAATACACATAATACGAGATATTAACACAGACTTTTGACATCTACTGTTTTGTTGTAAGAATATAGATATAAATACACGTCTGGTAGATACGAGCTTTCTACTTCACAATATGGTAATAGAATACGAAATAATGTAGATTATAGTAAATCTACCGTTTTGTTGTAAGAATATAGATATAAATACACATAATACGAGATATTAACACATACTTTTGACATCCACTGATTTGTTGTAAGAATATAGATATAAATACACGTCTGGTAGATACGACCTTTCTACTTCACACTATGGTAATAGAATACGAAATAATGTAGATTATAGTAAATCTACTGTTTTCTTGTAAGAATATAGATATAAATACACATAATACGAGATATTAACACATACTTTTGACATCCACTGTTTTGTTGTAAGAATATAGATATAAATACACGTCTGGTAGATACGACCTTTCTACTTCACACTATGGTAATAGAATACGAAATAATGTCATAATACCGTTTTATAGTAAATCTACTGTTTTGTTGTAAGAATATAGATATAAATACACATAATACGAGATATTAACACAGACTTTTGACATCTACTGTTTTGTTGTAAGAATATAGATATAAATACACGTCTGGTAGATACGAGCTTTCTACTTCACACTATTGTAATAGAATACGAAATAATGTAGATTATAGTAAATCTACCGTTTTGTTGTAAGAATATAGATATAAATACACATAATACGAGATATTAACACATACTTTTGACATCCACTGATTTGTTGTAAGAATATAGATATAAATACACGTCTGGTAGATACGACCTTTCTACTTCACACTATGGTAATAGAATACGAAATAATGTAGATTATAGTAAATCTACTGTTTTCTTGTAAGAATATAGATATAAATACACATAATACGAGATATTAACACATACTTTTGACATCCACTGTTTTGTTGTAAGAATATAGATATAAATACACGTCTGGTAGATACGACCTTTCTACTTCACACTATGGTAATAGAATACGAAATAATGTCATAATACCGTTTTATAGTAAATCTACTGTTTTGTTGTAAGAATATAGATATAAATACACATAATACGAGATATTAACACAGACTTTTGACATCTACTGTTTTGTTGTAAGAATATAGATATAAATACACGTCTGGTAGATACGACCTTTCTACTTCACACTATGGTAATAGAATACGAAATAATGTAGATTATAGTAAATCTACCGTTTTGTTGTAAGAATATAGATATAAATACACATAATACGAGATATTAACACATACTTTTGACATCCACTGATTTGTTGTAAGAATATAGATATAAATACACGTCTGGTAGATACGACCTTTCTACTTCACACTATGGTAATAGAATACGAAATAATGTCATAATACCGTTTTATAGTAAATCTACTGTTTTGTTGTAAGAATATAGATATAAATACACATAATACGAGATATTAACACAGACTTTTGACATCCACTGTTTTGTTGTAAGAATATAGATATAAATACACGTCTGGTAGATACGAGCTTTCTACTTCACACTATGGTAATTGAACAGGAAATACTGTTAAAATACCGTATTGTAATAATAAACAACAATATAGTAATTAGTAAAGCCTACCAATGTAGTACTAAGCTAACCTATGTTTGTCTACAGAAACAAATCGAACACGATAACAAAGAAGTTTCGAAGCGAAATTTTAAATAAATTTTGCTACCTGTTCTTATTCATTAATTTTTTCCTACATGTCTTTTATAATTCCGAGTTTTTCTTTTATAGCCATTACATTTGATAATCTTCATAATGGGTATAGATAAAAGGTATTTCGACAATTATCTAAGGATGTCGACGGCCATATTAAATTTTACGAAAATATTTACAGCCTACGTTTCCAGCGTTGCTGAGACGAATCAAATAATATCAGATTTGTCAAAATCATTTTGGAAATCTAAAAGTTATGGCGGAATATACGGAGTTTGTTATACATATAAATAAATAAATAAATATATATATATATATATATATATATATATATATATATATATAAATATATATACATATAAATATATGCATGCGAAATATTATCTCTCAAAACCCTTTTGCCGTAGTCCAATTAAAAAAACAGTGAGCCGTCACGGGACGCCTGGCAGATGTGAAACATCGTGTTCGTACAAGTAATATGCATAAAAGACAAGATTATTACAGGAACTAAATATAGCATAATGAAAAATACAGTATTACGAATTTCTTATAGAAAATGGTGACTTTATTTAATAAACATTTATTTACAATTAATACAAAAATAATAAAGCACAGGTTATGTGTACCATAGTAAACAACAGCGTCGAACTGAGTGAGGAGGGGGTCGCGTAGTCAGTTGCGCATGGCGACACGTCATCATACCGTACACTACTACATATATATATATATATAAATTAGTATAGCGTGGCGACTCGTCGCCACGGCAAGCGCGACGCACGCTAACAATCCGGTTTATACCTGCGCCTATAGATGTCAATTGTCTTTGAAGGATTTTCGTTAATTATAAGCGTCAGTACATTCGTTAAAATGAACCTATAGATAATTTTAATCTTATCCGAAAAGAAAATCATTCATCTTTTCAGTCGCATTTGTAATGTAAAGTGTGAATGAAAATTTTAGCATAATTTAGTTCTTTAAGCTGCCACTGCATGTCACAGATTTATTTTTCTGTATAATAATTGTCTTCGAAGGGTATTTGTTAACCGTAATATTCGTTAATATGAACTTAGCGATAATTTTAACTTATCTCAAAAGAAAAACATTCGTCTTTGCAGTCGCATTTGTAATGTAAAGTGTGAATGAAAATTTTAATATAATTTAGTTCTTTAAGCTGCCACTGCATATAACAGATTTGTTTTTCTGTATAATTGTCTTTGAAAGGTAAATTGATAATCGTAACATTCGTTTATATGAACTTAGTGGTAATTTTAATCTTTTTCAAAAGAAAAACATTCGTCTTTGCAGTCGCATTTGTAATGTAAAGTGTGAATGAAAATTTTAGCATAATTTAGTTCTTTAAGCTGCCACTGCATATAACAGATTTATTTTTCTGTATAATTGTCTTTGAAGGGTATTTGTTAATCGTAACATTCTTTAATATGAACTTAGCAATAATTTTGACTTATCTCAAAAAAAAAATTCCTCTTTGCAGTCGCATTTGTAATGTAAAGTGTGAATGAAAATTGTAGCATAATTTAGTTCTTTAAGCTGCCACTGCATATAACAGATTTATTTTTCTGTATAATTGTCTTTGAAGGGTATTTGTTAATCGTAACATTCTTTAATATGAACTTAGCAATAATTTTGACTTATCTCAAAAAAAAAATTCCTCTTTGCAGTCGCATTTGTAATGTAAAGTGTGAATGAAAATTGTAGCATAATTTAGTTCTTTAAGCTGTCACTGTATATAACAGATTTCTTTCTCTGTATTCGTATATACATGCGTTTATTATATTTTTATAATTCGTTTTTTTTAATTTTCGTCAGAGCAAGATGTCTCGATACTGTACTGTTAGGGTTAATATAAAAAACGTGGAAAACCTGGCAGGGAGTGGGGATGTATTTTTATCTTAATCTCTTGATTTGTCGTCCGGATAAGGATTAATTTTAAAGTGTCGATATATTAAAATTGTTTTAACACTCGCTTACAGTCAGACGACCGTATTGGCAACAGCACGAAACCTTCGATGTACCTATTTCAAATACAGCGTTAATAACAAAGAAAAACCTTCATTCTACAAAAAAGCAACACATCATTAATACCGTAGGTCATCGGGAAGTATAAAATTATTTAGTAATCGCCAGGAAATGCGCTCATCAAACCGGACTATTGTTTGAAGCAACCGCGACCGTGTGAAGATACTCTATTAACGACCAAATTGATACCGAAACGGTTCAAGGAAGGTCATTTTATAAATAAATGTGTTTTACACGGTATGTTATCGTATGTTTATTATTTATAGCTTGTTGTAATTAGTATATTTATATATGAGGCATATTATTAAGTATAGTGCATGTCTTTGTTTGTAGATGCCGTCGTAACATAGCGATCGTTTGCTTGCAGGGTTGCTATATGTAAAATCGTTTTTTCCGGGGCATTTCTACTACTATATCTATAACTACCAGTGATTTAAGAAAAAAAAATTAGTTTGATCCAACAAAAGGTTTTTTTGAACCCAAAAAAACATTCGGACTAATAAAAATAAATAAAAAAATAGTTTTCTTTTGCCAAAATACAAAGTGGACTTTTTAATAAAGTTTATTGACTTATTAAATAATTATAAGTAATTTAATATAAACAACAGTCGTTACGTTAATCACATTTATCCAAATTACTAAAAGCTAATACTAATATTTGGCAAAAGAAATTTGTTCTGCAATAATTAATCTTATCTAATTTCGTAGATTTACAATAACAATAATATTTAATTTATTATGTTCATGTTTCGATTTAGTTATTTTAATTAATTGAAGTTGAATTCTAACTCTTCGCAATTTATTTAAATTTCAATTTATACCTTGATTTGATCCGTAATTTTTTCCGGTGTTGAATTGGTTCCGGTCTTTCCATTGACCGATCTAGCAAAATGTAATGCAGCTATGGCATGCATAGGTTCACAAAAAATGCCAATTTTAAAGTTACCCTAATTTTTTACATTTTCGGGACAAATTTATTACATTCCTGGACACGGGACAATATCACAAATTCCGGGACAATTCCGGAAATCCCGGACATCTGGCAACCCTATTTGCTTGTGTACTATGTTCCGTTTTAGTGAGCACTGATATATATTTAAGATGTTTCTCTGTCATTCGAAAAAATAAAAACATGAAATAAACTGTAGTATTTCTTATAATATTTAAACAATATTATATATAAAGATTTTTTGTAATCAGAACAACAATTTCAGAGCCATGTGGAACTAATACAGAAAGAGACACTCACTATTGCAGACTTCAAGTTGCATTTTTAAGAATTAGGGTATCTTATTTTATAACTACTCAAAAAGGATAGATAATTAAAATGATTAGGTTAAAGTTAGGGTTGCAGTCGCGCTCCTAAACTTCCGTATCCACATTTTATAAAAGTCAGAAATTATTATATGGTTACATAATATTAACAAATATCCTACAATTTTCAATTGTGAATATTTAGTGTTCCATAGTGAAGCATGGACCTCTGTAGTGAAATAATTCAGTCATAACTATCCATGTTTCTGTCACAGCATCACGTAAAAATTTGCAAGAAGGAATTTTGCTTTAAATAGGCATCTCAATAATATGAAGCAAAACTTCCAAAACAAGAAATTTAACACATTTAAATGAAACTACGTGATGTAATATTATTGCTACTTTCTTTAAGTTCTTTACCCCGACCTAGTTTCGTTGTATTACAACACTTCAGGTTGGCTATTAGCAAAGATCAATCTTTGCTAATAACCCACCTGAAGATGTTGTAATACAACGAAACCTAGGTCGGGGTAAAGATAGTTGAAATAATCTACATCACTACTAACCTACGATCACTAATCTACGATACTACATCACGTAGTTTCATTTAATAGTGAATAATGAATTTCTACAAAATTAACGCCAAATATATTCAAAATAAGAAATTTACCTTCCCATGCATGTGGAGGATAATTTTTTTAAACACCCAAAAATGTAATTTGAGTTTCGTTTTCGAAAGCCTCATTTGCCAAAAATTAAGTTCTAAACTGATTTACGATGCGCTATCTGTACCTTATGTCACCTTTAATTCGATAGATGATTTTGAACTACGACATACCGAGCGCTACGACATAAAGAAAATAAAAAAAAGTGTCTAGACCTGAAGACATTTTGACGTGACAATGTCTCATTCTTTAGAATAGGTACGCATATTCAAAAAGTCAGCATTATGAACATTAGCTTGTCTATTCTCTATTTTTGGGCCAGTTCTCAGCCAAGTACTATACATACATATATATATATATATATATATATATATATATATATATATATATATATATATATATATATATAGTATTTTTCATAGCACATAAATACACTTCATTAGCAGAAATCTTGATTAGAATCCGGTTCCATCATTTGGAGCCCACATAAAGGCGAATGCAGTTTGAGGACTGAAAATGCACAAAATAGGTTTCTACGATATCTGTACATGAGACTGTATGGTTATTTTCCTTTTCCGTTTCTTCCTGGATATGCTACGTTTTTATTCTTTGTAACTCAGAAAGACATAGCTCTTAAGAAATTTATCTTCCAATTGTTAAACGGAAAACTCTTGGGCACTTTATTATTGAGTAAACTTTCATTCTTCGTAACCAAAAATTTTCTTCGCTCACAAAATCATTATGTTTTTGCTATACCACCCTCTAGAACGGAATTATATCGGTATTTTTCAGTTTTTCAGTATTTAACTGATCAACTGCCTGATTGTATCAGTGTGTTTGTTTATGATGAGAGAAGGTAAATTTGTCGAAATATGTGAGTACTTCTAATATGATTTAGTGTCCAGGTTTAATCTATAAGTTTACATTTTTGTTAAATCACTAACTCTCCATTCTTACAAGTAGGTTATCTATAATGTATCGATAAATTTGTATGTAAATAAATTAATAAATACCACCATTTTATGTTCAGTCGTGTGTTTCAATGACATATTGAATTATTTTCAAATTTTAAAATCAAATTTACTGTAAGTAACAAAGTTAAACATATTGCATTGTAAAATGGTCTTTGTTCGCACCCAAAACCCGCGAGTATCTGGACCATATGTTCTACACCGTTTTATTCTACCGTGTAATTGACTTCTACAATTGTTTTGTTGTAAAAAAATATTGTAACGAATTTTTAATCATAAAAAGATGGATCAAAATCAGTCACATCGAGTGGACACCGTATGTCGACATCCGCACTAAACCAGTTAATTTTTCCACTGTGGATTTTTTTCTGGGTTATAATTTTTAGTTAAAATTATTTCGACTATCTTGCATTAATTATTGAAAGACATATAAAAAAAACTATAGAACCTTATGTTACTGAAAGTTGCGCGGTTTTTAGAGCTCCGTACATCAAAAGGAAAAACCGAACTCTTATAAGATCACTTCCGAATCCGTCTATCTGTTTGTGAAAATCGTATTTCTAAAACCTGTTTATTATAGAGAAGAATAGACACAAATTAAATAACAGAATTTTTATTTAATTCCGTTTATCGTCTGGGATATCCACAGCAAACACAATTATGAGGATTCTAAAACTTTTATGAAATAGTTCTAAAGCTATTGTTGCAAAATGTTCACGGAAATATATTAGTTTCCACTGATTTCCGAAACTGCCAACTATAAATTATAAACAAAGAGCGTTACTAAAAAATTACCTAATTTTACCGGAAAGCTAGCACAGCTACGTAAATAATTTAAAAGAAACATTATAAACAGTTAATGTTAATATCATCTTAAGTGAGTAAGGTATCTTCGTAATGCGAGTCCGTTTCACAATTAATAGGCTTTTTCCTCCTAATCAGATCTCTACATTTTTATTATAATACTAACCTTGCCTACGAGTTTGTTCGTGTGTAATTAGAAAAAAACAATTTGTTTTTTGTTGCTCTTGGGTATATACTATTGCCGTACCAAATTCCATCAAAATCCTTCTAGTATATTTTGCGTGTTACTCGCTCAAATTAACATACAGAGAGACAAACAAAAATTCTAAAAAAAGTTTTTTTGGTTTCTATTATCATCCTATACGCTAAATCACGTTTTTTGGTTTCTATTATCATTCTATATGCTAAATCAATCACTTTTTAAAAATATTTTTTATGTACAAAGTTTACTCTGTTACAATTTTATTAATAGTTTAGATTTAACGTTCTTTTGCTTCATACCCGCTCAAGTTAACATACATACAGACAGACAAGAATTATAAAAAAGTTTTTCTGGCTTTTATTATCATTCTCCACGCTAAACCAATTACTTTTGACGTCTTATAAATCGATTAACACCGGCTGCACGCACGAAATAGTGTCACGTTCCGCCTGAGCCTAAGCATGCAAGCCTGAGCGCGGAACAAGTGATAGAGAGGCACGATCGGCCCAAGCGTCGGAATTTATCTCTCTTCTCGCGTGACATCAGAGCTAGCAGTTCGACAACCATCGATTTGACTTTTTCAAGACACATTACACTTGAAACACTCCCCTTGATTTCGTACTTTTCCTATCGTCCTCCTATCCTTAACAGAATAACGCAGATTGGAAGATCTTAAATATAACACATGTATATAAGTTGTAAATAAATTGTTAATAGCACATTGTTACTTGTAATTAATCTGTATAATTTAAGTAAAAAAATATTTGAATTAACGAGTGTAAATAAATGTTAATTTATCGAAAAATTGTAATTTTCAATTAACTTCTTCTTTGTATTATACAAAATAATAATAATTCAGTGATAATAATTCAATTTAATTCATAAAAGTATGCATTTTTTCATCAATGTTTCTTTGTGACGTTATCACGTAAAACTATCGTCCGTAAACCGACTTAACAGACAACCAATTTTTTTTTAAATATTTTCAATGCGCATAATGCACTCTGTTACAATTTTATTAATAATATAGATTTAACATTCTCTTCATTTGTCTTTTCCTTGTTTATTAGGACACGTTAATAATTAATATAATGGTAACAAACTAGTGTCATTTTAGTATTAATTTTTGTATCACTCTACTGCTCTTTTATAGAAAGGACGTACTTTTTTGAACATGCGGATTCCTTAAATCATCCCTTATGTTTTTTTATTGTTTTCTTTTTTGAAAATCGACAAAAGAAAAATTTTTTAAATATTAAAGTAAAGGTAAATTTTTAAAATATTTCAACTCGTCTATGCAAGTTGGTTGAATGCTCATTTTAAGTTTCTAGAATGATTTTTCTAAACATGTAAAATTACTCTAAAAACAAATAAAAAGTTTAATAACCTATCCAAGAATTAAGGAAGAAAATTTAGATCTGGCGTAACAGCCCTATATTTTAAATGATTTTTTCTGAAGAAATTTGTTTCTGACATACTAATCTTTCATTAAAATAGATATAAACATCTAAAATTCTCCAAAGTTTTGTTCATTTCTATAATTTAATTCATGTTGCTTAATTGGTATAGCAAATTTATCTTTCGGGTTCCTTCCGAAAAAATAAGGCCAAAGTAACCTATGGCGTTTTCGATTTGAGCATTTATTACAGAGGAATAATTAATTTTGTCGACTTTTTCCCTATCATAACTAGATTTAAAAATTTCAAATACAGAACCTGCATAAAAAAACTTAAAAAATACTGAATTATTATTATAGTCGGTATTTTCCTCTGTGAAATAGGAGTTGTGTTAAAAAATATCCTACTATAATTTTTCTTGCGGAAAAAATGTTTGAACTTTTTCCCGCTTACAGAAGCAGTTAATTGCCGGCAAACCGTCTATGTTTGAGGAAATGTAAGTAAGCTGCAGTGAAAATCCTTTGACAAAATGACACAATAGCATAGCCTACACAATGCTCTTGCATTAAATTTTATGTAAAGCTTGACCATTCCCAACTAGAAACGATCCACAGACTTTTGAGAACGAACAGTCATATCAAAATGAGTGGAGATTGAAGTACTTTTTGGTAGGCCCTCAATCTCCAGAAATAAGATCGTCATTGACCAAAGACGACCATGGTGATGTAGTTGAATTATGATCAGAGAACTTCAATGTCAAAATTGTTAACGAAACAGCAGAAGCAACATCGTTTGAAGATGACATAGAAAATGTTGGTGACAATGAATAGTGCTAACTTCACACAGTGATCACTGGCGATGAGTTTTAGGTTTATGAGTACTACTCGGAAACCAAGTTACATTTATCAAATGGAAGCGTTCAACATACCCAAGGTTAAAAAGTACATGACAGGTCCGCAGCAATGTCAAAGTCATGCTGATCGTCTTCTTTGATTTGATGTCGTGGGTAATCATGAGAATGCATGGCATCACCAGGGAGTACCACCAAGAGGGTCTGCATCATCTTTGTGGCATTGTGAGACGTAAACGGCTGGGTTTGTGAGCAGCGGGCGATTGACAGCACTATCACGATAACGCTCTATTCCTTTTTCAATTTTCATGTTTTTTCATTCATTTTAAAGCATTTGCAAGTTGAAAATGCAGCTGAAAAGGACAAAATTTCAGTTCAGAGAAGATATCGTGCAAAACGTTACGAGCCTGCTGCGAAGAGGCCTTCCAAAGTTACTCCTAATGGTGGCAGTACCGTTGGAAGAAGTGTGTAATAGCCACTTTGAAGGATATTCGCCACTTTGAAGACAAAAAAGGTCTTTGAAGAAAATTAGTGTAAAATTATTGTACGTGAATACGAGTATTTTTTATGAATAAAGTTTGGATATTTTTGAAAGCACCTCCTAACTCTCGAATCACTGAACATAAAATAAAATCAATTTCAACCCCTTTTTCATAAACCTTATTGTTTAAAACCGAATAAAACTTAGCCTATGTTAGAACGCAGATAGGGGATAGCCCTATCTATCAGTGAACAATTTTTAAAACCGTTTAAGTAATGTTCGAAATCACCTCGAACTAACATACTCACAAGTTTTACTTCTTTATTATATTAGTGTAAATAATCCTCTCATGTTTTACCCATAGAAGTTTGTTTGTCTTACGAATTTAACGACAGCCTGTATACAATATTTTCAAAATATGAGCCAAACTAATGGGTAACGATACGGAAAAAACGTAATGTGAAATTGTTTTATTCAACTTTACATCAAATAATTAACGAAAGAAGCATTGGTTAATCGATTTGCTTAAAAGTGTTTTGATATTTATCCAATCACAATTTTTTTGATTAGTCACACAGATTAAGTAATAATAGCGAAATAATTAAAAAAACAGTGCGCAACAAAAGTTTGACACTATTAGGTTACTAGCAATTTAACTATGGTTTAATTAATTGTGTTAAATTAACTTGGATTTTATAAGGAAGCGAGACGATTCTAATTGCTTGTTTGACCTTATTGTGAGCGTCGAAAATTAGCTACAGCTATTATCTTTCAGATATGCTATTATATTCGTCATCGTTTCACTAACCATCTTATAATTTATTGTTTGAGCACTTCTTAAAGGTTTGAGGGAATTGGTCTATAAATTGATTCGTATATTTTTAACTGCACCATTTTTTTTTCAAATGTCAGGGTCGACTGATCTGGCCAACCTCCAAATGAAAGGGTGCTCAAGCCAGGGTTGAGAGCATTTTTGCATTATGAAGATTTTAACAAATGTTACATTAAAGTTTCAAACGACGAAAACTTTAAAAGGCCCAACTAAATGGGATTTAGACTCGATGGCTCCGTATGCATATATATGAAAGCCATAAGTTTTTTAAAGGATTATGCATATTATTAATAATCTTCAATATATGTAAATGCCTATTTTCTTTATTTGTTTACTAGTTAAATAAAAATAGGGAAGTAAAAAAATCTTAAATATTTCAGATACATAAAATATCATAAATCATATTGTAAGTGTAAGGTATTGAGCAAAACTATAATAAAACAACAAGAATTTTTGTAAAAAAAAAATAAAACGATAGGCGTATAAAACAAACAATTTATAAAACGCTTATTTACAATTTTTAGTTGGATAGAGTAAAAGAAAGAGATAGTGTTTCAAGAAAAAAGGATGCATGACCTTTTTTCATTCTCTTTGTGCATATCAATGCATCTATCTAAGTATTTGTCTCTCATTCTCTTTTTTGCTTTTTCTTTCTTTCTCATCTCTCCCATAGATAAGTATAGAACAGATTGGACATCCGTGAATGAAATTTAAAAATATTACCTGATTTCAGTTTCGTCCTGCTTGTAAGGTGTATAATGAAGAAAGTACACTCAAAATACAAAAGATGGCGCTAAACGTATTAATTTTATTATAATGTCGCTGAATATTATCGACTAATGCAGCGTTCAGTGCGATAATTATTTTGCTCTTTGTGTGTGCTCACATAGTTTTAGGCAACCCTACATAAGTTGGCGATTAAAAATTTACTTCATTAAACGTTGTGTTTTTTATTTCATATGTTTAATATTTTTCATAAGTATTTTTAACTTAGTTTAGATATTGATTAATTCTACTGTGATCTCATGTTGGAAGATTTGTGAAGATGTCACTAAAAATGGCGTGTACTGTAACAGCTGTTATCTCGTATTGTTCATGTTAACAAAATGGGAAACTCGGTAAGTATTGTCTGTCGTGTTGTTTTTGACAATCTAATATGAAATAGATTACACAAACTTTATAGATAAGTACCCCATTTACTCAACTGCGATTACTAATATTAACATCGAAATGATATTATTTTGAGTATTTGTAACGCAAATTAAAGATTGTAGTAACAATTGTCAACAATATATAACAATGAATCTGAATAGGTTTGAAGTCCTGAATAGAACTTGATATGTTCTTGTAAATATCACATTTTGGAATGCTATAATTTATTACAATCTCTGGTGTACTTATGGTTTGTTAATTGATCACTTAATGACATGATAGTCCTTTGTGGATCAGAATCTTCTTTTGGAGTTTGGACCCCGACAATTTCACCTTGTCAAGAAAACGTCAATTCTGGTGTTTACTACTCCGAAATCACTTTCTAGAAGGCTACTATGTTAATCTACCTTTTCTATCTTTACAAGTAGGTTTCGCCAGATACAGTTTCTTGGCAGCATTACAGTCATCCATTCTGATAAAATGAGCAGTCCAGTTTAAACGATTAATTTTGAAAAAACGGATTATATCTGGGTCTTTATATATTTTAAGTAGTATAAAAATAATATCCTTCCCTCCATAAGTTATTTTTTTATATCTCCAAAGATATTACGCAAAAAAATTCTGTCGCTATGGCATGGGCATATGGCTATGGTGGCTATATGAACTCTTTTGAATTTGTGTGTGTGTGTTTACAGCAAGTACAGCTGTGTAAATACAGTCATAGGTAATAATTGATCCAATAACAGTGTTATGCGAGAAACATTTTGTTTTTCTTTTGATTAAATTTAAAATATATTAATTAAATTCTTTTATTTTAAAATATCTGTAAGTACAAAATTTCATGCGATTGAATCTCTTAATTTCATTCTTTGATTTTTAATCCCCGGTCCGTAATTTTAACACCACTTTTCCTTTTTCTAAGTCTGAACCTCTTACAAGTATTTCAGATATCATAGAACTTTCTATTTTTAAAACAAAATTTTTGGATTGTTTACATTATATCTATGGGCTTTACTTCTAGGGTGCGAATTTATTTTATTTCTTAGAGGAAATTTTATTTTTTAGAGGAATTACTTTATTTTTGTTATAATTCAAATTTAAAATTTCTGCGTCGAAATATTTTGATTTCAATAGCCCGATAGGATTTAAATTAAATTACAAAATTACGCAAAATAAGCGAACACCGAAAGAAACGATATACACATAAAGTCCATATACGCACAAAGTGATATACGCATATCTCTTTATATTGTTGATGCAAGTCAGCACAAATAATTTCATTTGAAAGTTCTGGTCATATGTTACTCTATCTAGAATTACCTAATTTAACCTAGATATACGTACAGAGTGATATACGCATATCTCTTGATATTGTTGATACAGGTCAGCAAAAATGATTAAACCTAAATTTACTTAGACATACTCACAAAGTGATATTCCGCCTCCGTTTCTACCCAGCTGTTAAAACATGCGTAATACGGTTTTTATGGCCATTAAAATATGCGATCGGTATTTTACCATTACAGACACTTGCTAATTGATAAGTAAATAGTTGAAACAAAAAATTAACTTATCTTCAAAACGTTTAGGTTAATTGTGTGTTACATCAAAATAGGAAAGTCGCACATCCAAATTGGACAAATTATTTCTCACCTAACTTCCCAATATTTTATATACGGTAGGGTAGTAGGTCACTGTATAAACATGTAGTGTTACGCAAGATCCGGTTCATTTCGGACCATAAATACCATAATTGGTATTATGACCATAAATACCATAATTGGTATTATGACCATAAATACCATAATTGGTATTATAATCCTTTAATGATGGTCTGAAAAGGGAAATAGTAAATTGTGCTAATGTAACGAAAAAGCGTCACATGCCATTTAAGGTTTCTTGGTTCCACAATGAATGAGATCTAACCACATTAACGCAAGTACCAGATTATAATGAGTAATATTTTTGATTATTGTGATTTCTTTTACGAAAAAAAAATTAAATTGATAGTTATCGGAGAGTAATAACGCATTGATTTGGTTTTAGAATAAGTCGGGAGAACCAAATCGGGTTTTGTATTTCACACTCCAAATTATTGTCAGTATTGTTAGTATTATATTAAATATAAATTTCCACATACTTGGTATTTTCTCTACCTGTTATCTTTATATTCTAAACTATTAAAAAAATAAATGCTCTGACGTGTCGGTATTATTCCACCTTTAGATTAATAATTGTTATTGCTGTTCCAAGAACATTTGTTTTTTCGGTAATTCCTCTGCATGTTTATTCGCTTCGTTAATTCCAATGTATGTTTAGTAAATAATAAAACTACTGTTGAAAAATACTGTTGGAAAAATTATGTTCTTACGATGTCTCATGTCTTTGCTACGTGTGTGTTGTTATCGTTGCTAAAGAGATATTGTATTTTGTAACTTTTTATTAAGAAGTTATTCTTGTAATTGCTTACTGACTGAGAATTGCGTGTTGAATTTGTTCAATGATTTTGTTTCAATTTATACATTAAAAAGTACTGTGCACAAAAGACCCCGATACACAACGTAACGATGTAAGACGTAGAGTCACACGTTTATCGAATTATATTTACATTTTTAAACTCAAATTTCTTTCTTTTTTAAAAGCATGAGTAAAAGCAAAATTCAGTCATTAAATAAAAAAAAAAAAAAAAAAAAGAAAAAAAAAAATATATATATATATATATATATAAATATATATATATATATAATCACTCAACATACAGGGCAGCTTGTGTTTTATATACTTGTGTGGTAATTGGGTTTTTTGTAAGAGTGACATTATTCAAGTTTTTGCTTTTATTGCATTAACGTAAATCAAATTCTAAAAAACAGATTTTAAAAAACAGGCATATAGCCCCTTATCTAACACAAATCAGACATATAGTTAGTAATATATTATCTCTGTTAGTATTGTTAGTATTTGTTTTGTTTCGAGGGGTGCCGACGCAGCCTCGTGGTACTGTGGTTTTCAAATTGCAAAAAAGAAGAATGTATGTCAGCCTCTACTCAGTTATTCTAAAAAAAGTAAAACGTATCAATATTCAATAGTACCTCTATTAAACCATATATAAATATTAATTCTTCATAATGTAAATATATGATCTACTGTATCGTCTACAGGGGTACAATCATGTATATGAATAATATATTTTGTAGACATAATAAATATATATTTTAAAATACAAAGTTATTTTTGAAGTTGATTGTATTTGGTTGAATTAATTCTTAATTGATCCAACTACATACTACAATTTTGTCGACTAATATTCGTAAACTAGTAGAGCCTATTTAGTTTATTATTTATTAATTTTCATCTTGATTAATTTTCCTTTTAATTTCATTATATTTACAATTATTGTGAATACTGTTCATATATTTAAAAAAACAGCCGTTTAGCTTGTAAAGGGTGGGCGCATATAACTAACAAAAACGACCATTTTAAATCATAATATTTCGTAAACGGATCACTGTATCGAAAAAATGGTCACGATATGTCCCAATATTTTTGAAACACTTATTCAGCGACATCATGTATAATGAAATATGCGAAAAATAAACTTACCCCTTGACACGATTGGGAGCTAAAGTAAAAAAAAAATTTTAAAGATTTTATTTCTTAACTTTGTAGGCGTTATAAATGTGTATAAATATATCGGTTTTCAGTTTTATAGCACGAATAGTCTGCGAGTAAAACTGCAGTGACGTGCAGACTGATAAACAGACAGATAGATATGGCGAAAATATAAAGGTTTCACTTTCAAGAGACGACTATCGTGTAAGTAGTTACATTTAGGAAGAAATAATTTCAGTCACGTAAGACTACCTCAAAAGCTAGAATACATGAACTAGGCCGACTAAAGGAATATGACTATATCGTTAATTGAAAAACTGAAGAATGATGAGAGATGCCGAGAGACAGTTCCGAAGAAAGGATATCAGCCCCATGTTGTATCATATTATTTTATGATGAACGTAAACGTTACGAAATTAATAACATTTGAACAGGCGTCCGCCATTTGTATTCTAATGAATACTTTATTTTGACAGATACCTATTTCAAAATGGCGTCTTATTTCACTTTACGTAAAGGTAGCTAAAACAGTTGACGTTACTGTTGACTTTATAGGTTATTTAAATAATTATTTCAGTAATTTAGTAAATTTAGCCTTACCAGTGTAATTAATTGAACAAACTTAAAGGGAACTGCTAATTTTATAGTTATATTATAAAAATCATGTTATATATTAAATTAGATATCAACAATCGTCATTGTATACCTCGAGTCGTAAAAAAATATTTCTAATTTGCAGAAACGTTTGTAAAATCCGTAGTTGAGAATTGACGGATGTCTTGGATCTATTTACGTTACCAAATGGTAGTTTCGTAAAATACTTTTGATTAACTAAATAAATAACAAAATTTCGACGATTTGCGGGTGATGTTGAAAATGATACGAGAAACACTTGATTTGCAACAAAACGATATAATCTATAAATATGCATCTCCTGTATACATAGACGAAGTGCAGTTATACATAGACGAACCTCTGTCTCTCAATCTCCTGTTATACATAGACGAACTGTCATCCTTCCTTTTCTTTCTGCTCGCAAAATTGCATGATGCTATTTTTTTCTCTCAAGCCGTCGAACTTTAGCAGAAACTAAAGGCAAGGATATCGCGAGTGCAATACAGCACGCCGATTTTCAAAACAAAAGTTACGGTCATTGTCGTGCGTTAGATAACGTATACGTTGAGTAAAGTAAACCATACAACATGGCTGGCACCACAATTTTTCTCGAGGCGTATTCCAGAAACCTGCGATGCTACTTCAAATTTCTAAAAAATAATATAGAGGTATTACATTAGTGATTGGTTGGTTTTACTGTACTGCAGGCTATACAAGTTTTTGGCGGCTGAAACTAATTTGCCGTTTATTCTAACCAACCATTATTTTACTTCTCAATTTCTAACCGGACATGGTGCATTTCGTGCCAGCTTGCATAGATTTACCCTTAGAGATAATATTTATTTGGAAATCTTAGGAAGAGCGAATAAATAATTGAATTTCTTTTTAATTCTATGTATGGTGCAACGTTTCCTTTGAACGGGTTAGTTATAAGTATCTGAAAAATAATTTTTTTCCCTACTTTGAAGTATTATATTTCCGGAGATTTATTGAGAAATATTAAAAAAAATATGTTACCCTCATCCTGTCTTATTTTGGAAATTGTTTAAAATAAACTAAAAATAATGAAAAAAATTGAGTACTTAGAAGCCCACGCAAAAGTTGTGGGAAAACTAAAGCGATGATTTTAATATTATTATAATTGTTTAAATATTCGCCATGTTTTTAGCCTACGAAAGATATTGTAAGGCAATGCATTTCCTTTTTTCTATTTTCACAGCTGATTTTCTCAGAAACGATGCGACATGGAAATTTGAAAGTTGTGTAGCAATGCATTTTATTAACCCACACATATTGAATATATTTGGCGTTAATTTTGTAGAAATTCATTATTCACAATTAAATGAAACTACGTGATGTAGTATTATTTCTACTTTATTTAAATTCTTTACCACGACCTAGGTTTCGTTGTATTACAACATCTCCAGGTGGGCTATTAGCAAAGATTCAATCAAAAGATTCATCTTTGCTAATATCCCACCTGAAGATGTTGTAATACAACGAAACCTAGGTCGTGGTAAAGAACTTAAAGAAAGTAGAAATAATACTACATCACGTAGTTTCATTTAATTGTGAATAACCCACACATTTTGCACATATTTTAAGATATAGTAATGTATTTTATTTTTTGCACATATTTTAAATTACTACTTTTTTTAATATTCCTGTAACAATTAAAGAGGAGGTAAACAAAGGTTTTAAATTTTTCTTTTTATTTTATATATCTTGTAGATTATTATTTGAAAAGGCTTGTTTTGAAAAAAAAAGAACTTTTTTTCGCGATTTTCCGGAAACTACGGATTCAAAAATCCGGAAAAATTGGGTTCGTGACATCTGAAAAGAAAATTACAGGAAAACTATAGCGACTATACAAGATTTATAATTTTTGCAACATGGTCCATGTTTTACCGCCTGTTAAAGATAAAATATATAATACGTTGCATTATACTTACGTTGTGAAAAATTTATATATTTAAGTAGTTTAATAGAAAAACTATGTACGCTCAAATGTTTATAAGCGCCGAAATATGTTTGGAATCTTTGTATTGCCAGTTTTACTCGTACTTGACAGGCTTTTATAAAATTAACATGATTACGATAATGAAAACGAATTAGTAATTCTACGTATTTCTTCTAAAGGGAAATAGTAGAGGTTATTTGCAGTAATTTTGTCTGTTACAAAAAAAATCTGAAAGAAAAGCCTTTATTTAAACATCCTAATGTTTGTTTTGCAAGAAGTGATCTCACTAAATCGGTACAAATAACGCTTACTTTTGGAATAAAATTAAAAAAAACAACTTTATGAATGTTGCGAAAATTAAATCATTACCAAACTTATCGAACGAGGTATAAATGTCACAAAAATTCGACGTGGTTATTCTGAAAGAAATTTATGAAACTATAAAAATGAGTTGTTTGGGGGTAAAACCGAAAATGTTGACTATCATTAAAATAATGTTAAATCGAACAGTTGTCATAGTTGAGACGTCGTAGCCAAAATTATTGCAACTAACCTTCACTACGTCCTTTTAAAAGGAATACGTCTAATATTAGTAACAGTCTATAAATAACATCTTGTAAAATAAATTAAAAAAATTATTTTAATTATTATATTATCTAAGTTCTAAGTAAAGAATTTATATTTCCATTCTGTTCTGTTCTAGTTCGTTTTATGTAATTTCCTTACTGTGCCATTATCACGGAATTTAACAAAACATTTTTTCAACAATAATTTTTCAAAATTAAGTCTTTCGAACTGCTTTAGTATAGAGGGTAGTAAAATGGTTGAATATGTATATAATCTTTAATATCGTTTGCAAGGTGGTAAACATTTTATCAAAATAATTAGAATCTTTAACATTGCTTACCACAATTATAACAAACAAAAAAGATACTTGTCCTTCACCGATCATCAAAATTAAGCCAGTCAATACACAAACGGCTGACCGCATGGAATACGCTAATTTTTAATGTGTATGTGTTAATTTTAATACGTATATGTTAATTTTTAATGCGTATGTGTTAATTTTTAACGCGTGCGTGTTAACTTTAATGCGTGTGTTAATTTTTAATGCATGTGTTAATTTTTAATGCATATGTGTTAATATTTAATGCTGATGTGTTAATTTTTAATGTGTGTGTGTTAACTTTAATGCGTGTGTTAATTTTTAATGCATATGTGTTAATATTTAATGCGTATGTGCTAATTCTTATTTCATAGAGCTTTTATTAAATTAAACCTCAAATAGGTAAAACAAAACCTATAAAGGTGAGAACAGGCTATATGACTTGATTTTTTAAATTGTTTTAAATTATTCTATTTTGTGTTATAAGGACACTACATTTATATTTCCAGGGTATATGCTATTAAAAGTTTGAATTTTCGAACTCGAAAAAACGCAATTTCTGTAATGGCGGCGAGTGTGACGTCATACACAATGTAAACATAAACGGTCCTGCGGGCTGAAGGGGATTATTATTTATTATCATATTAAAATGATATATAAATGGTGTGTAGTGCCACAATGTACAAATACGTCTATAAAAAGTCCACATAAAATGTTCGTGTCAACGAATCTTATAAGACGAAAAAAGTGACTGCAATTAGCTCGAAGAGATCCAAACAGCATTATAGCACATTCAAATGTTCTTATGTGAGAAGATCATTTTGATGTAAGTAATATTTGTATTTTAAATATTATTATCGATATCAATGCCTATAGACCAAAAGAATAAGAAGATTAAATTTTGGTATGAATGCGTTTTACTCGCCTGTGACGTCATCTGACTTTTAACCAATAACAGAGTGTTTGCGACGCTGACTGAATTTCAAAAAATATTGTGATTTCTTTACCCTTTTTTTTTAAGAAAATATAACCTTATTCTTTCGAAAATGAAAAGCAATACGCTTATTTACGTTATAATCTAATAGGGTGACCCCGAGTTGTGGTATATTTTCGATTTTGTCAAATAGCCTATTATAATTAAAAAGGTGGTTGACATTCTCTTCGTCAATAATCTAAAATGAAAATCTTTGTTTATTAGTTTATAATATTTTTAGTTAAATATTAGAAATGTGCTTACAATAAAATTCTCTCTCAGGTACGACATCCTGAGTATTATAATGTTAAGCTATATGTAATATTTATATATTAGATATGTAATATTTACTACCTGTCATTCCGACTTTAACCCGATAAAAAAGGATCATGACTGCCTTATTTTTTAATCACATTTTTAGATAATAATTATACATTTGTAGTTAATTAATTAACTATATTTTCAGCACTTTAGTTACGTATTATATTCTTCGGTAGAATGTTATATTCAGTTGTGTCAACACTTGTTCTGCGTATATGTTACACAGTCTCCGGAAATAAATGTCGGACAAAGAAAAATGCTCTTCGTTGGCTATAAAGGAATAAATTGTCGTTGAAATAAAACGTAAAACACGCCCTTTTTCTAATTGAGTGCAAAAAAAATATTACACATAACTCTTTTTAACACACCAAACACTTGCCCGGAGTGCGGTTTTCACCCGTAGCGGCGATGCCTTTGCAGCTGTTCTCGGGTTATTTCCCCGAACGGTGCTAACAATGTGCGCAAATATCGTGTGTACGAAAAAGATGACAAATAATTATGAATATTGTTTTCAACTTTTTTAAAGAAAAGTCATCTTTTAAATTTTATTTTAACGACAATCAACTATTTTTCAATCAAGGAATAACGTTTTTCTTTGTCCGACATTTATTCCCGGAGACCGTATATATAGTTACACACACATATATATATATATATATATATATATATATATGTGTGTGTGTGTGTGTGTATATACATATATATTTACAATTTGAATATTTTTACTAACTTAATGCGTTTTTCTTATATAGCTTGGCTAATTAAAATTCTTTCCATGGCTGATGATCAGGCACTAAATGTTGCAGAATGGTAGAATTGCATTTAAATTATTTTAAACCGCAGTAACCGAAGCAACAATCCGGCGGCCGTGGATTCATAAACTCTGGCGTGACAACCGGCGGTTGCACTAAAGGATCACAAGGGTAGACGTCACGATAATTCAAAAATCATTTTAATTCAGTTCTGTTCACTTGAGTTCGAGCTTCAGCAGTTCAGTTGAGTGCACAGTTCGAGCAATCGGTAGTTCATGAGTGATAGTCAACCTTGTAAATAGTTATTCTAAACAATAAAGTAATTACATTACATTTGCTGAGTGGTATTCATTGTTAATCGGTCCAGTGAGTTCTGCCCAGAGTTTGTAACTGTGGCAGAGCTGGTGGACATAGAATAAATTATTCCAATCCAGTAAAAGGCAAGTGCGGGGCTCTGGGCCTGTCACCCAGCATATACTTTAATAAAAAAAAAATAATTGCTAAATTTTGTTGGCTGCATTAAATATATTCTACATAAAATGATCTCTACATTTGAAAATGGATTTTATTTCATTTTTATGTTAGTAAATAAATACATTTGAAAAATATAAAATAATATTCAGAACTTTATTAAAAATTTGATAAAAATAAATGTTGAAATGAATAAATCTGAACATCTTCATGTGTATTTGCAATTATAAATTCTTAACAAAATAACGGTATATTTACAACTTTATAAAATCAAGAAATTCATGTTCTGGCATGTTTTAGAAAGTTTATAAAAAATTGTATGCCTCTATGGGCCGCCTGGTAGATGTGAATCATCTATTTTTTTATATTGAAACATTTTTATTTGGACGAACTGAAAACGAAAAAAATGTTCAGATATTTGTTAATAATAAAATATTTATATAATTTTTTTTATTTTATTTTTGTGAAATAATAGTCATAGAATTAACAAACTATTGAATATGTATTTTTATTTTTATAACACTGTTAGCCGACAAGATGCGGAACTGACCGAATTAAATCGGAAAGAACTGACAAGACGCGAAGCTGGCGGAATTAAGTCGGAAAGAGCCGACAAGACGCGAAGTTGGCCGAATTAAATCGGAACGAGCCGACAAGACGCGAAGCTGGAGGTATTAAATCGGAAAAAGCCAACAAGACGTGAAACTGACGGAATTACGCTGGAAAGAACCGACAAGACGCGAAGCTGGTCAAATTAAGTCGGAAAGAAAGTGACAAGACGCGAAGCTGGCGGTATTAAATCGGGAAAAGCCAACAAGACGTGAAGCTGACGGAATTACGTCGGAGAGAACCGACAAGACACAAAGCTGGCCGAATTAAATCGGAAATAGCCGACAAGACGCAAAGCTGGGGGAATTACGTCGGAAAGAGCCGGCAAGACTGGAAGCTGGCCAAATTAAGTCAGAGAGAACCAATAAAATGCTAATTTTACCGAATTAAATCAGAAACAGCCGATAAGACGCGAAGTTGGCCGAGTGGAACGTCGCGACGTGCCATCAGAACGTTTTAAATCGCATCCAAACTCGCCATTAGATGTTTGTCATCAAAATATATTTGTCATAAATCACAGACTTGCGGAGGTCACGTTGGACGTTTTTAAATTTTCAAAAATAAGACCTGATGTAAAGTTCATTATTATTATGTTGTTATTTGAAATACTTTTTTGTTATTATTAATACTCTCTTACATACATAGGATGTGACGTAGAGACTACGTCGTCGATGACTTATTAATTCTGCATTAAGTTTATTAAAAAAAATCTTTTCATGTTTTACATTCACTTCATTCTATTTGGTGGGACGTAGTGGAGCAATGTTGTGGTACAGGTAATTCTGATATTTTTCTTAAATTTACTCCAAAATAAAATGTAAATAAATATTTACTTATAATGCAATAATTGTTTTGTAATTCTTGAAAGAAATATCACCTTAATGACCCAATCTGCTAAATAAAAAAGCCATCCATCTCTTGAAATATTTTTGTAGATTTCATTATCTCCCACATTATTACGATGTAGCTGTAACGACTTAGTTTGTGTAACTGAAAAAGTATTTCTATGTGCGACTTGCAACAGAAAGCGGGGAAATAACAGACGATCTGTAAGAGTTGGCAATGAGCAATTATGCAATTTGCAATTGTGCAATTAGCGATTATACATCTATAATGGTTTAAAAGTTTAACTCGAGAATGCAGACGGTATACTTTGACTCATTGTATTTAAATCATCATCACTTATTACTGAAATGATCTGAAACACAACCATCTGTACATTATACTGAAATGTTCTAAAACACAACAATATAGAACTAGCAGCAAATCCCAGCACTGGGTTTCTTTGTACATTAATTAATATCTCTTACATTTTTTTTGTGTAAAAAATATATGTTAAAAGAACTTCTCTTTTTGTATTATATACATATATATATATATATATATTTATATATATATATATATATATATATATATATATATATATATACAGTTGAAATATATTTTTAAACTGTAATATATTATCAACGATAAAAAAATAAAAAGGGGTAGGTTGCGAGAGTGAAGAAAAAGGATGAGAACAAAGTATATATGTAAAAATTCGACAATGTTCCAGAACATTGTATGTCCCTATGTCTATTTGGACATTATAATCTATACTATGAAAATTTTACGAATATATCGATCAGATAGCCGTATTTGTGTTAAACCCTAAAAACAAACAAACATACAAAATTTTCCCCTTCATAAATTAGTATTACTGGTAGTATACAAAATAACACTGTTATGGCACGGTTTATAGTCAAAATGCATAGATTAATTTGGAAAAAATTGTTTCATTAGTACTTTAGCAAATTTACTTTACAAAACATTCAAATCGTTTGTAAAATCAATGGTGCATATGTTGCGATTTTTTGCTTATTAAGTAAATAATTATAATAAAAAACGAAAAATAAAAAAAAGTTGAAAACCTCATGGAGAAGAGATCCTCACAAAACGAAGACCGAATACAGTTTCGAGTCACGGAAAATTATTAGAAAATTATTTACAAAAATTAAATTATTTGATAAATCGATGTAAAAATTAATAAGGCTTACATGTTGATAGTTAACCAATCAAAAGAGAAAACAATTACCAATATCAGTCTAGAATTGCGACTTGTAACCTGTCATCATACGCACATATATACCTGCATATGTACAAACCACAGATTTACAATACTAGAAGCAGATGACACATATCTGCTAATGACAACCATACCCTAAAGGCGGAGTTTAGTATTTAGGGATGTGGCTTAATGCACTGGCAACACGTATATGAGTAAATGTTAGTGTTTAAACATTTAAACGTAAACATTGGTTAAACTTACTGAAATCTTCATTTGAGTTTAAAGTGTCGCCAAATCAGTCGCCAAATTAGTCGCCGTAGTCACACGATACAATCGGACACATTTACAGCTATCTTATCAATTACCAATATTTGTTTATACTATTAGTATCTTCTAGTTAAATTTTGAAAGTGATATTTTGTGATTTACTCTCATGTAAATAAAAACATGCACGATTATAATTCAAATATTTTAAAACAACAGATAGACACTTCAATTTTATTTACTTATTTTATATAGTAGAGCTGAAAATTCTTGGTGGAAAGCGAAAATAATATTTAAAATGAAAAGTCTATTAATAGTATATTTCATTGCATCTTTATTTATTTATGTTTGTTTAAAATCGCTGCAACATTATCTTATCAAATTTTGTTATTAAAACAAAAGAGATGCTTAGGTCTTAAATAAGATCTTACAAAAAATAAATAATTTATTAATAAAATCAAATTAGTGTAAAGTTTTATTTAAACTTTATTCAAACTTTATCAGTAATAAATCTTTAATCACAAATATAAGTCTTCTCATGCCTAAATACTTAGCTGAAAAATTCTATGAAGAAAAAACTTTAAATTGGGTACTATGAGATAACTTTGAAGCGACCTTAAAATATAAATTTTTAGCTCATAATAAAGTTATATTTAAACGATTAACGTTTAAATATAAATTGTATTTAAACGATTAACGATTTAGAAAATTTCGTAATTTTATTAGGTTAAAAACGTAAGTCCAAAATGTATTTGCAACTTGCGAGTTAATTAGCAATTAGATAAAGTTTAAAAAATGCTTGAAGAATTACGACACATATTTCACAATAAATGATGAGAAAACAATCGACACCATATGTTAGCTACCATCGTAATGTTATAACTGACAAATTTGTGTGTAAAACGCTATCACACTTATAGGTACTATATTTAACCATTTTTAAGGATAATTACTGAATAAATAATATACGTAGCGTCGAAATTACCAATAAAACACCAATATCAATTATATCCACAATGCAGCTTAAAAATATAGCATCCTGGCAACAGGGTTACTTGCCAAAAATGTGAGTCTGTGGTGTAGACCAAAGGACAAAAACATGTGTCGGCTTCGGATCATAGTAAATATTAAAAAAAAATAAAAATAATAACGTTTTTAGAAGAAGTTGATTAAATGACAAACTACTTTCCTTTGTAATACGACTTCTTCAGTAAAATATAAATTCGAATTCAAATAAATCCATTCACTTCTTACTTCAAATAAATCCATTTAAAAACCTTTGATGCCCCGTTACTATATTAATCACTTTCTAATAAAACACTATAAATAAAAGATTAATTGTACACTTATTTACTTCGATTATATTACACACGTTGTTTACCTCGATTGAATTGTTGGGTAAAATCGTTTAATGGATCTTCCACAATTAGCCCTGGCGCTATTAAGGATACGACGGTGTCAAAATTGACATCCAAATGGATGTCGCTAATCGTGTCTCCGCCGGTGGCCATCCGCTGCCGCATTTCCTTTGCCTACTCTGTTCTCTGCTTGACTTTTATATTAAGACAAAGTCGGTACTGTTAACTTCCTATTGAATAAAGAAACAAATAATATAATTTCATGGAAAGAGCAGATGTCTTTCCATAAAGCTATATTAAAAGTTTATTACGTGTAAAGTTACCCGAATTATAATTATTCCTGTCGAATAAACTCAATGTTGACCTGCTAGTTGCTAAGAAAGTACACCTTCCTTGGAGTATATAATATATTTAATCTTTATCTAAGTATAAGTGTAGATAATATACCCTTTGTTATAGTAATTCGAATGTAAAACTTTAAAAGATATCTTAAGTATTTTTCTCATAATTTATCGTTTAGGGTAAAATGTTTCCACTCGCGGTTGCGTTAAACACCCGACCGTTGGTAAAGTTGTGCAGTAAAAAAATATTCTAGATTTCCCTGGAAAATATAAAACGAAAATAATCTTTATAAATGAGCCTTTATTAAGGAGTTTATATTAGTTTATATTAGATATTCCAATAAAAACAAACATTTTGAATATTTTTCAATCATAATTACATTTAAATGTTCAGGATACACTGAAACTCTAAAGAGAAAACAATGAATTAACAAGATAATCAACATGTGTCGTTCGTAATTACCGTAAATCGCCCCGTTGCTTCGTATCACTTAGATTGCTGCCGTGCGGCGCCCAGGTTAGACGCATTGTGGGACGTTTAACTCTTGCATTTACGTTGATCTTGCATCTCAAAAAATGAATGATAAAAGAAAATTTTATTGAATATAATCGTCTTATTATACACATTCAAGAATGGGGTGGCAGTGTGACACAAGGGTGGCAGTGTCAAAAACTATGATGGAATATTTAGAATTATTGCTTTGGTTTTCTGGTAACGTCCTGATAAACCTCTAGTAACGATTTTCATAAGATTTCTACATACTTCAATGCAGTAATTATTTTGTTATTCTTGAAAGAAATACCACCTTAATGATGAAATGTTCCAACAAAAAAGTCATATTTATCTTGAAATATTTTTTACTCCGTTCTCCTCTTTGACAGAAAAGTATAACATATGCTGTTATATCGATATATATATATATATATATATATATATATATATATATATATATATATATATATATATATAAAGTTTTTAAACATTTTGTCGGACAATTTGAACAACAACTTTATAAATATTAGATTTAAATTTTTGAAATATTAGTGTTGGTCTCTTTCTAGCTTATAACTTATTTCGCATTCAAATTACATCACACGCGATATACAAAATTAAAATAATTTGTTCGTGTACACATGTACGCGCGTTAGAAATTATACTTCTTTGGAATAATACAAGTATTGTACCAAAGAAGTATATTTGGTATAATACAATAATTTGGTATAATACATATGGTACAATTTTATTTAACACGCAAATAATTAATGGAAATATAACAATAAAAATACTGGAGTAAGATTTTTATAATCATACTCCAGTCTTTTTATTATTATATTTCCATTGGTTGAATCTACGGTTGGTTGAATCTAAATTCAATCGAATAAATTAATTTTAAATAATTTAATAATAAATACATATCGAACCTTAATCTCACTCAGGAAAAAATACTCAAATTATATTTAAAAAAACTAATTGGCACTATTTCTATCACTAATGTTCACAATAAATAAATGTTTTTTTATGATATAGTCCATTATTAAATTTCAATTACTAAAAAAATGTTATTTAAAAGGAATTTTAAGTAACTATGTATTGCCATGACTCATTCGGGTTGAACATTTGCAGTAATAAAGGAACTAAAATGTGATTATTTAAAATGTTAACAACAAAAATAATGAATTTAAATAAAAATATAAAAGAACTGGACTATGATTATAAATACGGTTGGTAAAATCTAAATTCAAAAAAATTATTAAATTTTAAAAATTAAAATTTACACAATGATTTATGAAATTTACTGAAACAATCTAAAATTAAAATTAATAATGAATTTAAATAATTATAATGAAATTTTTTTATAATTTATTATTTTTACGGTAATATAATAATTTATAATTTATAATGCAAATAAATACATACCGAAACTTAATCTCACTTAGATAAATATGCTTAAAATATATTTTAAAAAGCTTATAAGCACTATTTCTCGAATTGTTCGAATATTCACAATAAATAAATGTTTTTTATTACAAGGTCCACTATCAAATATAAATTGCTGAAAATTATTATTTAAAAGCACAGATATAACTTCGATTTGTATGAATATAAATACGTGTTGCATATTTTCAAGCATCTCAATAACTATCATGAATATAGTATTAGCCCCTAGACGCACGTTAAGTGAGCAACTTCATTCTGTCGATTATCGTTGTACCGTGCACGCGCATCATAAAATTTCACTCTCATTATTTTTTCGTTACTACTTTGATACCTTTCAAATTTTGATATGAATATTTTTGACTGTTAACTGTTGAACTATGCTTTATTGCTATGTCAAATATGAAATTTATCACTATATCAAAAATAGATGTAGGTATGCATATCTTAAATTTCCAATGTATAGGCTTAATAGGTATGTTTAAGCTTAATATTCTTCCATATGCTGTGTAAGTGTTCCATATGCAACCTATTAAATACGACTAAAAGATACAATACAAGGGTTCATCGCACACTTATGTACGTATAGAAATATAAACATTCAAGGGTATATAGTATTTCTGATGGGTGTTTTTTATAGGTATACAACTTTAAAATAAAAAAAACGAGTGTGGTTTAGACCACACGACTGAAGTAAAATTTCAAATTCACAAAATATGAGCTTTAAAATGAATTTACAATTTTATTCACTTTAAACGTAGAATATTTAATGTATTGAACAAAATAATAATTTTTAAATTGTTCAAGAACTAAATGAAATTACAAAATAATCAGAAAATCACCATTCGCTTAACGTTAACAAATATATATTTCATGCACTGGCTATGAGAGGAAGAGAGAAAGAAAATGTGTGCGCGCACTGCTCTCTCTTGCTCTTACAGTGTGATACAGACAATAGGCTTGCACTGTGTCTTAGATATACGAAACATAATTGGCTATGAGAAAAAGAGAGAAAGAAAATGTGTGCTCGCACCTCTCTCTCTTGTTCCTACAGTAATATACGAAACGTAACTCTCTCTCTTTCTGTCTTCACTAACTTATATCTCCCTCTCAATTTCCGTTCGCCTCGCCCGATCACACTTTTCGTAACGCTCTCGTCACGCATTCACTTACTCCCCAAGTCAAGCGTGCGTAAAGAAGTTTTACTAAAAAAAACAAATGATGATTGTCGATCGTTCCATTTGTACATCCATGAATAACAGAAAAGCTGACACAAGAATTGTTCCAATTTCGAATTATTTATATCTCGTATAGCGAAGTGATAAAAAGTATCACTTGTGTTGTCCATTGTGACAGTTGCTTTGGTTTTACCATCAGAGGGAGGCTCGTAGCTCTATGAATAGGGCATTTTATAGATTTCAATGAGAATGAATTCTTTGCTTCATTTTTCGAAATTTAAGTGGGTAGTACCATGATGACCGGTGACTAATAGCTCTTATACGCCACCAGGCAGTCGAATACATTAAAGGTCGAGCGGCTGCCACGCACGAATTGCTTGCGCGTCTGCGGGACCTTGTTTAGTGTAATTTTCGTTAATATAGACGGCGCCGAAAATGAGTCTGGCTGGTGGTCTCTCATTGGCCATGAATGTGGGTGCCAAGGTGCGTTCACATTCATTGCCAAGCCCGTGTTGGATATTGGTTTTACCAGAATTACAGCGTTTTGTTTTGATTTATGGCATCGTTATGGTTAGATGAATGCCACTAGGAAATAATTATTGTCTGTGTTGTTGTAGAATGAGGAGACGTGTTTATTGTTTAGAAATTGAATGACAGAATATAATTTGATCGTAACTGAAGTTAGGTTGATTTAGTGGGTTTGACAGTTATTCTGACAGTTATTAAGAAAGTATCTCCATTTTGTAGTTCTGACAGTTATTAAGAAAGTATCTCCATTTTGGCATAGAGTGTTTTAGGGCGTTTTACTACCATTTTTGGTGAAGGAGAATATGCAGGAGCGGCGGAGAGGTGTTTACTTATGATTGGATCGAATTTTGTTTACTAATCTGAAGCAGGCATCTACTGAGCCACACGTGACAAACAAATGATTTATATTTTTGATGATTTGTATTATTATTTGTTAAATTAATGATTATACGTACACTTTAAAATGAGATTGCGTTTTAGTTTAACTTCAGTTAAATTGAATGACATATCAAAATAATCCGGAATGTGATAAGGTTACTTTAGACACTTTAAAAAAAATTGAATTTTGAAAATTGTGAAAAGTTCTAGAAATTGTCAATTATTATATATTTCTTGGTCAAAGGTTTGCATTATTCCAATGTGTTGATATAGTAAGCTTAAATTAGGTGTTACAACTTTTTTCCAAAGAAACCTCCCTAATTACGTGGTAGTAACTGCGGTTTAGGGTACAAGAGGCTAACAAGGTGAAAACTTCCATTGAAATATCATTCAAATCGTAGTGTTACATACGCTTTAATATGTATAAATGTTTAATGAACAAATTACGTCCTCGAGCGATATTTTATAAACAATGATATCATAAACAAATGAATATATAAATATGATGAGAACTACCATTATATTTAATTTTCGTTTATTTCTTTTTACAAAACTTTACAAAACTTCCTCGAAACTATTTTTGAAACTTTAAACCACAATGAACTATGGCCAACCGGCAAAGGGAATAAAATTAATGGCTTTCCTCGTTCGTTTATGGAATTAAAAACAAGTTTTCGTACCAAAAGTTCTCTGACCTTAAAACAGCGTCAAGTTAGGGGAATACCTCGAGCCCCATAAACGTACGTCAATTCTGTTGCTATTTATGCGTAATCTGGCAGAGTACAGTTTCGGATTACGCACGTCTGATTCCGCATTCATTCCTCGTTTGATAGATATACCGACTTGGCTACAGCAATAAATAACCGAGCATATCCGTTATAAATATATAAATAAAACGTTCAGATTAATACGGTTGTATACTAATAGAGGGTCACACCGGGCGGGCAACAAGCACTTCGCGATGTTGATGTGGAATCGCATTATACTCCTAGATCGACTAAATAAAGAGATTAGTCCATGTTTTTTTCAATAAATATTGAAATTGTTAAAGTTATAACATTTGGAGATAAATGGGAATATTCGTTTGCAATAAAATGTTGCAGTGCCCCCTGGTGAGCTAACACCATAATACCTATCTAAGAATCATCGCCCGTTTGTCCCAAATATTTTGCAGAAAACCGTATGTAAATCACTCAAACCATTTTGGAAATAAATGGGAGCATTCGTTTGCGACAAAATGATGCAGCGTCCCTTGGAAAGCTAACACCATAACGCTTATCTAAGAACCATTGACAATTAGTCCCAAATATTTTGCAGAAAACCGTATCTAAATTGATCAAACCGTTTGGGACATAACTGGGAACATTCGTTTGCAACAAAATGTTTATTGTGGTGCCCCCTAGTGAGTAATCGATAACTAACTAAGAACCATTACCAATGAATCACAAACATTTTACAAAAAACCGTATCTAAATCGGTTAAACCATTTTGGAGATAATTGGAAACATTGGATTGCACACACAAACAAACAAACAAAAAACCTCTCACCCTAAACGTATATACCTCATCCGTTCCGTCGTGGGTAATTATGATAAAAATATACTTTTTGGAAGCCTATGTAAACAGTGTAAGGAATGCTCGTAGCGTGAGTTCTACTCGTATTCGACCGGTTTTTTCCTAACCGATTGCGATCCTCATTTAAATCGTTATTTTTTCACATACACTTCTTAAAGGAGTATTGCCACAAATTGATTTCAGAAAAAAATATAAATAGATTATAGATCGTAAAACTATACACATACCATTTTTGAACTTTATTTTATAATTTTTTACATAAAATAACACACACGTTATTTATTATAGACCAACAGACGGACGCATCGTTGAAAGTAATTTATTTAGTAATTATATGTAAGGTTCTTGATAACACATTTAAGAAAAAACAAGGAAAAACATAAATACACAATGCCATACTCAAAATACTTGCAATAAAAAATAACAATACGAAAATCGTTAAAATATTTTAAAACATCGACCCCAACAACAATCCAATGATGAAGTCAAAATGCGTAAACCACAATTTGTAAATTGGGGACATCACCGACCAGGTCATAAAAATATTGTAGGCAATGCAAATAAAAAAATACTTAAATCAAATGTCGGAAAAACGGCAAGTCATTAAATTACAATAAGTAAACCTTATTACAATCTGTTTATTTGATTCCATAAAATTAGACCTTAATAAATTAAGCTTTTAAAAAATAAAAAAAAAACAACTTAAAAAATGTACCTTTTACGAAGAACTGAAATTAACACAAAAAACTAACAATAATTATTATTTTCAAAACAACAAATATTGTTAGTTTTTTATGCCAAATTCAAACTAAAATGGACAAAACAAAAAACAAATCCAAGGGATCTTGCGTTAAATTTCGTTACTTTTGTTTGAACTTGTTATTGACTCCAAACAAAATTAACAATTGTAATTAATACGTATTCCAAATACATCGATGTCAATTGTTATTAAAATACTTAGAGTAAACAATAAACGCTTTTAACTTTCCACTACTTAAGAAAAAATCGTTTTTTTTTCGATTTCATTGATTTTAAAATTTTTAATATTTCGTTAGAGACTTGTATTTAAATATGGAAAGGCTTTCAAATCGCATCGTTCTTAAAGTGAAACGAGGTAGGGAACGGAGGGTTGTTTGGAAAAAGAAAGAATGAAATTTAAAGTATAAATAAAAGACGAGTGCTGAGCAGCATGAGGCGTAGATTTTCACAACTGAAAACTTAATAGTGAATAGATTCCAAATAAAGAAAGTGTTCCATTTTGATTTTGAATGTAGACAATATGCCATTAAATAAGAAGTTGTATTGGCCTAAACCCACACACTACCATCAGATCAAGATCCAGATGGTGCTATAGTTGCTTTCTCGACGAAATCAACTCCTTCAATCACGGTGGATGTATTGTCTTCAAATGAAGAGTTTCATTGTCCGTCTCTAGAGTGTATTATCAGATCGTGATAATATTTATAGAAAATCACTTTTGAGTTATAACCTTCTGAATAAAAAAAGGACATTCAAATTGGTTCATGCACATCAGAAAAACGTAAAATGTCGAGCGGAGAAACTCCCTCATTCCTGAAATCCGTTAAAAATACCAATTCTTTTTGTACAATTGTTTATAAGAAAAAATAGTTAATAATAAAAATAACAATAATAAATTATTTCCTTTGTTTACGACTAGCTATAGATTATAACTAACTATAATCAACTTTGTGAAAATTCATTGCGATAAAACTTATTTTAAACATTTATACACACCGTTTGTTAAAAATCTTGCTAAATAGTTTAAAATTTAACCTATAAACGTAAAAAAACAACTCCCATATAGAGTATTTCCTTTAAACTTATTCGGTATCAAAATATATGTGTGGAAATCTGCAAATAAAGGGCATTAACCCTGCGATGAACTTATATATACTACGGCATGCTTACGTTTATACGTTTAAATACGATATACAGCTTTAGCCAAAATATTAAACGTCTTTATATTTTCTTAGAAATATGAGGAAACATGGTGATAGTTTGTTTCGTTTATTGCCACTTTACTGGCGCAATAAAGATTTATAAAGATTTAAAAAATATATTTCTTCATCAGCATGGATTATATCGTGTAATACCTGCTACCCACATTTGTGGAATTTGTAATTTTTCCAAAATATTTTAATTTATATTCAAAATTAAAAGAATAACAATATAATTTTTACAATTTTTGTTTATTTGGAAAATCCGTTATTATTCTTAAATGGCTTAGAAATAAAGCAAAACAATCAGAATACTGTATATTTTTATACAAGAATAAAATAAAGTAATAAACTGCTAAAATAGCTATTTTCATAGCACAATTCGTTTTAATATAAATCTGTTTAAATACACATTTTTACGCAAAAAACAATTTGGGATATGTGGAAATCGCATAGTAGCGAAGACAAACATTTTTTTTCCGCATTATTTATTACGAATTGCTTTATTAATTTATTAGAAAATATTTATAAACTTATTAAGAGGTTTAAAATACAATTGGTGCCAAATTTCTGGACGACAAAGGCACAAATATCTCTTAGAATTGCTAGGACATACCCTTGCATGAAGCTTGCAAAGCCAGGAATTAACCTGGATTATAAAATGGAAATATTTATCGGAGGAAAACTTTCTATATATTGTGGTTGGACGAGTGCATCTGTAAGGTGTGTATTTGTACTAACACTGAATTTATTTGTATTATTTCAAACATTTTCGAAATGATCGATACTTTATTTATAAATTTTATTATTATGTATATTTTTGGAACGAAGTTCTTTTACGCGATTTATAGTAGAGCGAACTGGCAAAAATCGTCATGTAAGGAAAAATCGTTATGCCCCCTCCAGGCGACCTTTCCCTCTCTTTCACTCTGTCTCTGTGTGTGTTCGTGCGAGTATCGACATTCGAGCAGCAATCATTGTTCACGCTTAGCTGTATAACTGCTCCTGATATAAATTATTAGATTATTTATTTTTATGAAAAACTTTAAACATTTTCATATCACATGAGTTTACATAAAGCTCAATACGTAATACTAATCAAATAACAACTACATACTTTACTAAACACGGACTATATTAATGGACTCTTTGTCGTTGTTTTCTTTCATTTTTGAAAAAGGGACATCGCAGAGCGTGCAATATAATATTGCAATATACGGACATACACACACACACGCACACACGCATGTGTGCATGCACGCAAGCGCGCATGCACGCACGTGCGAATGCACGCACGCACACGCATACGCATACGCACAAGCACACTCAAACACACAAACAGACAGAAACATGCACGTGCGTGTGCGTGTGTTTGTCAATATTAATAAAATACAATATAAAAAAATGCAGTAATTTTCCTCGCCTCTTTTGCCCGGAGAAAGCCGATGCGGATCATTGAAGTCGATACGGGAAAGCCGATATCATGTAAAGTCTTATTTAATTAGGCATCTATATAAATTCTTATTAAATTCCGATAAAATCATATCGGACCTTCGTAATTCTGATCGTAATATAACAGAAAATTTACTTTGTTGGAAATGTGACATCATTCATGTATATTTAGCAGCGAATTAGATATTTTTATATTTTTCACTTTATGTATTTACAAGAAACTAAAAGTTTCTCACAATTAAATGAAACTACATGATGTAGTATTATTTCTACTTTCTTTAAGTTCTTTACCACGACCTAGTTTTCGTTGTATTACAACATCTTCGAGTGGGCTATTAGCAAAGATATCTTGAGCTTAGCTTTGTAGCTTTCGTCAATTTTTGCTAATAGTCCACCTGAAGATGTAATACAATGAAACCTAGTTCGTGGAAAGGAACTTAAAGAAAGTAGAAATAATACTACATCACGTAGTTTCATTTAATTATGAATAATGAATTTCTACAAAATTAACGATAAATATATTCAATGAAAGTTTCTCTAAGAAGCTTTACCATACGAGTTGGCTAATGTACTTTTGATCCAAATAACTACAAAACTTAAAAAAATACACAAGCATTTCGACTGAGAAATGTGGAACAATTCCATAAAACCTTTGTACTTTTTGGTAACTATGATGGAGGAGGGTTAAAACAAGTCTTTAAAGGTAATATTTCATTTCAACGTTTAGTATTTCCACTAAGAAATTTGGAACTGTAATATATTTTCATGAAACTTTTGTACTTTTAGGGGTAACTATGATGGATGAGGGTTAAACATAATTTTGTAATCATAGTATTTCGTTTCAACGTTTGTAATTATGTAGTTTGGAAGTTTTATAATGACATTATTTTCACATAATTCATATGTCGTTGATATCAGGATACCATTATTTGTACCTTCAAGGGTCTTTTTCGATATCAATTTATTCTTTCCTGCTCATCAATTCACAATTATCTTTTGCAATCAAACACTTTTTAAGTTTCATATTTCGTTTTGTAGCAATACCATTATCATTTACATTGCAATAAAATTACTATTTTAATATTCCACCGTTGTTTTTCAGAATATATGCTATAATTTTTCTTGTTTGTCTATGCTTCAGCTCTGACAGTTTTCAATTCTCTTTGCTTCAATTCTCATGTGACGTTAAACAATTTATATAAAGGAAATGAAGAACTTTATCATGTTTTCAATATTTTTTCAGGTAGGCCCAGAAAATGGCATAAAATATTCAGGATATACTAAACGAACGGTCGATAACGTAGTCCGTTACCCATACTCCTCTAATTAAAATATTGTCGACGAAATGTCCCTTCGAAAAAAAAACTTATATCTATAATCAAATTTGAAGAAAGGCACTTAAAAATAAGGCATCTTCAAACAAACAAGCGATGAAAAAAATTGGAAAATATATAAAATTTTAATATTGGAGAGTATGGGTTTTTTATAATAAATTTATTTATTCCTTTCAAATTGTTTTTTTATCGAATTTTTACACAGCTATCTTGTGTGCACGTATTTTTTTATAAATTTTCTAAATCTTTTGTTCTATTATTGGCGATATCTTTTTTATTAATTTTCCTTAATATACTTTATTACAGAACTTGTTTCGCTATGCCCAATAAAGTTTTTAAATATTTCTCTTTGATAGCGATCATATTTGATTATTTTATAAAGATAATTGTTTTCTTTGATTCAGTTTAGTTAGAGTTAGAATTGATAACGACCTATTTACATATAACGTTATTATTATTTAATTTATATTATAAAGTCAGGAATGTTAAAGTATGAACAAATTACAAAAATGTCGATATCGAAGAATTTCATTAATTTTAATTTGAATTGATAACGACCCATTTATATATAACGTCATTATTATTTGATTTACATTATAACGTCAGTAACTTGAAATATGAACAAATTACAAAAATATCGATATCGAAGAATTTCATTAATTTTAATTTTAATTGATAACGACCCATTTTTATATAACGTTATTATTATTTGATTTATATTACAAAGTCAGGAACGTTGAAGTATAAAGAAATTACAAAAAATCGATATCGATTGTATTGAACTTATTCAATTAAAAAAAACTTGCCTCCACTTTAACTACGGATAACGAAGTGAAGTGCCACAAATATATGGTCATCATGGAAATTTTCTTCACTACCTTACACCTGAGATACTCGAAAATGGTAGCCTTAGTTCCTATACATTTTTACGCTTAGTGTATTTCCACATGCTATTAGTCCCACTGTAGTAGCAGAGCGGTAACAAAAGGTTTAACTGAATTCGGGAACACTTCTTGGATGATCCAAAGAGTAATTGACTTATTTCTTGACAGATAATATTGAGTGTATCTGTCGATATACCAAGACCCTAACGATATTCTTTAAATTGAAATCCCGATCTTTTACATAATATATCTGGTAACCTCAGTCAGAATAATTTTAAAGACAGATTAATTCTCACGTGACAAATTTTATATAACTTGCTCCAGAGTCAGTTCACCGACAGCTTTGTTATTCTGGTTTCTGTAATTTTTTCAAAGAAGTGCTATATGTAGACAGAACATGAGGACAGTTCGAGGAAAAATTTGGTTGATTACTTCCCTTGGTCCTACCGTAGATCCTACGCCGACGAAGTTCTGGTTCGTTGCATTCAAAACTTATTGTGCATATAAAAAGATATGTATTATATAAGCATAAGAAAATATCAGACAATCCGATCGACGACTCCAATGTCTTATTTTAAAACGTGGTAAATATTTTTTTTGCAGTTTCAAACAAATTTTATAAATATTTATCAATGAGCTCTGCTTGCTTCCGCTAGTTTATTATTAGTCATACAGTCATATAAAAATCCCCAATTAAATTAAACTTGTTGGCTGTGCTCTTTCCGATAGTGACTGAAGTATTGTAAGTCAACTATGGCTCCTAGGCTATCAATATTTACCAGCTAATCAATATTGTAAATATTGACAATACATTGACATATTCTATTGTAAATTTAATAATATTGACGTGTATATTAGTTATAAAATAATCATCTTCCTCTTTTTTCGAGGCTGAAAAAACAAACGTGGCTTCGGGTTTGTTTGGCATTCTAATAATTATTTAGTTGTGTACATTTATTCTGAAAACCTTATGTATTTTGCGGTTTTTGTTTGCAGACGTGTGTACTTGAACTGGTTGGCCTTGAAGTATAGCGGCTAACATCCATCGAATATTCTGGCTGTAAAATTTCCGCATATAAATATACTTGATCCCTTTATGCAGTTATATAAACTAGACGAAACTATGGGTGTTTTAGGCAACAAGTATGCGTATACGCTAACGCATAAAATCTCACATAATTCTTGGACGCTCCACGTATCTTGGAGAAAACTTCAAAAGAATTGAATTGACTACGATCGGTGTTTAATATATAATATTCTTATTTGTTTCTTTCATATTTTTTTAATAAACACGGTGGGATGAACTTCTCATTAATTTTCATACGTCGGGTTTTTTTCCGAGTACTCCCGAGTTTTTTTTTCCAGTACACGTCACTTTATTTCCGTGTACTCTTGAGTTTTTTTTCCAGTACAAGTTGCATTATTTCCGTGTATTTTTATTTTTTTCCAGTACAGGTTACGTTATTTCCGCGTACTTCTAAGATTGTTTCCAGTACACGTCGCGTTATTTCAGTGAAGTTTTGAGTTTTTTTCCGGTACACGTCGTGTTATTTCTATGTATTTCTAAGTTTTTTTTCTAGTACACGTCGCATTATTCTGTGTAATTTCGATTTTTTCTTCCAGTATACGTCGCGTTATTCCTGTGTACTTTTAAGTTTTTGACCTGATGATGCAGACTGACTTTGGAGATATCCTTAGGAACTTCTCAAGCAACGAAACAGAGTACAGGGCAACTTAGAAAAAATTAATACCGAGTATGAACTCATTTTATATGTGCTTTAGACACAGATGGTGGCTTGGGTTTGATGGAGCCGGAAGGTAGTGACGGAACTCCTCCATAGTGAAGAGTGGATTCATTGAGTTTGAATTCATTTGACTTTTTTTTATGAGTCCCTTGTTCACAAATATTGACAAGAGATGGCTGATAGAGCCGGAAGCTGGTGTTGGAAATTCCTCAATGAAGAGGAATAGTTTCACCTTGTCTGTCTCGTTTGACCTTTTTAGCGAGGGTTTGGATAATTTTGTTCACACGGTCTAAAGATGGAGCCGAAAGGTGACAATAGAAACTCATTAATGACAAGGAATAGATTCACTGTGTTTGGGCTCGCTTAACTTGTCTCTTTTAAATGGCAAAACACTCAATTTTACTTAAAAAATTTAAAAAAAGCACACAGATTGAGTTTCCAAAAATCGCCAAAGAAGTTTCACTTCTGTCACGTGTAAGTACTGAGTTGCACGCGATCAAGTTTTTTATCCTAAATAAACTTCAATGACTTTTAATTTTGAATAAAATTGAACAGTATTGCCACGCTCGTTTCACTTTTCCATAACTTAGGAATCCGTGACGATTCGAGTTTCTCTAGGAGAAAAACGTTTTTTAGGTAGATTAAAATTTAAAATACGATGCTTAGTCGATAGTTTTTACGCTATTAAAAAAAACAATTACAACTTTGCCGATTACAATATTTTTATTCACTCGTCAACACTCTGAAAAACAATATTTGCGTTTTAAAATTTATTGCAAAGAATTTAGAAACCAGCTTTTTAAATAAATGTTATATTGACTTTGGTACAGAAATTGGGCTCATGTACAAAATATTTAATTAATGTAATGCGTAAGTAAAGACACTGTGTATACAGATTATGTTATTGTCTTGTTTTATTATTTATTTTACCCCATCTAGGTTTGTTATGATTAGAACGGTTTGTTATGTCTAGATACTAGAATATTATATCTAGAAATAGTAATAAGTAGATTGTATTAATATATTCTAGTTTTAGCATCTGTCTGAATAGTATCTGTCTGAATCTGACAAAAATTCTCCCTCTAACAGTTAACCTGTACACCTATGTGAAGTCGGGAAATTCATATAATGGTTATATCATGATAACATATTATTATTAAACAAGAAAAAGTATCTTTACATTGGACTTTATTATTTATAATTTACGATTAAATGAAACTACGTGATGTAGTATTATTTCTACTATCTTTAATTTCTTTACCACGACCTAGGTTTCGTTGTATTACAACATCTTCAGGTGGGATATTAGCAAAAATGGCTAATGGATTTTTGCTAATAGCCCACCTGAAGATGTTGTAATACAACGAAACCTAGGTCGTGGTAAAGAACTTAAAGAAAGTAGAAATAATACTACATCACGTAGTTTCATTTAATTGTGAATAATGAATTTCTACAAAATTAACGCCATATATATTCAATATTTATAAATTATTCACTGTTATTCACTCACACTTGAGATTTCGTGTGGAATCAGAATCAATGAAGCCCTCTGGGGATGTAGGAGTAATATTTTATTGAAATAAAAAAAATATATATATATATATATATATATGTATATATATATATATATATATATATATATATATATATATATATATACATATATTAATACTATCACTGTGACTAAGGCTGAATAGTATATAGCGCCTTTACAACAGTCGAAAATATTGAAGATTACGAAACTAGCTTTGTCAGCGGAATATATTTCATCTAAACGAAACCGAATAATATAGCTAATAAAATATAATTGTATTAATATATTCTACTTTTAGTAAGCAGAATATATTAATACAATTCACAAGAAGGTCATGGCAATTCTATGAATTTTCATTTAATTCAGGTATATACAGTACATTTAATTCAGGGTTCAATCTAATTTTATCGTTTTAGGTTTTCTTCTCGCTTTTCTATATTATTTAGGTGTACATAAACTCTGGTTGATTATATATATGTATAGTTGATTATAAATCTAATCAGTGTAGTTAAATAATCAAGAAAAAATATCGCTTGTAGTAAATCAGTTGCTATAAAATTTATGATAGATATGCTCTTTTACATAACACCGTTTTACAAATTAATAAATTTCAAGGCCCTATGAAAACCACAGCAAGATACCAAGCACTAATCCAAGATATGCTTTTGCAGAAACTACTAGGTATGGCGTCACTGAACGGAACGGAATTACTTTTTTCATGTATTTTATAAGTTTTTCAATGTCTGATTTATTTTTAGGGTTCCGTGCCTCAAAAGGAAAAAGGATCACTTCGTTGTCTGTCTGTCGGTCAAGACCCTTTTTCTCAGGAACGCGTGGAGATATCAAGTTGAAATCAATATCAAATTATAAGGTCTACGATCCCTCGGAGCTGTAAAAAAATCAAGGTTCTAAGTTAACGTAATAAACAAATATGGACATATGGTAATATAAATCAAAACCTTTAGGGTACTTCCCGTTGACCTAGAATCATGAAATTTGACAAGAAGCGAGGTCTCATAGCACAAGTCAAGGAAAATTGGAAAATGGTTAATTTGTAGTTATGTCACATAAAATATTTGTTTTATATATGCGCATGTGAAAGATATAGATTTTCTAAAACATTAAAATTTGGTAAATAGTTTTATAGGAATATTATGTACCATTAAATATTTATAAATCCTAAATGTGTACGGAACCCTCGTAGTGTGAGTTCGACTCGTGCTTGACAGGTTTTTTCCTAATATTAAGTATATTATATGGTATATATCTAGAAGAAAATTATTTTTGGCGTATTTGTAAACATGAAAAACGGTTTTCAATATTTGGAACAGTTTACCTACAACGTTTATTAAATGTGAATTAAAATGTGGACGTATTACAGTTATCTAAATTTTAGCTAAAGTCACGTACTTCTGGAAAAAGTTTAGTCAAATTTATTTCTAGATTACCTAGATATTCTCCTATGTCTAGATATTTCGAGAATAAACATAATCTGCACACATTTAATACGCAGATTTGGTTTTATACACGTAATATTTTAATTATAAAATATACCGAAATATAATTCATTATTCGTTATGTAATGTAAATTATTTTCCAACATGAAATTTATTAATAAATAAAATGCATTACATTAATTAACGATATGTGTTCCCGCATTAACAAAACGTAACCTCCGTATATCCGAACAAAATAAAATCAAAAACTGTGGAATCGATTTTATTACTGGAGTTAAAATATTCAGGAAAACGAATATTATTTTATAAAAAGAATTAACTAATACATTGTTCATTCGGCGTTTTTACACAATTGCTGTCGGTACGATAATGAAACGTTTAAACACAATTATGATTTAGAAAACGTAGAAATTAAGAAACATGTTTCATTGAAAATAAATTATTTCTCCGTAATAAATGCTCAAATGAAAAAAAATATGGATTATTCGTGGTTTATATTTTAGGAATCTGAAAAAAATTCTCGCTCTAAAGCGCAATACACACTGAGCCCGCCGGGCCGCCGACACAGCCCGGCAACACAACCCGGCGGCCTGTATGAAATGAATCATGTCGGCAACATGCGGCTGCGCGTGTTACCTGCCGACATGTTGGCGGCTTGGGTACGCCTGCGTTCAGTTACCCGGCAACACTCGAACTGTAGTGACGTGCTTGTATTTTTTTACGACATGGAGTGGGACGTCGAAAAATGTTTTACGTTAATTAATTTTTATCATGAGAAGGAGGTATTTCGACTCATTGAATGAAATAGCAAACCATTTTAATACAAATGTATCAGAAATAGAAAGAAAAATTAAAAACTTGATAAGCCAGTATTGTAGAGAGAAAAAAAAAGTGACTGACTCAAAAAAGTCGGGTATCGGTACAGATTGTGTTTATCAGAGCAAGTGGTTTGCATATAAATCATTTAGTTTTTTGCAAAACAAGAATACTCCTACTGCCACGATCGATTCTGTAAGTAAAAATGCATTTATTATTTTTATCCAAATTTTTTTATTGTACAGAACAGAACAAGTTCAAAAGTGCTGACCCACCATAGTGTTAAATGTAACACAATACTACAGATTAAAAATATTTTAATTTCAGGAGACATCAAACGAGAGCAGTATTGTACAACCCCAGCAAAATGATTCATCTCATTCATTTGCCGATGACACGATTAAACGTCCCAGAAAAAATCTAAACATTGAGATGTTTTCACAAGCTCTGAATGTTATGAAATCTGTCTCCGATCGACAAAATCAAACACAAGAAAAAGATGAAGACATTCTTTTTGGAGAATATATTGCAGCAAAACTGAGAAAAATGGATAAATCAACAAATGCAATACTAAAACATCGAATTAATAACATTATTTTTGAAACCGAAATTGGATATCAGACAGATAGGTATGCAGATTATGCAAGACCTTCTAGCTCCCGTTGTCATCCAGGGTCCTGTACAGGTTCTCCAAATGATCAGCTAAATGCATATTCTTTTAACCGCTCATCATCTGTATATTCTACTGTTACGAGCCCGGATCATCAGCATTTTACCACCACAAATCCTGATAATCAGCCAAATACAAACCCTTCATCTCTATATCCCAATAACATAAGCCCTCATCTGCAACTTCCTGGAGTTGAATCTTCGGTACCAGTAGCGCTTGATGAAAGTTCTAATAGTGAACGTATAAGCAGCCCAGATATAGAGAACGTTTTTAAATCCCTAAATGAAAAATAATTTTCTTTCTTTAAGATCTTTATTATATTGTTATAATTTGAAATAAATGTAGCTTAGCATGAAAAAATTAATCACGAAATAAATCTGTCTTTTGAAATGTTATGATTAAGTAAGAGTCATTAATTGTAAACACAAATTAAAATATAACTATCATTATTATGTTTTTTATTAAATCTTTAAATTTAGATTTTGATTAAATTGATCATTGATCATACTGCCATTCTAAGTTTCCGACATCGGAGAGAAAATATTCAACCAACTCGTTCCTTGTATCTTCAGGACACAGATTTGTATTGACCTCTCTTGGCAAGACAACAAAACAATTATTTTCAGGAGTTACTGTGCGCCATTCACCTGGTATGATTTCTCCGTTATCATTTTCAGAATCATATTCGTTTCGCTGTATATTTTTTTTTATATAATTGAACAAATGTACACAGGCCAATGTCACAATAGCAGTTTTTTGTGGACATAGCTGGATAGGTCTCTTGAATATTTGAAATTTGCTGGTTAACTGCCCAAACACATTTTCAACTACTCTTCGTCCTCGACATATACGATAATTGAAAACTCTTTTGGGAGATTTTTTTGTGTGATTACCATCGTAAGGTTTTATAATGTGGGTTTGTAATGCAAAAGCATAATCACCCAAAAAAAATATGGCACTGGTACATTTCTCTCAGATAGAGGTTTGTTGTCCGGCAAATTTAAAGAATTGTTATTTAACATTCTGCCTAACGCAGAGTTATTAAAAACACCGCTATCTGAAATGCGACCCTGACATCCCACATTAGCGTATAAAAACTTGTAATCTGCATCCACTAATGCAAATAGTACAATACTGAAATAAGTTATATAGTTGAAATATTCACTTCCACTTCTTGGTGGACATTGAATTTTTACGTGTTTTCCGTCCATTGATCCAAGGCTATTAGGAACATTCCATCTATCCAGATATCTATCTGCAACTTTTTTCCATTCGTTTTAAGTTCTCGGAATCTAAAATAAGAACATTAACTAAATTATACTTCGCACTAAATCAAACAGCACAAAAAATATACATCTATTTAAAATTTATATTTATTAACATTTAGATTTATTTAAAAAAGATAAACATTTAATTTTACCTTTACATATTTCGAAAGGCCATCGATTATAGCTTGGCATACTTCTGGGATAATGTATGAAATAATTTGAGGAGATACTTTGAACACGTCACAAAGGCTAATGAATGATTCGCCCGTACTCAGGTATTTTAATATTATTGCTAATCTGTCTTGTGGCGAAATTGCAATTCTGCAATTTGTATCTTTTTTAACTATTCTTGGCCCAACAACATTCAATAAATATTCAAAGTCGGTATTGGTTAATTTCATGAATGTTTTAAAAT